>JAFEMH010003284.1:0-275726 GCA_022495995.1 Adenophora triphylla var. japonica | reverse complement strand
TAAACTTAGTAACACTTGTTCAAAACAAGTACTCAGCCCTTTAAGGTAAATTGACTTCTCTATAAGTCCCTACGGTTAATGCAAACAACTCTTGCTTCATTCCCATGCATAGAGTTTAATTTGCAACTTCTTTTGAGTAGCTTGTCTATTCTTTATTCCTTGCACATTTAAACAAATGTAGGATCCAAATCCGATATCATATACTCTCCAAGAACAAGAAGTCGAAAGGAAAATATCTATCATATAGGATACTTGAAGTAGTAGCAATCATATTGCCTTCTTCACCTTTTAGGCCTTCCTAATAAACCTTGCAACTTTTAGCTTCCAAATGACCAATCTTATTGCAATGGTAGCAAACCGCATCCTTTCGTAAGACACTGGGATTTCAGCCTCTTCCTTAGCTTTGCAACTTTTACCTTAGAAGTTTTTATGCAACCTTTGATTTACACTTCTTTCCCTTCCTTCCTTTCAGGAACCCTTTTCTTGTGTTACCATTAACACAATTTGCAAGGATTGCTCTCTTCTTTCATCATATGAATTAAGAGCTTTCACCACAACATATATCTCTTTGCCTAGCTTGCACTTGGAACATTTCACTTTTGCGTTATGCTAGAACAAAAGAATAATCATCATGTGCTCAAGGTTCTTCATAAGAGCTTCTAAACATGAGTGGCAAATAGAAGGCAAGCAATATTGTCGTAATCATCAACATGTTTCTAATGTTGCTTCCTTATCTCGCCTCTCTGCAACATGTTTGCGGTGGGTTCGGCAAGAGGAACGGAACTTCGTCAAGAACGTACACATTATGTATTGTTTCTTTCGAATCTCTTGTCCCTTCATAAGGACAATTGCAATTATCATTATGTAATGCAGCTATTTCATACAACAAAATATTACAAATTATATGCAACACATATGGCAATACACCTAACCACATTTTATCATTTAAGAGCCAAATGATGTATTTTACAAATACTCCCACTAAATCATAACACCTTCCAATGCGTAAATAAGCATAATATGCATTTAATGGGCTAAGATCTAACTTTAACTTAATCTCAAGTACGCTATGGCGCACCGCTCAAGATTAAACTAATTAGGTAGAAAAAAAAAAAAAAAAAAACATCAATCATATCGTATATGACTCTTAGGGCTAAAGATCCAACTTTAATTTAATCTCCAAGTACGCTATGGCGCACCGCTCAAGATTAAACTAATTAGGTAGAAAACTTCGAATTATATCGTATATGACTCTTAAAAGGATTTTTATGAGATTTTATTTAAGACATCATATGCTCCTAAGCATATTTTAATCTCATCTTATGCCTTGGGGTCCAAAACCATTTTGATAACTCCAATTCACAGTTCCTATCCACTTTTACAACGTATAGGAACCACCATTTCCTCATCTTGCTCAGCAAACGGAATAGAAGTCAAAGCACCTTAAGGGGCGACAATGACCCATCCAAAACTATCCGGAGTGATCTTCAAGTGTTTTAATCGTGGATTGGTATAAAGAACTTAAAAGTTAAATGAAGCTGTTATTTAAAGTCAGATTACAAGCATATCAACAAGAGTTAATCATAATCGTGCACTGTAAGTTCCCAAGAAAATAGGTGAGCCACAAGGACTCGCTTAAGTACCAAATCTTCCTTCCTCGATTAACTCTCCTAGTCATGCACTTAATTATAATACCAATCTTGAATGCAACATAATCAATACTTTCAGTATACCGACTTGTTTCTCTTAAACAATCAAACTCATAAACTCGGGATTTGTTTCTCATAAACAATCAGATTCCTTCAAAATTTTGCGTAAACTGACTTGTTTCTCATAAACAATCAGAAAACCAAAATTTAATGTTTCAACTAAACATTTAGAAAATTATGAATCAATGTTTCAACTAAACATCTAATAAAATTCTTAACACTTAAGAACACATACTTCATGCATCGCAACAATTAATAAAAACACATATAAATTAATTAAGCATGCATAAACAATGAATTAATCTAGCATAGCCCTATAAACTCAATTTCCAGAAATTTAAAGCATCCAGATTAATACATAAACATACCAGATTGCAAACACATTCACAGATTAGTAGAATTATGAAACAAACTGATACTGCCCAGATCAGGTATATTCTGTCGCGGGACAGAAGCTTCCTGATGACCATATATGTCGCACGACCAGACACTGACCAAGGCCAAGTTATGTCGCGTGACATACCAATCCCAACTACCAGATTTTCAATTGTGGCCTACTCTGTCGCACGACTCGAGTAGCCAGTTTGGCAGTTTTCGAATTTTAATCAATTCCAATCACCAAGCAATTAAATCAATAAAACAACCTTTTTGCAGATTTAATTCATCATAATCAGAAAACGATTTATATATTGTTTCATATAAACAATCAAAATTCTACCGCATACAAAACATGCAAAAACTATATAAACAATTTATATCAATTTTCTAGCATGTTAATTCAAACTTAACCATACGAACGAGGCTCTGATACCACTGTTGGGTTTTATGGGTCCATGCGCAGCGGAATAAGCATCTAAATAACACAAAATCCAAAGCCCTAGGATCCGTTCTATACGATTAAATTGAATTCCTATGAGATAGAATTCACCAACCTTAATTGCTTTCCGATCTTGAGCTATCGGACAATTTATTGGCGTGATTTTGAATCACAATATTCGATCTTCAAAAACCTTTCAATCTTCGGATTGGAACTCTAGGCCGTGATCGTCAAACGAGCGAAAACCCTCTATTGTTGTATCCACACGTAAGAATGAACCAAGAACGCTTCTTGAGGATTGCTAGATCCTTAAACCCTTGGAAGAAATTTGAGAAACCTTTTACTGTGATTTTTCCCTTGGAAAATTTCGGCTAGCCTTGATTAGGTTTGCTGATCGCATATTTATACTACCTTAGTGTTGATATTAGTTTCCTAATCGTATTAGGAAACCTGTCGCCAAAACCGCACGCATTGTTGTGTCGCACGACCACAAGCACCTACGGGCAAGTTGTGTCGCGCGGTGCAACAAGTCACATCAGATTTCTCAATCATTCTTCCTTTGGTTTAACCAATTCATTCTAGTTGTGTGTGACCCAATAGGATTATATTATGTTGGCAATGAGTTAGATCATATCGACCCTCATAAGACATAAGCGGACTCTAGCAAGCCATTATGTCTACCCAAATAATATAACGTAAGAGTTCACGTTTCCAATGGTACACTTCCATTTCTCCCTTTGTCTCACGATGTTATATTGAACACAAGTCATGGTCCACGTCAACTTATATTTGTTCAATACTTTCTCGATCTTGAGTATAATGATAGTCCAATCATATTGGGGTGTGGCCACACGCTTTCATCATTATCACTCATCGAGGGGCCCAAGCAAAACATCTCTCTTTCGAGGAAAAAATTCCATCTTGACTTATCATCCTTCCCATCATGAATCCGATCATGTCAAAGATAGTCTTTATAAATATCGTATTAAGATATCGTTTGACTAAAATCAAACATGACTTTCATCATATGTAAGGTCATGATAATCTCAGATCTAAGGACTAAATGAAGTGACCATATGAGATTTAATTATGACATTTGACCATGACATAAATCTCATACGGGTCAAGTCCAGTCACTTGTTCTCTAACAAGTACCCATAATTTCAATGTGCATCTCTATGCATATAATCATCATATGATTATCCATTGACAATTATACTAATTATTCGCTTAATAATCAGGGACGGAGATTATTACAATAAATATGCAAACTATATAATAATCAAATAATAAACTTAAACGATAAAGATGATACATAACGGTTTTTAAGTTAAACATAACTAAAGCCTAGGCATTACACCAACAAATTCGCTGCCTCGTTCTCAAGATGAGTTAGGTCGCTCAATGGCGACGACGGTCATTCTCCGTTAGGACGGGCTTCCGACCCATGTGGTGAGATGGCTCGTTGTTAGATGGGCTTGGTCGCTCGTTGGCGACGACCGCTATCTATTGTACGACGGGTCATGACCTAAATCTTGATGGGCTTCATTAGTCTTGATCTCTTGATGGGCTTGCTGGGCCCATATCTCGTAGTGGAACGCATCGGGCCCGACCCATCACGAAATATTCCGTTCAAAGGCCCCCAACTCACGGGTCATCTTGACGGGCCAGAGTTAGCGTTTCCTTTTAGGGTTATCCGTACGACCGTCAATTTGAAATTTGAAAAAGTGATGACATCACCTTTGATGGCGTGGGCGGCTAGGATTCCTTCATTAAATGACATGCGTCCCATAATGGGACATTCCCCTCGTAAATCATAACGGGTATTTAATGCTCCCCATTATTGCACCGTTTGGGTTTTCTCTGTGCAAAACCCTTCCTCTTCTCTGCGTATAAAAACCTCCTCCCTCCTCCATTTTGAAATTTTTGCACCCCTGATTATTGAGAGCATTTAGCAAGGAGAGATTCCGGCAATCAGCAAGAAAAACTCCGGCGACCAAGAAACACAATCTCCGGTGAAACCAAATCCCTTTCCGGTTACTTGAACGGTTACAAGCTCTCGTTTGTACGGCATCTGGGAGCTTGGATAAGAGATTTTTTCGATCTCCCACCGGAAAACCCATCTTCGGTTTCTCAAACAGGTAATTTCTTTGAGTTCTTCGTCTGGGTTTTTCTTGGGGTTTTTCTTGGGATTTAAGAATCTGCTTAATGGCCCCCAGAACCGTAAGTTTTGAGAGAGGGGTTAAATTTGGTTTTGGGCTCAACCAAAGGGTATATAAATGTGCTAGGGGTATTTGGAGAGAAATCCCTTTGGTTGAGTGTTCTTCAATCTTGGGAAAATTTGGTTTTGAAGATGAGCCCCTGGGATTTCCAACTGGTGAGGTTCTTGGGAAATTTGAGGAAGATGACCCAAGGATAACACCCTTCAGGTCTATGAACGACCTACCCAATCACGTACAAACCAATTATTCCTTGTCCCGTCGTGATTCACTTAGGGATTTGGCTTCAAGGGAATCTAGGTTGCCCTTAGATAGGTCGTCGCCTGTTGAAGCTAGGACTGATTCCCTTGCTTTTTCCCCTTGTTTTGTAGACATGGATCACGACGGTCGTCCAAATCAATTAATCCTAGAAGTAAACGAGGCCAGCACAAGTGCCCGGGGTCCTCGAATAGTCGATGCTTTCCATACAAGTGTACGACCAGGGTGCAATGAACGCGGCTTTGGAGCCGGGGTAGAAGGGCGATGGGCCATAGCCAAAATCTTGACCAGGAGGAAAAACGTCGGGACCCAAATGATCAATGCCCTACGAGATTCCTACAGAGTCCAGGCCTCTACTTACATATTTGAATATCTCAGTTAGGCTGAGTATGAGCCCCGTCGACAAGCCCTCCTTACCAGCAAAGAGAAGGTGGCTTTCTTTTATAAACACTTCGAGCTCGGTCTGAGATTACCTCTTGACCCTTTCATCAACGAGTTCCTTGAGGATTCGTCCTGTGTGCCCATGGAGCTAAGTGCCAACGTCGTTAGGATCTTGTCCTCGTTCATCGTATTCTGCAGATTTCTTGGCCACGAGCCTTGTAACAAGGTTTTCCGTCAATATTACAAGACGACCAGATCAAATCTCCGAGGGAAGTCCGTCGTCGTTGTCAAGGCCTCACCTGAATGTACGAGGGTTGTTTCTGGATACCCAAAACAAGGTCTACGGTTGGGAGTACCACATAATCGTTGTTGAAAGCAGAGTAGGTTGGCAGTTTCCTTTTTCAGAGAGTCAAACGATGATTCCAGACGAGCTCGTATGGCCGGCTCCCTGGGCCAATGAGTTAAAAACGAAGATCGATGCCTTGTTAGATCTTGGCTGGGTGTCGTACAAGGACATCGAGGCTTCGCACTGGAGATACATCAGGGCCGGCATGATGTCTAGCCCGTCGATTGGGCCTGATCCTCTGGTTAGAATTAATCTTGATGCTCGTTATCCCGTGTGGGTCGTTCACGAAAACTTGGCCTGGGGATCAAATTGTGTAAACTGTGTAGGGGCACACGCCGTCCGTCCAGAGGAGCGTTGTGTTAACTTAGAGATGACTGGGGGTTAAGTCCTTATAACTTGTCTTTTTCTTTCTTGTGATCATTCGTCTTTTTTGTCTCGTCGAAAATAATCTAACTTGCTTCATTTCTGTCTTGCAGTTCTTTCTGAGAGAGACATCAACCGGATCGAAGCCGACATCATGAGTGGAGCCATCAGAGCCAACGATCGAAGGGCGTCCAGGAGGGACCGGGCGGCGTCCAATGCTGTGTATGATCGTCAAGGAAATATGACGAGGAGGAACCACGAGCTTCCCAAGGACACTCCTGGTGTCATCCCGTTGATTGAGATGGAGCCCGTAGTTGAGGGGTTAAATACTGGAGGCCGTCAAGTTTATGTGGACGAGCCTGAGAGAGTTGCTGGTGCTGAGGCTGAGGTTGAGACAAGTGCCGCCGCCGATGCAGGAAACCAGATGGTCGTCGTTGAGGAGGGTGAGCACATCAATTTGGAGACGGTGGGGAGCTCTGATTCAAACCCCGAGCAGCTTGAGGCCGGCAGTCAGGTCTCTAGGAAAAGGAAAGATCGTCCTGTGGTCTCTGGGGGAGAGAGAGAGAGAAAAAAAAGCCAACAACGACCATCCTAGTTCCTCCGACCCTTCTACTCCATAGGCCCAAACTCCTGCCTCGTCCTCAAGGAATTTGACCAAGGAGAAAGCTATTGAGATGGCAACTCTGTGGTCCCAGGTTCCTCCAGTAACTGGGGTTCCATACTTGACGAGACAAGGTAATCCGCTGATTCTGGGGACAGCAATTGCCAGACGGGCCAGGGACATTGAGCTTGTCCGCAGATTGAGGAAAGCTAAGCTCTCCCCCGAGACTTATCACGCCCGCCTTGGGCTGATCCAAACCGAGGTAGTCCATTTCTACATTTTTACAAGTCTCTCGTTGTCTTGTACTTGTATTAACAATCTTATTGGTGCAGCTGTCGTCGATGTGGGAGGCCATGTCCTCGGATTACAGGGACAGCCTTGAGGCAGAGCACCGGGCCAATGAGCAGCTCGTCCAGTCAGTTGGGGTTAAGGCGGAGGCGGAGCAGAAGCTGGCCGAGGCGGAGAAGAATGTGGGGGACCTCACGACGGCCTATGAATCCTTTATGGCGCAGAAGGATGAGGCTATGATCCAGGTCGGCCTCTTAAAAAATGACAAGGCCAAGCTCGTGTCGGACAAGGAGAAAGCTGACGCCGATGCAACGATCTTGACAACCGGTCTCCGTGCCGCCGAGGCTAAGCTTGAGAAATTAAAGACTGATTACGACCCTACTCGGGGTCAGATCGAAGAGATGAAGGCTGACCATGAGGCTGCCTTGGCCCAAGCTAAACTGGATGTTGTCAAAGAGTATAAAGGAGGGCAATGAATGCCTCTTGATGATTACAGTAAAAGCCAAGGGTTTCTTCAAGGTTGGTGCCAAACATCTCGGCCGTACGAGCTCGGTGGATCGTGAAACCAAAAGCTTAGTCTCCGTAAGGAAGCTTGCGGATCTTTGTGCTGAGGAGTCATATGATCTGGCCGCTCGCTCAGCCCATCATCTTGTCCCTTTTGATGATAATGATCTACTCATCATCAAGGAGGATGATGAGAAGGACGGGATGGAAGAGTGGCCCGTCCCAGCCGTAGATCCCAAGAACTTTGATGCTTACTATGCCCATTTCGTTGACGACGGCCCTGATCCAGATGAGACTCCACTGAATGTCGATGGTCCACAGTAGTCGTAACTTGTAATTGGCAAACAATGTTTCATTTCGGTTTTATGGTTTCAAACAATGTTTTAAACAATTATGTTCTGTAATGTAAGTGACCCGTTTCCTCGTCGTTTAGAGGGGATCGTACAATATTTTGTTTAATTGATGCTTGTTATTTTATGCTTGTTAATTTGTGTGTTAACATAGATAGCAAGTGATAACAACTTAGTGAATGAGGAAGTTTGAAGACAAGTGTGTATGGTCGTCGTTAGTAATGACCAGAACATAGGTCGTCCTAATACGCTGACCCTTGTTCGTACTTGTGCTTTCTTACTTCTCACATGGCTCGTAGGTATAGTACGAAGGTCCATAGATCTTTGCTCGTAGGCAAGATTATTTTGACGAGTCGTCTTATTCCGTTATAGCTATCGACGAAGTCTGGCTTCGCCTAACCTTTATACTTGGCTAAAGTAAATGTAGGTCGAAGTCTGGCTTCGACTGATATTTATACTTGATCGAAGTGAATGCAAAGGTCGAAGTCCGGCTTCGATCGATTTGAATTTCTTGAGTTTGTAGTGTATGAAGTCAACAAAGCGACGAATTTCCATTGATAACTTTTGATCAACAACGATCTTACATTGATGGATAACTCCTGATCACTTTTTAAACTACTGGGATTCATAGATATCCCTTACAAACTTCGAAAATTTTAGCGATGAAAAAGTAACGTAAAGAACCACAAGTAAGGTGCCCTGAGGGCGCTGATTTCTGACGACGATCTCAGAAGTAGTATTTTGTGAGATGGTTAGCATGCCATGGGTGTTTGAGCTTTTCACCATTGGGTTTGGCAAGTCTGTATGTTCTTTCTCTGACCACGTTGGTGACGATGTATGACCCCTCCCAATTGGGGGAGAGCTTGTTCTGACGGGCTTTGAGGCCCGTTGCTTCAATTTTTCTCAAAACATAATCTCCGACCTTGAAAATCCTTTTCTTTATCTTCTTGTCATGGTACGCCTTGGTCCTCTTTTTGTAGTTGGCCATTCTTAATTGAGCGTCCAGTCGTCGCTCGTCCAAGAGGTCAAGGTCGACTGCCTCGCTATGAATGTTTCTTTCAACGTCATAGAATGCCACCCGATCGGTAGGAAGTTGAAGCTCGACGGGAGCCACGGCCTCGTAACCATAGGCCAAAGCAAAATGGGGTTTCCGTAGGCCCCTGGGTGGTTGTCCGGGATCGCCCAAAGAGCCGACGGGAGTTCGTCCAACCACCTCCCCATCACGACTCCTCAAGATTTTTGCATAGTATGCATAAGACGAGTTTATTTGCCGTTGCCGGTTGCCTCGAGGATAGGCGACTGACGATTTTGAATGCTTCACTCCCATTCTATTCACTCTTGTTCAAACTTCTTTGAAAATTGTAAGCCGTTGTCGAAACAATCACCCCGGGAATCCCAAACGGCACCATATTGAATCGTGAATAAAGCTCAAGGCATTATTTTCTCGTGATCTTGTTTAGTGCCTCGCTTCAACCCATTTCGAAAATAATCCACCGCCACTATCACGTATTTTACTCCTCCCTCGACCTGTGGAAAAGGCCCAATCAAGTCAACACCCCACATGTCAAATGGCCAAGCCGCCATAATCTGGGGTCTATTCTGTCTGTCGGAGCTTCGAAAGGTCGGCGAATCTCGCTGTGTGTCACACTTTCTCACAAACCGCTTTCGCATCTTCGCGCAAGTGGGCCAATAGTATCCCATAGCGATTAGCTTGTCGCCAAGCTGTACGTGCCTGTGGTGACCCCCACACTCTCCTTGATGCACCTCAAAAAGTAGGTTGACAAACTCGTCAGGATGGACACATTTCAATAGTGGTTTTGTAATGGATCGTCTGTAAAGCTCGCCCTCTACGACTGAAAAACGGGTAGCTTTCCTCTTGATTTGACGTGCCAATACCTCGTCAGATGGTAGCTCGTCATTTTCAATAAAGGCCTTCGATCGTCAATCCAACACCTCGACCATCCCCAACACACATAATCTTCACTACTCTCGTAAGCCGGCCGCTCAAGGTAGGCTGTGGTGGCTATGCTCGCCCTTCCGGCGCTTGATCCGTGGCCAGCCTTTGAAAGTAGGTCGGCGTGTTCGTTATCTTCCCCGGCAACTCGCCGGATAGCCCAAAATTCTAGCCCTCAGTATCAACTCGCCGACTAAAGAGTGATACTTCGTAAGGTGGAATCAACGACTGTGTAATCTCCACGGATTTGGTTGACAATTAGTTGTGAATCACAATAAGCCACAATTTTTGTTGCCCAAGCACTTAGCATATTCTATTGCCGCGATAAGTGCCTCGTATTCTCGCTTGGTTGTTTCGACGCTTGGAACTTGAACCTCAAAACTTCTTCAAAAACAAAGTGTTACTTTCGGCTCCACTAGCACAATTCCTAGCTCCTCTTAGCTCTCTCGTCGCCGACTTCCATTTGAAAAATCTTCCAACATCCAACATCCAATGTGCAACCAACTCTTCCGCTTGTCATCGACCTCGCTTGCCCTTGCTCATTTTTCGAGGTGGCCTTTGCTGGTCGCCGTCCGGACAAAAACGCCAAGCTTTCAATCAAGAAATCGGCCAAGGCTTGGGCTGCAAGGTCTTTCGTGCTCTATATCGATGTCAAATTCGCCAATTCAATGCTCCAGTCTTCAGGAGACGACTGTGAGCTTTCGGACGATGTAAGATTTTTCGTAGCGGGGCATCTCGTATAAACGACAATGGGACGGACCGAGAAATAGGCTCGTAGCTTTCGTGATGCAAATGACGAGAGCATGTGCTATTTTCTCGCCGTTGAAATAACGAGTCTCCACATCGACAAAGCTGCTTACATAATACACTCGGCCTCTCGTATCCCATCCTCCTCCCCGACCATCACGGCGGCGACGGCCTTGTTACTTGCCGAGAGGTATACATATAAGTCTTCCCCGCACCCGGCCGCCGAGGAGCGCGGGCCTCAAGGTATCTTTTCTTGAGCCGATTGAACGACCTAGAACATTCTTCTCGTCCATTTGAAATCTTTTGCACCACGAAGAGCCTCAAGAAAGGAAGTGATCTTTCTACCGACTTTGAAATGAAACGACCCAGGGCCGACACTCGTCCATTTATCCTTCGACCTCCTTAATGCTTGTAGACTCTGGTCATGTCAATCAAAGCTTTAATCTTTTCGTGGTTAGCCTCTATCCCTCGTCGAGAGAGCATGAACCCTAAGAATTTTGCCTACGCAACCCAAAAACGCACTTAGCCGGATTGAGCACCGCAGTTGTTGCGTCGTAGGTCCGGAGAATGCTCATGAAGGTCGTCCACGTGTTTCCTCTTTTGGATTTGACGACCATGTCGTCTATGTACGCCTAGGTTGTCGCCGAGCCGACCTTTAAAAACCTTGTTGATCATCCGCCGTAAGTTGCCCGCGTTTTTAGCCCAAAAGGCATCTTCGTAGCAATAGGTTCCCACGCGTCATGGAAGGCCGTCTTTGGAATATCTTCTTCGGCCATCTTAATTTGATGATAGCCTAATAAGCATCCGTAAAGCTAAGGGTCGTATGACTGCCAAATGTAATCGACGAGCTTATCAATTCTGGGTAGGGGATAGCTTTCCTTGGGGCATGCTAAGTTTATATCGGTGAAATTAACATATAACCTCCATTTTCCATTGGGCTTTTTAACTAGAACCACATTTGCCAACCAGGTCGTGAATCCAAGATCCACGATTATTCCAAAGACTTAATAGCTTCCTCAATTTCTTGTTTTATTGCAACCTCCTTCTCGCTTGAAAAATCCTTAGCCTCTCGCTCTCCTTAAACTTTATTGTTGGGGTTTACTTCCCGAGCCTCCGGACGGCCACATCTTCCCTTATGCCCTTCATGTCCTCAACCCTCCAAGCAAAGACGTCGAGGTTATGTTTGAGTAGGGTGATTATATCACCCTCTCCTCATTGGCTTTCACCGAGACCCCGCTTTATCTTTGCTCTGGGTGACTTGGGTTTGACTCACCAACTACTCGGCTCTGCCGATGTGCTTTAATTCAGGGAGCATCGTCTCGAAAATCCATAGACTCAATCACAATTTCTTTTATCTTTTTCCTTGCCTCCGGGGTAAGGTCAGGAACTTCGCTGTTAATCAACCCGTCTGGCTTCGATTCCTGGGTGACCAAAAGCTGTGGAGCTACAATTTGGTCGTCCAGGAATTTTTCAACAAAGGCTTCTGTCTCGTCCACACATTTTTTTTTTCATTAAAAAAAGGGGATCAACACATTTCACCGCTCCCCCCTTGATGCACTTCACAGAGGCACCTAGCTATGCTAGGGAGGGCAATGTCATTCCCTCTAACCACTGGTGGGGGAATCGAACCCATGACCTCCAGATTGGAAGCCATTTAACTCTAACCATCGTGCTAAGACCTCGCGTGCTCTCGTCCCACACATTTGATTGTGGAAACGCTGAGTAGAGGTCGTCGTGGCTGACCATTTAGAAAGCTTCACAATTTGGTCGGGGTCGTCTATTTCGATCGTCCGTTTGGACTTCAACACATGTTCTAGGAATTCTGGGACCGTCCCCAACACACAACCGATTCCCCGAGCGTGTAGGAAATTTGATTCTTCGATGTAGTGGACTCGACGCGACGATCCCTAAAGCTGCTTGGCCTGGTTGGCCGAGAATTGCGTGATAATCACTGACAACATCAATTACTACGAAAGTAACAGTCTGGATGGTTCTCAAAGGATGGTCCCCAATATCGACCGGCAAATCAATTTGTCCCTTGGCATCTACCCTATGATTGGTGAATCCTTCTAGACGACCTAAGTAGGGACTTAGGCGACTATCAGGTAGACCCATCTTCTGATAGACGTTGTAGAACAAAATATCCTCGTCGCCCTTGTCAATCAATATTCTTCTTGACTTCACAATTGTCAAATCAAGCCAGTGGACGATCAATGCTCACGACGGACCAAAGGGTTTCATGATAACTCATATGGGTAGAAACTCGATCACGTCATTCGGAATCTCGACTTTGGGGGACACGGGGGGCTTTCTTCCCGGTGGTAGATAGCACTCTTGATTTGGTTCTTGCTCGTCTCCTCGGAGATGACTAGGACCATTCTTGGTTTCCTCTCGGGAGGGTCGTTGTTAGGGGCTCGGTTGTTGGCCGCTGGGCGATCCCTCCTTACATAATGTTCAAGACGGCCGTCATCAATCCACCTTTGAATTATTTTCTTCAAACTGAAACATTCCTTCGTGTCATGTCCCTTGTCTCGGTGGTATTCACAATAATTGTTCATGTTCTTTTTCCCCTTGGCATTGGGGTTCATTTTTGGTGCCGACCCAAAATCAACATTGCTCAGTATTTCTGTTCGTGAGACTGTCAAAGGAGTATACGAGTCTGGTACTTTCTCAGCCTTTCCTTGTTTGTTCTTCCCCTTATCACCGACCTTATCCTTCTTGGATTTTGCCACCTCGTCGTTGTCAACGACCTTCCCTTCTCTCTGCAGCTTCCTCTCCTCAGCCTCGGCAATAGCGTATGCCTTAGCGTAGAGATCTTTCCTGGATTTAGCCGGATGGACTTGAAGCTCGTAGTCCAGGGTTGAAGAAACAACTCCATGTCTAAAACAATTAATAATTTCCCGATCCGTCAGATCTTAGTCGATCTGATCAACCAACTTCTTGATCCTCTTAAAATAATTCATGGAGCTCTCGTTTGCTCCCTGAGTGATGTTACTCAGATCGTTCACAGTCTTGCGACGATCCCCAACTGTTTCAAGTCTTCCCAAGAATTTCTTCCTCATTTGCTTCCATGAATCAATGCTTCCTTTTGGAAGACTTCTAAACCATCTCAGAGCGGCATCGGTCAATGTGCTTGTAAGGGCCTTACACATTACGTCGTCTTTTTTTTTCACTACTCGCACACACACACACACACACACACACATTCACGCACAGAAGCGCCTAGGAGATAAATCCTAGGGAGAGAAAGCCTTCCCTCTAATTTCTGGGGGGATCGAACCCATGACCTCCAGGTTGGAAGCCATGAGCTCTAGCCAGCAGGCCAAATCCCCATGTGCCACATTACGTCGTCTTGTCCTGAAGATCTTGACACCACACACATTTGGGCCTCAAGATGTTGCATATGATCTAACGCGCTCGTTGAGCCGTCATATTGTTTCAAATCAGGTAGTTTAAATCTTGGTTCGGGAGGTCCTAGTTCCAGCATCCATGGTACCAATGGCTTCAGTGTGCCGACATCATCTTCAGAATCATCACTATCCACATTGTTTCTTTTGGCCGTCAATTCCTCAACTTGACGTTTGAGTCTTAGAAATTCTCGCATATCAACATCGCCTGCAGGGCCGGCAGGAGGGATCCTATCTCGACGAGGCCCCCGGGAGATGGTATTCGACCGTTGCCTCTCGGAGGGGGCAGGTCGTCGAGAGATAGTCCTCTCTCTCCTGTAACTTGGGGGTGGAGATGGCCTATAGGATCGTGATTGCTCCCGTCCGCGACGAGGGGGAGTGCGCGTCCTGTCCCTGTAGCTCGGCGCTCATTCATTTCTTAAAGAAGGGGGACCGCGAATAACTTGGTTTTGATTCTGCTCAGGGTTCTCGTTGGCTAGAGATCTACGAGGCTCACCTTCTGCCTCGTCCTGTCGTCGATGCGATGGGAGCCCCTCACTTCGTCGTTGATTGAGATGTTCTCTGAGATCAAGTTGTGGCACTATCCACTCATTTTCGGCGGCGGTTCCTTCAAGACGACCATCGTTCCCTCTCTGGTTCATTCTCCTTCCCGACGAGACAGTATTGTGGGACGCCTGTTGGGGGTTGGTCCTCAGCCATTTGGATTAGCTCGTTCTGGATTCGCAGGAGTTCGTGAAGAGCATTCGCTCTCTCAACGAGGAAAGCGGTTCTGTCGAGATGTGGGTTGGATGGGCCTCCCACATTTCGTACAGTAGCTCCCTCGGTCCTCCTTTCCAACGGGGGTCGTCGTTGTCTCTCAGGAGCGGGCCTTTTTTCTCTCCTTCTTGCTGCTGGAAGGCCAGTATCATCAACCACACCATGTGACCTGGTAACCCTCAAATTAGGGTTCCTAGCTGGAGGTGAGGGAGGTCTGGGATCTTCCAGGCGGCCTTGCTGAGGGGAAGGTGGTCTGTCTGCATCTCCGGTAGATTTGCTAGCTGTGTGTCCGTCTGACACCATCTCCAGGTTATCCGGTTGCTTTTCCTTTGTTGAAGATCACTGATGAACGTTTCCCGACAATGGAACCAATCTGATGACGCATGAATACGTTTGGGCTCAGCTCTGGGTCCAGCAAATGATTTGGGCTGACTTCTGATCTGCACAACACAAGAAATACATCGTGAACTGTGCCGGGGCTTGTCCGGCAAGGCCCTCCGGCGTGAGAATCAGTGTTTGGACTGGAGAAAGGTGATATGAAAATGGTGGGTGGGTGTATACGTGAATATGTAAAGTTGCATTACCTTTAGCCCATGACAATGTTCTCATATTTATAGTGGATGAAATGGAACTAGGGTTTCCATACGAACCGTTGGATTGGGTAGTTGCCAACCGTTCGATTAGCTTTGTTTCCTAGGCGTACACGTGGCATACTGGGATTGCTCCGCCTAAGTAAGGACACTGCTGTGTCTGACACGGATAATCTGTTTGCCTTATAATAAAAAGTCAACCTGTACAGTTTTGGCGCTACTACTAGTTCCGTGATTGCACGTGCAGAATGGCCCAGTGGTAGGTCTGACTTTATCCCAAAATAGCCTATTGAGCAAGCTTATTGAGGAAGTTAAATAAAGGGACGACCTAGAGCTGTATGTCCAGTAAGATCGTCGCCTTAATAGATGACTCGACGAGCGAGTGAACGAGTGAGTTGCCTCGTTCTCCAGATGAGTTAGGTCGCTCAATGGCGACGACGGTCATTCTCCGTTAGACGGGCTCTGACCCATGTGGTGAGATGGCTCGTCATTAGATGGGCTTGATCGCTCATTGGCGACGACCGCCATCTATTGTACGACGGGCCATGACCCAAATCTTGATGGGCGTCATTAGTCTTGATCCCTTAGTGGGCTTGCTGGGCCCATATCTCGTAGGGAACGTAATGGGCCTAACCCATCACGAAATATTCCGTTCAATATATATATAGATAGAGAGAGAGAGAGAGAGAGAGAGAGAGAGAGGGAGAGCATTCACATGAATAAGAATCTAGCATTGGAGATTTGAGGCCTTGTGATCAATGTAAAAGAGCTGTGATACACAATGACTGGCAAAGAGAGAATTTCGAAACAATCCCTGATTGCTAAAAGACACATAATTTACCAATTCCCCTAGTATGAACCATCCCAATTAAAATAAACACATAAAACTAACTTCAACTAACTAAAACTAAACAACAACCTCAACCCAGAATCCTACCAATCCTAAATTAAGGTGTCAGAAACTAAAAAGAAGAACACAAGGTAGAACATAAGGAGTACTAAACAAGATTTCCCCACTTTATTTTAGTAGATCATACCCTTATTTACCTCTCTCGTGCCCCTCGTGCTCCGCAGATGCCTAACCATTCAAAGCTTGTTCGATAACAAAGCAGAGAACTGCATGAGATGAAAAGACCATACAATCCTTCTTTTTCACGGGAAATATCTGCATTTCAGAAATCTCTTTTCCCACACGTGCAAAACTCAAATGCAGGGGCTTTGGAAGCATAACGTTTATAGAATTCAATAAAGGCGACCCCTGCAATTTGAAGCTCCACAATGGCATGGGTATCCTTCTCCAGACAGTAACTTGTACCTATAGTCATAAGTCAATTCTTCACCTACCGCTATCTGTAAAAGAGACGGCCAGACAAAGAGAAAAGGGGTAAGGAATCCATTAACAGCCCTATTACTCCCTCCGTCCCAAACTGAATGTCCAAATAGTTTAAAGATTTGAAAATATTTTTTGGACATTCATTTTGGGATTGAAGTAGAACAAAGTAAGAGAAACAAGTACACTTACATCTCGACTTGCATAAAGGCCAATGTGTGCAAGCTGACAATCCATACTTTCCACAAGAACTTGATGACTCACCAGATTCGGCGAGCAGCTACAAAGATTCATCAATACAAGTGTTATTCTATAGAAATCATTTATTCCCTCCGTCCCAAAATGATCTTCCTACTTTTTTTTTTCAGTTATTACGAATGAACTTTGAGCAGTAAGTATAGATTGATTTAATTATACTAATGTAAACCTAAAACTTGTAATTGATACACTATCAACAATAATATCAATAACAAGTTTTACATTTTCACGAGGATAATTAAATCAACCTAAAATAATTGCTCAAAGTTCATTCGTAGTAATGAAAAAAAAAAGTGAGAAAATCATTTTGGGGCGGAGGGAGTATTGCTGATTGCAATTGTTTCACTCATTTAATTGTTTCGAGCCCGAAGGCGATGTAAGGTATATGGGAAGATTGAGGTTGCAATACTTCTATACGGTGGCGAACCCAGAATTTTTTCTAAGAGGGTCGGAATATTATAGACATAAAATGTTATATAATAATGTACGAATTTCAATAGAAAGAGGTCAGGTAAATAAACATTTATGCCCATGTACTTAGGTCTAAAATGCATATGTACCCTTATACAAGTTATTTGTCATTCTTCCCCTATACCCAAGAAAAAATGTGAGTATATTTGACTACCGTTAACTTTCAAACCAAAAATTAACAAAAATGCTGATTAAGTCGCCTAGGTGGAATTTAGGATGCAACACATCAAATTGCATTTATGGAAATGCTAATGAGAATTGCAAGGGCATATTTGCATAATTAATCAACAAAGTGTTAATATTTCAAAAAATCACCATCACTCACCATCACCGCCATTACACTACTACACCACCATCGCCCCCACTTACCACTAC
Source organism: Adenophora triphylla var. japonica (assembly GCA_022495995.1). Taxonomy (NCBI): domain Eukaryota; kingdom Viridiplantae; phylum Streptophyta; class Magnoliopsida; order Asterales; family Campanulaceae; genus Adenophora; species Adenophora triphylla. The sequence continues at coordinate 258,002 of JAFEMH010003284.1, read as the reverse complement.
CACCACCATCACCTCTACTCACTACTACCACCAATAATAGCACCATCATTCACCCCAATCATAACCACAAATACCACCCCTTCCCACCACTTCACCACCACCACCACCACTTCAACACTATCACCGCCACACCACTACCATCAACACCATCTTCATCGCCACTTCAATGTCACCATCACCTTCACCGACACTCAACACCACCACCACCTCTCAGCACTCAGCACCACCATCCACCATTATCATCACCACTATTACCACCATTGCCGCCACTTACCCTCCACCAACAACAAAGTCACCGCAACTACTAGCAACATCAATATCACCACTAATATCAAAGTCCAACTAAAAATAATAGTAGTGATGATGGTGGTGAGTAATAGTGGTGGTGATGGTGGTGTTAGTGGTGGTAGTGACGAAGAGCGGTGATAGCGGTGGTAATAGTGATAATAGATGTGGTTCTGGATGTAATATTGATGGTAGTATTGAGTGGCGGCGATGTTGGTGGAATGTGATGGTGGTGGGTGTGAAGTGGTGGTAATGGTTATGGTGATGGTTGTAGTGGTGAGTTGTGGTGTTCGTGTTGTTGGTTGTGGTAACGATGAGTGGCGATGATGATTGTTTTCTGAAATATAAAGACCTTGTTAATTAATTATGGAAATATGAACCTTGTACTATAGGATTTATGCAAATATGCCCTTGCAATGTTTATCAGCAATTCCACGTGCGCAATTTTTCCACGTGTTGCATCCTAAATTTCACCTAGGCTGCTTAGTCAGCATTTTCATTATTTTTTTGACGGAAAGTTAACGGTTGTCAAATATACTTACATTTTTCTTGAGTACAGTGGCAAGGATGACAATTAACTTGTACAATGATAGACCTGCATCTTAAACCTAAGTATAGGGGTATAAATCTATATTTTCCCGAAAGGGGTCAAAGTTACGACTTATTGTTATTTTCTTAAAGCAAAGGGGGTTGAAACTGAAATTCTCTTATCATTGTAGTGCTGAAAGATAAGTTTATTCTATTTTTAAGGGAAGTAAAATGTTCACATTCGAAAGAAAAGGTGGCTTCACTTCTACAAGCTTATGACAATAAGTCGTCGATGCAAACTAAAATGACCGTACAGGTGCATAAACTCTTTCCTCACCTGTGATTGATGTAGCGCGAAACATTTCCATAACTAGAGGCGTCAATTACGTATAAACCCTGCCCCTCTATAAATCTGCTCATGTCATTAATGTGAGCATCAATGTTGAAAAAATAGCTGGATTCTTCTCTACCAATCCTGATATTCCAAGAAAATCCATCAAAAAAATCCCCAATGTAATTATAGCTTAATATAAATGAAAGCGGAAAGCTCTGTAAAATGAAGAAAGTCAAACCTGTCTCGCCTCTTGTTTGCTTCCTGCTCATCTATAACTTCCCCAATGTACTCGCATACAAATGTACCACGCAAGATTTGTTCCCCAGCTCTGACAGCCCAACCCTGCTGACAGAAAAATCAAATAAAATGCTTTGGTAATCATACTCCCTCCGTTTTTAAATGAATGTCTTCATGCTTTTTATACATTTTAATGGCACAGATGCATAAATATTTTTGTTATCCACTTTCTAAAAATATAGCTTTATGATAATAAAATGAATAGCAATTTTTTTTTGGTAAAAAAGCGTTTAAGTACAGTTTATTACAAAAAAAGACATTCATTGTGGGACAAAAGTTTCTTGAATTTGGACATTCATTTAGGGACAGAGGGAGTATAAATAAGCGACTGAAATTAGTACCTTCTCCTCAGTTTTGAAAACTTCCAACTTTGCTCGAACCCCATTCTGCAGAACCCTATTTCGACAGTTCCTACTGCAGCTGCAACTTTGATTACACTCATATACTAGGCAACCCTCCTGCACAATGTAATTTAAACGGTTTTCTTCATGCAGTCATCTTTGGATTTAAATTTCTAGAAATAAGGCCCCTAAATTAGGATTAATGATTCAGCAAATTAGACAGCAGAAATATTACCTCCAACATGATCCGACCTTTTGTCATCGTAAGGGAAACCTTCCGCTCATGGGCTTTCCATATACATCCTTTGCATCTTCATAGTCATTGTCGAAAAGATAGACATGGTCACAGGTCTCAGAAGAGCATGTTGCGTGTTTACAGGCACATCCCAACTGCAAACTCTGTTGGTATACAAGCATAAAGAAAATATTATCTCAAGTTTTTTATGACCGGAATTTCACAGACTAGAAAAGCAGGAAAATCACCATATTGGAGAACTCATCAGATTTACTCCCTCCGTCCCAAAATGAATGGCCGTATAGAAAATGTTGATTGAAAAGTTTCAAAAGGTCATTCATTTTGGGACAAAAGTGGTCATTCAATTTGGGATAGAGGTAGTATAACAGATTACAATAAGGGATGATAATCTAAAGCAAGCAGTACCTCTGCACCAGGGTCAAGTGATTGATCGAGCAATGGTTTCATAACATAGGTAAAACTTTCCCAAGGTAAAAAGATAATCATTAGTTTGACCGTCAGAACCATCTACAAGACTGTAGAGGGACCCCAAAAGATGTTCATCCACTACACAGGCAACTGGAATTGACTCCTGTCCAAAGCTTATATCATCACAAAGCATTATAGTTCTTTGCACAGCTTCCTGTGTAGAATGTTTGAAATCAATAACATGGTGGCACTCGTCCATGGCCCATTCACTGGTCACAAGAGCCGGTGAAGCAGGCCCTACTACATTATCTGAGCTAGGAATTAACGGAGGCAAAATGAGGTCAGTAGTAGATTTACATCCTCTAGGACAAATATACCCCTCTTGGTGCCAGTCAACTGTTATGTTATTTTCACTACAAAGTTTTGCTGCCTTGAGGTACAAACATTTAGGCAAGAGTCTATATTTCTTCTCTAACAATGCTTGAAGGGTGACCTTGCAGCATGCAGAGCGAGCTACTGATAGAATCTCCAGGTTACTAGGGCGAGGTTTTGATTTCTTGACCTCGGAATACAGTAACTTTGCAATAGCAGAGCATTGTGTCTCTGCCAACATACCAAGACTGGTATCTGCCTCGGGCAAACTAGATTGCTCCTCCGTTTCACTATTGCTAACTGAATTTGGTGCTTGGATGCTCTTTTTCATGCTTATACCCCTGTTACGTATTTTATAAGATGCTACCCCGAGACCCTTTTTGAATCTTGGTCGATTCCGTCTCCCAGATTTTAATTTATAGGCATAATAGTGAATACCCCTCTTGGGGAGGCGAGGAGGACCAGCAGGATTTGGCCCCATGTGGGCCGCTTGATGGTGTCGACCAAGATCAGGTAGCAAATCAAATTTCAATCCACAAAAACGGCATATGAACCTTCTTGAGCCACCTTGACTGTTTGACTTTTCTGCAGATAGTGGATTTGGTGGCTCAATGTTTTTAAACGAATGTTCAGCTACAGATGGATTTTGCTGTTGACCGGGACTTGGCCTGAAATTAGCAGGATGAACTGAGAGCACGTGCACCCATAACTGGTCAGGGTTCCCAAAATGGCTACCACAAGGAATACATTGGAAAAGCATGCATTGTTCAACAAATTGCACGTGATGTCTCTCATGCACATGTTCTTCCAAAACTTTCTTGTCGGTGAAAGAATCAAAGCAAATGGCACAGACATAGCCTCTGAACAGCCATTGTGCTTCCTTTTTATGATTAACCATCCAGTGCATGCCAAGTGTTTCATCATCGGAAAGCTCTTCTGAGCAGATTTTACACATGAATTCACTTCCAGTGCCATCTTTACTATCTTTGCTCGTAAAAGTAGGAATGAATTCTTCAACAGTGAAAGGATTTGGAGCATCTTTCTCAGCTGTAAACCCCCAAAGCCTAGTGATTCTCTCTTTTTCACTGCAAACCAACTTCATCAGGAATTCCCCAACGCAAGTATCTTTAGAAGCTTCAGATATGGCCCACTGGAATTGAACTTCTTTGGGCACAGGATTTCTCCGTGATAGAATACTTTTAAAAAGCTTGTAGAAAAGCTCACATGCTTGATGTAAATGCAACTTTTGCTCTCGTGACTGGCAACCTTTAAGAAGATCAATAAAATTTTCCTTGAAACAATCCTGCTCTTGCCATTTCTCGCACGTTTAAGCCAGCTCGGTAGGTGTTTCTCACAGTACAATGAATGTCGCTTGGGGATTTCAAGACACTGAACACTACTATCCTGTGGAGCTGAACCAACACACTGTTGTATCTCAGATTTCTCTGGCACTTGAATCAAACTTCTGCTATAATCATAACTTTCATTATGAATGACTGAGATGGGGTCCACCTGGACCGGACTCTCATCTTGTCCAACCAATACAAGCTCTTTGCAGTTATTAGTCTCGTCTTTTCTCTTAAGGTTATTCTCAGGGGAACTAGAGGTCAATCTTGTATGATTATGGGGCCTGTGTTTTTTACAGAAAGAAAAACCGGGAAGGGACCGATGCTTGCATTTAGTACCAAGAACAGTTGTACCTTCACACATAGGTGAATCAACAGTGGGAGTAGCTTCTGATGTTGATGAATTACCAACAAAACGAGAGGCCAAATGTACACAGCAGTAAACATCACCTTCATTTGCCCATCTCACACACTGCCTTCCCTTGGCTTCAATAAAAGCCGTACATTGCCTGTTTTTGTTCAAAGGATCCAAGAACTTTTTCGGCGTCGCTACGTTTACTGGAGTCATTTCTAAATCATTTGATTGCAATATTTCTGTATTTCCCGCTTCAACCACAATTTCACCCCATCTATCAGCTGCATTGCCAGTGTGGCCCACAGGTTGTGGTCCCACCACAAGACATTCATCCTTTGTGGTCCCCAATCCTAAAAGAGGACCATTTTCAGAATTTCTTCCATCAAAAAACCCGGAGTCAATTTCAAGAGTCATAGACTGATGTAGGCCTTGGGTTTCGGCTTGTGATGCATTCATTTCGGCACGACGAATCTCAAGCTTGGGTCTCTTTCTACTAATCTGAAGGCCTTCAGTGGAAGGAGTATCATTGCTGTGATGCTCCATGTCTCCAGTACCTAAGGAGGGATTTGACATTGTAAACCATTGCATAACCTCTTGTTTCCTGCTCTTCCAATCAGATCCTACCTCAGGCAACATTGCTGCATTCTGGAGTATGTGTACTTCAGTCCACAAAATAGAATCAACGAGCTCCTGAATTTGAAGAAAGAACAAAACAAGTTATAGCTAGGAACATTAACACAAAAAAAAGTGTGCTCAGGAAATGCAGGTTGATTCTCCATCAAACGTAGAAGGATAGTTATAGCATCATTGAGCCTAGAAAGAAAAGGAGTAAATTATGCAGTAATCTTCCCAATCAAGTTTGTGTTAAAAAGGCTGCTGGTTGATTCTGATCAAAGGTACGTACGATGCATATGGTATACCACATTTCGCAAAATGATCATCAAAACATATGTCCATTTTCGTGTGCACCGGCAATGCTATACCTTGGGCACCAAGGATACTAATGTAAATGGGCTAGTAATTTTCTTGAAAATACATATAAAGGACAGTCATTTTGGGACAACCAAACCTTTCTTTCTGATAATAATTTGAAAACAACCCCTTGGTTTCACGTTAAGAGTCCACATTTGAAAGACAAACTAATAATTTTTAACTTTTGTGCCTTTGTATTTCTTCTGACTTATATTGAATTATGATTTTAGAATGCGCAAAAAAACTACCATATTTTGAACATATTAAAAGAGAGAGAGAGAGAGAAAATTAATATATTATCCCTCCGTCCTAGCTCAAAGTGCACACTTAAACAGGAAGTAAGGAGATATATATATATATATATATATATATATATATATATATATATATATATATATATATATATATATAAATATATATATATATATATATATATATATATGTGTGTGTGTGTGTGTGTGTGTGTGTGTGTGTGTTTGTGTGTGTTCAAAAGTATTATGAGTGGAAAAGAGCTTGAGATATGATTGGTAAGTGGGATCCACAAATTTTAAGTGTATGTCAAGTGGGGTAAGGTAATGAAAGGGTAGTCCGGTGCACAAGGCATTCCCGCGTAGCGAGGGTCCGAAGAAGGATCCCCACGACAAGCAGTGGCGGAGCCAGGAATTTAAGGAAGGGGGACAAGAAATTTCGAATCAAAGGAAAGATGAATGGGGTTTCAGGGGCAGCGCCCCGATATATTTTTTTGGCTATTTTTTTATACAATACAATTTTGGACATAGTTATGTATCTATTTTAATGGTGACAATAATAAATTAATTGGTCTCCCATACGATTCAACACACTACCAAAAGGTTCAATGTCTACAATTCTTACCTGCTAAAAGAAAATCATAAAAATAAAACATTTTAGCCATACATATACTATCCCGTCTCAATAAAAGTTATACTATTTACCTCATTGGTGTCTCGTTAAAAATTACACTTTCTAAAATGAAAATTACACTTTCTAAATGAAAATGTTTTAATACTTCTTTATCCAATAAAATCCATACACTTAATCCTCTTGTCCAAAACTAAAGTGTAATTTTTAGTGTGACAGAGGAAATATGATTGTGTTTATAATAGTGAGACACTGTTGTTAAAAAAAAAAAGAAAAAAAAAGGTCTTGCTCCTTGCCCCTATGTAGCTCCGCCCATGACCACAAGGGTGAAATGCAGGCAAATCTTACCCAACATAATTGCAAGAAGCTGTTTCCGGGAATTGAGCTCGTAACCTCGAGGTCACACGGCAACACCTCAACTAGTGCGCCAAGGCTCCCCTTCAAATGGGGTAAGGTAATAATAACAATAATAATAAAAGTTATCCATTTATGGAAGTGAGACTTATCAATGACACCCCCAAAAGGGAAAGTGTGCAAATTGAGCTGCGACGGAGGGAGTAGAATTTAATAATTGTAAGTAGACTCTTTAGGTGAAGGTCCCAAAATGAAATACTGGGCTCTTAATGTATGGAGGGAGTAATTATATAAAAATAAGTTAGAACATTTCTCAACTTCAGTAAAACTTGTCTTCCGAGTTTAGTCAATGAGTCATAATTTTAGAACGCAGTGCATGCATAACTTCACTAATGTATGCAGAAGAACATACCTCCTTCAGCGATTCAAATGATTCAGCACTATGAGCATTATGACATCCTTGTGCCCAAGAAGGCAAGAAGTGTTCTCGCCAATGAGAATTTATGCAACTTTGCAGTATCATCTGTGAGAAAAGAAAAAAGAGAAAGGAGAGGTTACTTTATGTCTCCAAACAAATAAAAGGATATTATTTAACTTAAAAAGGTTTTGGATGCTCAACAGGACTCCAAATATAATTCCTTCCCATAATCTTGATAGTTCATGTTCTGAAAATATCAGTGTGAAATGCAGGCACAAATGGCTTTTCACATCTCATTATGCTGAGTAGAAGATAATAAGAGAAATTTTTTGTCTTCATAGAGGATCTTACACTTTCAAGTTTCAGAAGCATCCTTCCAAGCTCGGAATAACTTCTACATTGGGAAGCCTCCATTGCAAAATCCTTCCAAACCACCATGTCGCGAGCAGTTTCAATCAGAGCCTATGTGTCCCAATCAGAAACAACCATAAATAAATAAGTACAAGTAAGAGAAGCAGGAAAACAAAATAAACAAATATACTCCCTCCGTCCCACGTGAATGCAAACTTATTTCTATTTTGGTCCGTCCCACGTAAATGCAAACTTCCCAAAATGGAAACAAATTTATTATTTTATATTCACCCTACCCCACCCACTCATTCTCTCTCTTCATTTTTCACCATACAATTTATTCAACCAACCTACTATTAACTCCACTCATTCTCTCTCTTCATTTCCTACCAGGCTACCACACATTTTCATTATCTTAATAATATTTCTTAGTTATTGTGCCCAAAAAAATGGTTTACATTCACATGGGACGGAGGGAGTATAAAACAAGAAGGCGAAGAAGGCGAAGACGGATCACAAACCTCACTGTGTAATTGTTCAGTAAAATTTAGCATGCTAACAGCCAGCTTTTGCATGATAAACCTACGTGCAACAGTCAAATCTTTGACGATTTTCACCCCAACTTTATGTGACCTATATGCAATAGGGTGTGGATATTCATCAATTGGGCGAAGGAGCAGCACATCTGCCCAAGAGTAGTTTCTTCGCCTTGGGAAAAATATAACAATGTATTGTTTTCTGTCATGAGTCGGCTTTGCTCTCAAGGTTGACAATGGCCAGTCAGACCTTGCACATCTAATTCCTGCTTGCCAATTCCCTCTCCACTGAGTTACAAAAACAAACACACATTAGTGGTCTTGTTTGCTAGAACAAAAACTTGTAAGTTCTATCAAAACAAAATACTCACTCTGTCCCTAAATGAATGTCCAAATTCAAGAAATTTTTGTCCCAAAATGAATGTCTTTTTTGCAAAAAACTGTCCCTAAATGCCAAAAAAAAAATTTGCTATTCATTTTATTATCATAAAACTAAATGTTAAGAAAGTGGATAAAAAGAATATTTATGAATCTTTGCCATTAAAAAGCATATAAAGCACACATTTTCAGAGTGTCTCTTAAAATGAGATTTGGACATTCAATTAGGGACGGAGGGAGTATGTGATAACTTCTTCAAGCAACAAATTTAAGGATCAAAAGCTAAATATAATTTGCACAATTATAGTTAAAAAGATGTAATAATACATACCTTCACCCACACTGCGACAGGTTGGTCTTGTTCTAGCCACCGGGGTTCAGAAAGGCAAGACTCATCCTCCTGGTTGCTATATGGCAGTGCACTTCCAATGGTACTTACCGCTAACTGAGGGTTTTCAGATGCCACAAAATCATCTTCAGAATCATGCAAATCAAAAGACAACTTTCGCCCATCAACCTCGAATTCAGAATATGAGTTCCTATTACAATGCCCTTCCGCAGTGGGCATTTCATTAACTGTCTTATCACTTTTGTCCAGTCGTTCTTCCTGATGTGCTTCCACATTAAGCATTAAGCTATCTACTTTAACTTCTGGTCCAACATGTTCATGTTCTATGCCGTTTTCCTCTTTATCATACACAAAAGCTTTTTCTGAAGCCTGTTGAGGACAATCAACTTCTCCAGCATAGTGTACACCGCCAGCACAGGGGAGCACTTCCATAATTCCACAGTGAAAGTTTTATTACCATACAAGGCCTGTCCAATTCACATTGAATTTATGACATTCAAGAAACAATGAGCAGGAGAAACCAGGACCATATTTTCATGAACTTTGAAATTACACAATAATTGTCATAAATGCATACGCAAATATTAAAAGAGCCCATTTCTTCAGCTTCATATTAAACTACCAACCTGGCAAAGTAGTCTCTTGATGACAAAATAAAAGAAATAAAGAAAAAACTACGTCGAGTATGACAAGTACAAGTGACAGATATTCCTCAAAGTACAAATCCTTGTGGAGCTAAATCTTTATTTAAATCCATTAAGAGAAAAATCAAATGATTATGTTAATTCATCCTAGTAGAGTTAAGTGTTTTTACAGTGCTCAATGAAATGTAAAACTTAAGATGCAAATTTATTCCAATGGTTATTGATCTTTCCTCTATCTAATTACTTCAAGTTCGACAAAGTAAAAGTTGTTGTTCCCAAATGATTTGAAATGGAAAGAAGGTAATTTAATGAAAAGATATGTCTGAAAAATTTCTTCCCAATACGGTCTATGCTTCTTGTTTTGGAATGCACTGCTGCTACCTCCAACCCATATTCAAAAAAAAAAAAAAATCCAAACTATTTCTAAACTTCTTTATCAACTTTCCCATTTATATCCCCATAATTGTTTGGTAAATTCATAATACGTGAAGTCACAAGTATGTTTAGTGCAACCACACAGATTTGGGTGACACAAAAACAGTAGATCGAACTGAAGCAGACCTTGAATTGTTCAATTGAGCACTGGTTACTTATGAATCATGCCATATAGTTACACATAGCATGACCGACTCTATACAATTCGCTACAGCTGCAATGTGCTAACTAACTTATACACCATCCGTCCCAATAAAGAAAGAGTCGTCTATGACAACTTGTACTTTCTTTGTACCTTCATGAATGCACTTACACTATTTCGTTTTTCGAAAAAGCGACTGTATTTTGGGATGGCCATAAAAAGAAAAATGCAACTTTTCTTTATGGGTCAGAGGGAGTTGGAAACAAACATTCCCGGGTAAAGTGTTGATTTCTTTGCGTGAATTGGCGTGCCTTACAAATTTAGTTGCAATTGCCAAGTCATTAATACATTGCGATGATTTCTAGGAGAAGGAAAGCTTTTAGTTAAGTTGAAGTGAAATGACAAGCCAGTCTTCAACCTAATCTGTTAATATTCTGTCAAAAGCGTTGCAAGAATGCAAGTGATTTCCAAAAGAATGATATATTCAAGAATTTCTTTTAATAGTATCATGAAAATAATTTGCAAAAAAAATTGAGATATGCCTTTACGCAAAATGAAGAAACTAGCTTGCTTATCAAGTGCATGAATATATTTATTGGTCATTTTCTAGAAAATCATTTGATAAATAATATCAAGAAGCCTTTGGGTGATAAGGTTGAAAAGTGCAGTATGGCTGCAGTATAGGGTGCAAAAATTATACCCACAGAAATGCAGATTGTAGGAAGTGTTACTGTATATTATAATATTAGACAATATGAATCATCTATCATATCAAGTACACGGCTAAAAATTTACTTACCAAAAAAAAATGACCAATCGCTAATGATAACAATATTGGCTATTAAAACCTCTTAATCTTTCAGCGACTAATGGCAACTGGCAACTATATCACTGCAACAACTTTCCGGTACCTAATCATCAATTAGCTGAACATCCATAGCAGATTGTTCCCAAACAAATTACCAAAGCCTGACCTATAGAATAAACAAGAATGAGTACATGTACTCCCTTCGTCGCAAAATAAATTTCCAAAAAAAAAAATCAAATTTGCTCTTGGTAATAGTAAATAAGAAAGTAAATATATGGTATAAAGATAATTTTGAAATTAATGGATTGATTGCTGCTCAAGAAGAGTACAGCAATCACATGCAAAGACTGAAGCTTTTTGGAATCTGCTACAATGGAAGTAGTCACAACTACAAAAATAAAAATGCCTCAGGTAAAATGGGAATTCTAGCCATCACTGGCAGACCAAAAATGAATCAACTACTGATTATAACCCCAAAATCAAAGAACCCTATGAACTTAACTACCCCACAATACATAATCCAATACACTAAATAAAAAATTAAGAAATTATAAAGTACAGATAATCCATGACCTAAACCCAAAATTCAGACTGCTGTGACCTAGAAACAGAAGGTGGGCCCATCATTGACCCATGTCCAAAAAAACTAAAAAAACACAATAAATCAAGACCCATAAAAATCTCAAGTTAATTACACGCAGAATCAATTGAAGTTACTCCCAATTCCCCAATTATTGACAATTTACTAGACTTTTTCAATTTTTAAAAGGTATGTAATGATTTCTGGTTAGGGAAGCTAGGGTCAGAAAGAACATGACTATATAAGAATGTTACATATAGTATACACATATATATACACAGATATATCACACAAAGGGAAAATGGTGGGTAAAAAAATGTACCTTTTATTCACAGGAAGATGATCTTTTAGCCATTGTTGTTGTTGTTGTTGTTGTGGTACTTTGGTAGGGGTTGGGGGATTCGATTTTTGTGGGTTATTTGGGGGGTGGGTTTTTTTTATTTCTTTATATTTATTTGTTGTTGTATATATAGACTATGTGTGTGTATATAACAGGCTAGAGAAATATAAATGGTTGAATCGGTCATGTCCCAGGTCCAAAACGATAAAAGGGATAAATCTGTATGTAGAGAGAGAAAAAACGGATGAGAGAGAGAGGGGCAGGGGGCACGATGGATTGAAGTTGGAATTTGAAACGGGATTTAAAAAAAAAATAAGAAAAAAATAATATTAAGGAGACATTGAAGACCTAGTGGTGGTGGTATTTCTATTTGTTTGTGCTTTGGGGTCGACAAAATGTGCGCTTCTTTAGGCTTTTCTTCTCTTTTTCACCTATACCTGATCTGGCCTCCGAGTGGATGGAGATGGCCATATAATATAATGGGCCCAAATTCGTGGGAGGTCTGAACGGCCAAGTTATTCGCACTGCTTCTTGGCCTCGGTTCCCCCGTCTCGGGCCATGCGCCCGTAACCCGTCTGTCCGTTTTTCATGCGGGACGGGCTTGGATCAAGGAAGTCCACACGGATCGGGCTTTGGCCCGCGGATCAGAAGATTTGTTTGGTCCGTGGCCCGTTTGGCCTGTTATCAAAGAGGTTCGCACAGACCTATTTGTAAATGTCTAAAATGTCTTTCAATATATACGTTAATAAATTCGTTTGAGGAGTACTTTGGTCCAATTTACACAACGATCATTTATCAAAGAGGTCCGTGCGGACCTGTTTGTGAATTAATAATCAGTATAAATTGTTGAAGAGGAAGTCTTACCATTTTTTTCACAAAACAAATTCAATCAATCCTATAGAATTCTCTCAAATCAAATCATCAAAATATTTTCAAGATCAAAGTTTGTGATTACATTATAAGAGTTTAAGGTAATCTTATAGTTTTAAGTATTTAATTGTTTACTCGCTAGTTAAATAATGTGTTAAGTAGTTAATTTTTTTTAATCTTCATAAATTTCAAAAAAAAAATTATTTTTATTCCGAAAATTACAAAAAAATTATAATTGCTTACTTTTATTGTTAGTAAATTATTGCCAAAATTATTTAATCCTTATAATTGCTAGTAATCATGGATAATCTAGTTAATGATATATTTGCATATTTCTCCCTCCCCCCACCACAAAATCAAAATCAAAATCAAAATCAAAATGTACCTGATGCTGCAAGAATCGTGCTTATCAATCTCCGTCCCTTCAGTAAGATCGATCTCCTGACTCCTTTGACCTGAAAACAGAACCCACGATTAGCCGGAATGGTCTCCGGCGAAGACCCTCGGGTGTGAGAGTAAGTATGGTGTATATGAGAGCGTATAAGATAATAATGAACAATGTATTCAAAATATCAAATAGCAATTACCTTGTAACGGTTGATGTTGCCATGTATTTATAGTTGTTGATGAGAGATATAATTGTAATAGGATTGTGTTGAATCCCTTGAATCATGGGTCAGATACGTATGAGAGATCTTGTCCATGTATAACTCCTGAATTGTAGGACTTTAGTTATGGAAAGAATTGTAAATACGCTTGGACTCTGTAGGTCGACATATTATTTGATAGGTCGAGGTCGCCTGCTGGGTCTAGGTCGACCTGACTGGTGGATATGGTCGGATAATTCCCGTGTAGGGTATGGATCGTAATGTCGTACCAAGCTAGGTCGGGACCATCTGAGGTCGGATGATGAGCTAGGTCGACAGATCTTGCTTGGTGGCCTTGGGCCTGGTAATGATTAGGCCTAACCCACTGAGAATGTGGTGGCAATAATATGTAAATAACTGAGCTTGGTCATTGGGCCTAGCCCGTCACTTTTATTCCGTTCAGTGGCCCCCAACTTTCTGAGTTGACTTTGTCGACCAGGAAGTTATAAGAATTTTCGATTTAGTTTTGAAGTAGACGCGGTCGATGCTCGAACCGATGTTTGCTTGAATTAACGGTGACGTGGTTCAATCCTGGCCGTTGACTGCGGATGGCTGGATCGGTAGAAGCGCCGTATTTCTGTAATCATTGCTATTTTGACGTTTGGGACAACCGCCTTAGAAACCGTTTCGCCGTATTAATTGTGAGGGAACCGTTTGAAACCCCTTCTTTTCTAATTCAATTACGGAAAGATATAAAAAGGAAAAACCTTTTCCTTTTCGAATTTATACAATCTATAAGCTTTTGAATATTTCTAGCAAGAGCAGCGACGTAGCAACTGGTATCTTCAACATAGCTGAACCTTCGTCTCTTGTAATAAACCCTTCTTCGTCAGAATCGATTAAGGTACCCCTCTTATCTCCTTTCTTTTAGGTTTAATTCTGTTTTTTCTTTGATTCCGCCATGGCTAGGACCTTTAGTAGTGAACCTGGAGCTTGGTATGGCTATTGTGCTGCGAACCGTAGGGTATATAAATGTCTAGGTGGAATGTGGAAGGAGATGTCCATTGAGGAGTGTGTTATCATTCTGACTAGGTGGGGGTTGCGATTTAGCGAACTTGAGCTTCCTGTAAAAGACGATTTAGGTGATTTGGCTATTGACGACCCAAGAATCGTAGGTTTCCACCTTTTTCATGAACTACTTGATCACTTGGTGTTGTGTTACATTAGAGGACCCCAAAAACCTTCTTTCCTTAGGAATAGTCAAGGCTTCCCAGGGGAATTTAGGTCGCCCTTAAGTAGGTCGCGTGAGTCTGTATCTAGGACTGATTCTCCTGTTTCTTCTTCTTCAGATATGTCGACCTAGGCATCAGTGAGCTCTTCCTCAGGCAGGATCGTGGAAGCATTTTGCTCGAATGCTGTGCCAGGTCGCAATGAGAGGGGGTATGTGACCCCCAGGCCAGAAGCTGGTAAGAAGGGAGCTGATGGAGGAGGAATACTGGGCCCCTGACTAGTGCAAGGATCTGTTCGACAGATTGCGGTTGATCGCTAGTAGGGGACCAATTAGTTGGGACATGTTGGGGAGCAATAAGAACAACTTTATACAGGCTGGGATGTTGTTGGGAGATGAAGATGTGGATCCCTTAGCCCTGATAATGAGAGGTCCCATGTATCCTGACTGGGTAACCCATACCTTAGGTAAATTTTCTGACAAATGCCAACTCTGCCCGAAAAACCCAGACTACTGTAGTACCCATGGAGAGCATGTTGGTGGTAAACTACTGTGCCCTGCTCCTTTTGCTTACTCGATAATTTTTTGCTCGCTCGATAATGATTTGCTTTTATTTTCTTCTTTCCTGTTTTTGCAGTACTTACTCCTGAACAACAAGCGAACATGGTTCGAATTATGAGTACCAGCCAGCGAAAGAAGAGTGCCAAGGGCCATGGTGCAGCTAATGCTAGAGCAGGCAGGGAGAAGGAGGCTGCGGATAGAAACAAACTTTTGCCCAAGGACGACCTGGGGATGGTCCCCATGGAGGAGCTTGAGGTTGTTGACCCTGCGATCACTGACTCCCCTAGAGATCAAGCTGCTGGAACTGAGGTGGCTACTAGCTATTGGAAGGTCTCCGAGGAGCAGGAGAAGCTTGCTAAGGCCATGCTTGGTCGAAAATCTGTCGAGCTAGAGAAGATGGAGGGGGAACAGGCTAGGCTGAAAGAAGAGCACTCCGACCTGGATGCTGCCTATGAGGCGATGAAGCTAGTTAAAGACGCTGCCGTGAAGGCCAAGGAAGAAGCTTTGGGCAAGCTGGGGGAGGTCCAGAAAGAACATGCTGGAGTCAAGCTGGATAAGGAGGCGACCAAAGCTGAGTTGGAGATGACCCAGAAGATGCTTCATAGTCGTGATGAGTTTTTGAAAGCTGAACGAGGATCACGCTGCAGCTCGGGCCAAGTGGAAAGAGGAGGCTGATGCCCAAGCTAAAGCTGTTGTGGAAGCATACAAGGACAGTGACAAATGTTTCAACAACATTCAGAGTCAAGCTTTTACTTTTTATGACGTTGGTCGATGCCATATGGCTCAACGTATTCTGGTGGACCCCTCAGTCGACATTCCACTCCAGCAATTAGCTAAGTGGGCTTCTGAGGAGCAGTACGACATGGCTTCCCGTCAAGGTCATCCTCTTGTCCCCTATAATGACAATGATCTAGCTGCCCTTGCTGCAGAGGATGCTGATATGGAGGCTGAGCCCTGGGTCGTCCCACCCATTGAACCAGTGAACTTCAATGCCATGCTTAAAGAATTTGAGAATCCTGATGAGCTGGCCTTGGATGATGATACCCCAAAACATACTTTTTATGAATCTGGGAAGCTTACCCTACTTGAACAGCAAGAGAAAGATTTGGCCCAAGCTTCTGGCGATCAAGCTAGGATGGACGACCAGACTGAAGATGATCCTGCAGCCTAATATTCATTTGACATATTTTGATGATGTAATGAAACAAGTTCCATAACAATTTTTTGTTCTTATTGATGTAATCAATGCCTTGGCCCAGCTTTTGGGAGGCATCTTAACTCGTAATATTCTATTTGCCGAAGTCCTGGCCCGCTTTGGGGGACTTGCTTTCGTTTAATCATAGTTGACTTTTATACTTGAATCTTTTTCTTTTGATCTTCGTACGAATGTATGTCGAACTAGATTTGATAGAATGAACGAGATCGTTACGAGCCTTTGGTCGGACTACTTTTTAGAAATAAAGTCGACCTAATACTTGGCTCACTCGATAATGAGATTGACTAAGAGTCGAATCTTATTAGAACGAGGTCGACTAAGAGTCGGACCTGTTTAAAGGAACAAGGGTGACTAAGAGTCGAGTCTGTTAGAACGAAATTGACTAAGAGTCGGACTTGTTAAAGGAACGAGGCTGACTAAGAGTCGAGCCTGTTAGAACGAAGTCTACTAAGAGTCGGAATTGTTAAAGGAACGAGGCTGACTAAGAGTCGAGCATGTTAGAACGAAGTCGACTAAGAGTCAGACTTATTAAAGGAACGAGGCTGACTAAGAGTCGAGCCTGTTAGAACGAAGTCGACTAAGAGTCGGACTTATTAAATGAACGAGACTGATTAAGAATCGAGCCTGTTAGAATCGATGCAAAAACGTAACACAATTTTTGGTTGAATAGAACTGCAACTTTATTGAAGTAGTAGCGCGATTACATAGAGAACGGAGAGCTAGAACTGAAACTAAACTTAAAATTGAAAACAAAACTAAAACTGAAACTAAACTAGAAAACTGAACTAGAAGTAGTATTTGATAAGGTGTCTAGCATGCCACAGGTGTTTCAACTCCTCGTCATCTAGATGGGCGATCATGTAAGTTCCTTCCTTAATAACTCGAGTAACGATGTATGGACCTTCTCAGTTGGGAGATAACTTGTTCATCTGAGTTCTCCTTCCAGTTGTCTCGATCTTTCTTAACACATAGTCACCTACTTAGAACGATCTTATCTTAACTTTCTTATCGTGGTAACTCTTAGTTTTTTATTTGAATTGATCATCCGTAACTGAGCTGTATCTCGCTTCTCGTCGAGCAAATCCAAGTCGATCAACCTATTGATGTCGTTCTTCTCCTGATCAAAGAAAACTACTCTTGCTGTAGGGAATTGTAGCTCGGCCGATGCCATGGCCTCTGATCCATATGCAAGAGCGAAAGGAGTTTCACCCGTGGGCCCCCGAGTGGTTGTGCGGACTGCCCAGAGAGCAATGGGAAGTTCGTCCAACCAGTTGCTTCGTCGCCCAACCAAACCCGTCTTAAGTGCAGAAAGGACTAGTTTGTTTGCTGCTTCAGATTGCCCGTTACCTTGAGGATAGGCGACTGATGACTTCTAATGCTTGACTCCAACTCTGTTCATTTCTTCTTCGAAAGCTGTGGAGAACTGTAGCCCGTTGTCCGACACTATAGCTCGAGGAATCCCAAATCTACAGCAAATGAAATCATAAATGAAGTTGATGGCGTTCTCCTTTGTAATCCTGGCTAACGGCTTGGCCTCGACCCACTTTGTGAAGTAATCAATAGCAACGATCACATACTTGCAATTTGTCGTCCCCCTCAAAGATTTAAAGAAGGGGAGAGACCTTTTTGCCGACTTAGCAATAAAGCGACCTAGGGATGCCACCCTACCATTGAGTCGCTGCATCTCCTTGATACACGTAGGCTCCTTCATGTCGACCAAAGTCTTGATCTTCTCAGGATTTGCTTCAATGCCTCACTGTGAGACCATAAAACCAAGAAATTTTCCAAACCAAGCTACTCCAACACACACATTTGCTCTAAGTTAAGCTTTCATGTCGTTTGCCCGTATATTGGCAAACATTTCCCTTAGGTCGACCACATGACGTCCGACCTTGTTTTGATGACCATATCGTCGACATAGGCCTCCACATTTCGGCCAATTTGTGAGGCAAAGACCTTGTTAACCATCCTTTGTAGGTCGCTCCCGCATTCTTTCAATCCGAACGGCATCATATCAGAGCAAGAGATACCTCCAAAGAGCTGAAGGCGGTCTTCACATATCATCATTGTGCATCTTGATTTGGTGGTAGCCTGAATAGGCGTCAAGGAAGCTTAATGTAGTATGCCCAGCTATAGAATCTACAAGCTTATCAATCTGGGGCAGTGGGTAGCTATCCTTTAGGCATGCTAGATTCAGATTGGTGAAGTCGACACACATACGCCATTTACCATTAGATTTCTTCACCATGACCACGGTAGCTAACCAGGTGGTATGAGTAGCCTCCTTGATGATACCTGCACTTAAAAGTTTTTGTACCTCAAGTTTGATCGCCTCCTTGATCCCTTTCATATCTTCCACTCGCCAAGCAAAAACGTCACTGCTTTCCTTTAGTATCTCAATGATCTCTGCTCTTTCCTCGGCTGATAACTGTCTCCCAATTTGATTTTTTTGATCGGGATAGGAAGGATTGGTCACCACTGCTTCAAGCTCGTCCACAGCTTCTAGCTTCGAACCATCTCTAAATTGTAGGGTCTCAATAATGATCTCACGAACCCTTATTCTTTCTTCGGCCCCCAACTGGGGAGCTTCTTCAACAATCATACCATCTAGCTCAGCTGCAATCTCATCGCTGGTGGCCCCCGAGTTTTGGTTGATCTGTAGGCATAGGTCGCCTATGATGACTTGGTCGACCATAACTGCATCCGAATCGACCATGGTATTTTGGGAGGGACGTGTCGCCTCAGTCATGACATAGTCATGTGAGTGATAGATCGCCTCATCCATCCAGGTGATTGTAGATAGTCGTGAAGTTGTGGTGACAGATTTAGAAATCTTTAAGTATCCCTCGTGAAGTTGTGGTGACAGATTTAGAAAGCTTCAAGTATCCCTCAAGGAAGAAGAGGGAGCTATAGCTCCCTTTTCTTCCTTGTTCGAAGGACGTGATCAAGGTAAGCTCGAGTTGTACTTTACATGCAGCCTATTCCGGCTAACGTTGGGAACTTAACTCTCTGATGGGGGATAGAGGCCACCATTATAAGCGCGACCTGTCCAGGGATACCCAAAATAGCAACATAATCACTATTTACATCAATAACAATAAATGTTACCCTAGTTGTGACCCTGAATGGATGTTGGCCTATGTCGACGTCCAGCTCGATCTGTCCCCTAGCGTCCACCCTATGATTGATGAAGCCTTCAAGTCGACCATTATAGGGCGACAACTGCTCCTTTGTAAGTCCCATTTCTTTGAATGTCTTGTAGAAAAGGATATCCTTCCAGGCCCCCGTTGTGATGTACCCGATTTTTGAAATCAAACGGAGTCGCCACGCCATTTTTGTTTTAAGGGCCAAAACTTTGAAAAATGCCCGAGATTAGAAATTTGGGTTCGGAGGTCACGTTACACGCCGGGAAGGACGTTAGTGTGCACCCGGAATGCCTCGTAAAACGAGTCTTCCAAGCTAAAAACCATTTGTTTGTGTGTGTGTGTGTGTGTGTGTTACTTTGGCCAAAATAAGTTGAAACTGAGGAAAGTAAAAATTGGGAATTCTTTATTAGACATTGGACAGATCCCATGATTTTTGGTGTGATTTTTGGGTTGAGATTTGGTACTCAAAAGATTTTTGGAAGTTGAAAACCATTTCTGCCAGAATGAAAAAGGCAGTGGACACTTGATTTTGAAATAGACTTTAGGGCTTGAAAATTACAGAATCTGGGAAAAGTCAAAGAATAAAAAATGTTCAAAACACCTTAAATAAGGTTTCTGTTAAAGAACTTACCATTTTAGAGATGATTTGAGGGACCAAAACCTTCTGGAAATCTCAGATGTGAAATCTGGATTTCCAGAGACTGATGAACTGACCTTTAAAGGAAAATTTGAAAAAGGGAGGTTTACTCACGCTAAAAATAAAGTAAAAATATGTCTGGAACGCTCTGGATGTTGGCTACAAAAAGTAATTTGTAGTCAACACAAAATTCCAAGTTTATCTGTGTCCAAAAAATTAGACCATGGATAGAGGTCTTAGAGAAATGCTACTGGACAGCAACATTCTCAAGAAGGAAATGTGATTTAAAAAGGGGGTTTTGCATCCATGCTTGTCCCCATTTCCCTAGGTTTTGATTAGTAGTCACTAGACATTTTAGTGGTGATCTACTATATCAAACCATCCTTGGGGTACATTAGGACTTAAGCATTTCATTTACTTGGGAAGGGGAATTTTGTAGAGATGAAATTAAAGAGAAAAATCAACTAGAGATTTAAAATGTGGACCATTTGAGATGGTCATTCATGAAGATGAACTTCAAGATGACCATCTTAGGTCAAGATTTAAACTAGACATAAAGTAAATCAAAGTAAGGAGAACAAGATGAACAAGAAGTTAAAAGGGAGTTTTAGGGTTTAGAGAAGGAGGGCTTTACCAATGGTGACACCCTATCTTCCTAGGCTTGGAATTTGACTTGAGGAGTATCAAGATTTGGTGTTTGACTTGAGGAGTATCAAGATTTGGTATTTGGATTTGTGTTTGGGTGGATTCAAGGCTTGAATGTGTTTAGGGTTTGATGATAGAGTTGGTCAAAGAGAAAACAAGTAGATAACACTTAAGTCCTCTATGTTTTCTCTCTAATCCTCCTCCTAAGGGGTGATTTGAGCTTGAATTGGTGTATGTATGAGAGTATGTATGAGAGTATTTTGAAAGTATTTTGAGTGAGTGGGGTTTGGGAAAGATTGAAGAGAAAATGGTGGCAATTCTAGTGAATTCCCACTGTTTCTCCCTATTTTTTGCCAGAATACAGCTTCTATGAGCCAATTGTGTTGTGTAAACTGAGAGAGGAGGGTTCAATTTATAGGCCCCTGTGAACTTCAATAGGATCCGCGCGGAGGGTATTGTAAACGTGTCTGGTGTATTAAATGCTGCTGTGCTTTGAACAGAAGAATATTATTCAAAAATTCCATGAGCTTACGTTTTTCAACTTGCCTAATTCGGATTTTTCCAATTTCTTTTGCTTTTTGAGATTCTTTTCTTGGTTTAACTTTAAATGGCAATCCCTAATCTACCCTTACTTTGTTAGAAAGGTTAGGAATTGTTAGAAATGTTAGGAATGTTAAAACTTTCGTTAATTTTCTAACGAAAATACTAACAACTCAAATTGGAGCACTTACAGTAGCCCCTCGGCGACGGCGCTTTCGAAGGAAGCGGGGTCGTCAATAAGAGTAAGGCTCCATATTTGACAGGGTGATCAAGTGATCGAGTGGCTGAACCTAGCGATAGGCTACCTACGTATCCCGAATGGGAATCAAGCCGGCCGTAGTTCGGGTCTTTGACTCTGGAATGACTGTTTTAGGATATCAACCTGGTGAGCGAGTTCTGCAGTTGGTTGCTGAAAGAAACTCTGCTGGGGATAGGACATGACCATTTTGGTCTGATGGCTAGAGTCGTATATCCGCTCTGCTGGGGATAGGAATGGCCATTTTGGTCTGGTGGCTGAACCTAATGATAGGCTACCTACGTATCCTTAAGTGGAATCAAGCCAGACGTAGTTCGGGTCTTTCGATGCTGACCCTAAGGTGACTATTTTAGGATGTCAACCTAAGATTTGACTATTTTTGGGAAGTCGCCCTGTGACTTGACTATTTTTGGGAAGTCGCCCTAAGATTTGACTATTTTTGGGAAGTCGCCCTATGGCTTGACTATTTTTGGGAAGTCGCCCTAAGATTTGACTATTTTTGGGAAGTCGCCCTGGTAATGATTTCGGTTTGTCGAATTAGGGAATGATTGCGATTTATCGCTTTCCTCGTGTTGTGTGTGATAGTGTTTTAGGTGCCTCAAACCTTAATGATGGCGTCTTAGGTGCCTTGAACCTTAATGATGGCGTCTTAGGTGCCTCGAACCTTGATGATGGCGTCTTAAGTGCCTCGAACCTTTACAAAGAGTGATCTGGAGGTATCAATTTGTTTTGAGACGATTTCCTTCGATGTTCGTATCCTTTTGTTGGGGACAGATTCCGAGGGGATAGACAGTCGTTTGGTGGACTTCATTTGAAGGGGCCGGAATTCCGTTAACTTTCGTCGGGGATGAACCTAAGCTGAGGTTTAGTTCAGAAGTATGAACCTAAATGAGAATTTAGTTCAGGAGTATGGACCTAAATGGGGGCTTAGCTCAGGAGTATGAACCTAAGTGGGGACTCAGTTCAGGAGTATGAACCTAAATGGGGACCTAGTTTAGGAGCATGATCCTAAGTCGGGGTTTCAGTTCATGAATATGAACCTAAGTGGGGACTCAGTTCAGGAGTATGAACCTAAATGGGGACCTAGTTCAGGAGTATGATCCTAAGTCGGGGTTTCAGTTCAGGAGTATGAACCTAAATGGGGACTTAGCTCAGGAGTATGAACCTAAGTGGGGACTCAGTTCAGGAGTATGAACCTAAATGGAGACCTAGTTCAGGAGTATGATCCTAAGTCGGGGTTTCAGTTCAGGAGTATGAACCTAAATGGGGACTCAGTTCAGGAGTATGATCCTAAGTCGAGGTTTTGTACCTGAGGGAGACTGTTTGAGGGCGTTCTCGCAGGGGAAGATTAGAGCTTACGATGATTATCGGGAAAAAGGGTGACCGTGTTGGTCAAGTGGCTGGACCTAAGGTAGGCTACCTACGTATCCCGAGTGGGAATCAAGCCTGGACGTAGTTCGAAAACTGCTGGGGATGGTCTTTGATGGTTTGACGGTATTTGGGAGTCACCCGAGGTTTGATGATAATGTTCTTTTAGAAAAGTAGTTGACTAAGATATGCTTTCATACCGCTTTGTGCGTAGAATGGAAGGAAGGACCGAGGCTACTGGCCTTTGTTGATGAAGAGTTGTTGGGTTGCCGTTCGTGGGACGGTTTCGCCGACGATTTGCTGTCTTTGGAGGCATTTTGACACGAAGGAGGAGTTTGGTTGAGTCCCGCATCTGCCGCGATCGTCAACCTTGTAGAAGTTGTTGAGCTTGTCTTCACATTGGGACTTCTCGCTTTTGAGAACTTGGTGTCTCTGACCGATTTGCATTTGAGAACTTGGCATCCCTAACCGAATTGTATTTGAGAACTTGGCGTCTCTGACCGATTTGTATTTGAGAACTTGGCGTCCCTGACTGATTTGCATTTGAGAACTTGGCGTCCCTAACCGAATTGTATTTGAGAACTTGGCGTCTCTGACCGATTTGTATTTGAGAACTTGGCATCCCTGACCGATTTGCATTTGAGAGCTTGGCGTCTCTGACCGTATTGTATTTGAGAACTTGGCGTCTCTGACCGATTGGCATTTTGAGAACTTGGTATCCCTGACCGATTTGCATTTTGAGAACTTGGCGTCCCTGACCGATTTGTATTCGAGAACTTGGCGTCCCTGACCAAATTGTATTTGAGAACTTGGCGTCTCTGACCGAATGGCATTTTGAGAACTTGGTATCCCTGACCGATTTGCATTTGAGAACTTGGCGTCCCTGACCGAATTGTATTTGAGAACTTGGCGTCCCTGACCAATTTGTAGACACTGGAGGTGGTCTGCACATGTTTTGCCCGAAATCATCTCTTGCCGAAAAGGGGGATTTGATTTCTTGCAATTTTGTTGAAACCATTGATTTTGAGCTTTGGTAAATATCTCCCTTGTTGAGGGTAAGTCTCAATGGCGAAGGAAGATGGTCTTTCACGTTTGAATTCCTGCATTGGTTAGTAGAGAGGAAGATGCATATATGACATTCATGATGACAGATGCATGCATAGAACCAAAAATGATTGTGAGAGTATCACTGCGTATGTTCGCGAGATGATGCATTTACTTGCTTTCGAAGATGCACCTAGCCTAAGCTTTTGGCAGGGAAATTATGATTTATGATCTTCAATCACTTAGGATTTTTCCTATTGATTCAAGTTTTGTGCATGCTACATGAGCCCTTGGGAGATTTTTGTGGGAATGCATGGTGATGAGAGGGGATGCATTGGGATGTATGTGTCTGGAAACTGTTTTGAACAGATTTTGAGCAAGTGGGGGAGGTGAGAGCCCTCGATCGCGATTTAAACAGTGGTTGTTGATGAGGTTTTGTTAACAGTATCACATGGACCTATATCTTGATGAGATTGGATTCAGATCCCGGGTCTTGGTTGAAAATTTCCCTCTCACTCTTGGTCATTCGCCGATGCCGATGTGCCTCTAGGCACGTTGATATGAGTGAAGCTTCTTTCATTTGAGTGAGTCAGTGACTTGGCCGAAACCTTGTTCGGAGAATGATTTGATGAAATTGCTAATGCAGGGAGAAACCCAGATCTTAAATCCCGATGCTACGGGAAGCTGCTATATACCAAGTTCCTAAGCCGAAAATCTAGTTGTTGATGTGACTAGACCTTTCTTGTGACTTGATAAAATTCAGATCCAAAGGACCAATTTGACAAAGCCCCGGATCCTATTAAAGCGAGGAAAGATCCCTTCTTTGGCAAAGCCTCTGGCCTCAAGAACCGAGTAGGCAAAGTCCAGATTTTGAAGAAGCGACTTGGCGAAGCCCCAATCTTATAACCTCGTTGTCATTAGCAAGAGTCCCAATCGATTGGTAATGCAAAGCAATCCCGAAAATAATCCGACAAAGATCGAATCTATCTCGTAGTGAAAAACCCAATGTGGACCCAAAGATGACTATAGAAGCCCCACTTGAAGAGCCGATACAGAGAACACGGGAGAACCGCTTAGCAAGCCCCAAGGCGTGAGGAAATTCAGAGTAGTCTTCTGAGAGGAGGCACCCATCTTTTCGGACCTTAGTCAACCAAGCCACTTGGACAAGACTCGAAAATGTTTACGTGCAAGGGCATATCTTTTGAAAGGCGGGAATGTCTCGAATTTGTGTATGACACTCTCGCTTTAGGTTTGACTCTTTTGAGAGAGTATAAGCATCACAAGGTGTGGAAAAGTGTATGGAAGCCCCCGCCGACGTAAAAGACAAAGTTTGGCTCTATTTCCCTATGATGGAGAGAGAGAAGACTTGTCGAGACACTTGAAAACTTGTCTTATTCATGATGATCACAAGGCCGCTTAAAACCCTTTGTTAATGTTCGGTTATTCAACTCCTAAATCTGATATGAACAAATATTTTGATTAATCCCGAGGAGAAAATCACCGATATCGAGAATCAAGCTCGGAAGAACGGAAAGTGTATAGGGACGATCCTTGATGAGACCGGTTTTTTTTTTTTTTTTTTTAGATTTGTTTGTGATTTCGACCGGACCATTTCTGGTTGCCTACGTTCCCTCCATTATGAAGAGCTCAGGTCGCCGTAGTTCGGGTTTATCCCGAATGAAGAGAGAATGAGTGTGAAAATTCAAGACTTTGAGGTTCTTTTGGGAATTTGAGGATTGGATATTCGAATAACATATCCCCTTAGAGTGTCCATGAAAGACACGGGTGCGAAGCCCCAGTGGGACATCCACGGCAAGTGTTTGTGGAGTAGAAATGAATTATGCTCACATGAATCAAATTCGAATTTGCACAATCTTTGATTGGTAATTTTGAGTCAAAATGGATTAGATTCCAATTTAAGCAAGCAATGAACCATTAATTTGATTTAGATTTTACGATGAAATTGCTATCCGATAGGAATTGCAGCTGGATTTCCGGGCTTTGATCGGCCATCGGGTAATTTTGGAAGTTATGACCTCTTAAAGTGAGAGGTCGGCTGGGCCTTTTGCTGACTGAACCTCTAAAGGTGAGAGGTTGGCTTGCAGGGATGTGTTTGGGAAATCTATGGCGGGGAAGATTGATTGCCTCTAAGAATGAGAGGTCAAATTTTGACTTTGGCCAAAGGCGAGGGTAATGGGAGTATCCTCTAAAATCGAGAGGATGGCTTGGGATTGATTTAAGGTAATGGTGAGAGGAAGTCCAAGCTATCGACAACTTTTGCGAACTTGCGAGGATTCGGGCTCTTTTTTTTTTATCACTGGAGAGCTTCTTGAGAAGTCGGGGACTTTTGCTGAATTGTGAAGATCGACGGTCCTCTTTTTTTTTTTGAAGTTCTTGCTTGAATTTTTCTATATTTTTTTTTGAAGAGCTGAGACGTTGAGGATTTTTGCTGAATTGCGAGGATTTTAAAATCCTTCCTTTGATAATTCGGAAGGCCCTCTTGAGGAGTTGAGGATTACCTTTCCTTCCTTCACAACTTGAACATTTTATGCATCGCTGACTCTCGAAGCTATCTTCTTTGGCGTTGCTTGGACTTCTCTTAAAAAGGAGCAAAGGTGATGGCTAAACAGGGTTTCAAAACATGCCGATCTTGAAATGAAAGGATATTGTTTGGTGAGGGTAAGGTAATGGCTTTCCTATGGGTGAAAGGCTTCGACCGCAATCCTTACCGGATGACCTAAACAAATCAAGTCTTCATTGCTTGCTTAAGCTTTAAATGAGAAAAGATCCATGCAAATTCATCGAGCAAGGAGAGGATGATGATGAAAGGGATGTGAGCATATGAGATGCAAGATGGGGAGTTGGTAAGCCCCAATTTGGGAAGGATATCAATTGATTTTTCTCACTCCGATTAATTTAAATATTAATCATTTCAAAGAATTAGTGGTTGAGCAGCACAAGTGATCATCTAGGATAAAACCATTTCAATTAAGTGTAACGTGGGTGTGCAAGTGATGTCTCGAGTCTAGCAAGAAAAGAAAAAAGACTTATATTAAAAGTTAGACATTTAACTACTATGTCCAAAATGGACTACAACGACAAATGTCCAGGAAGGACTTAGGTGAAAGAAAAGTACTAGAACCTACGAAGGTTGACTTAAAAGACTATTTTAAAGATAGGTAGCCCCTAGTTTAGCCGCTCTTTGTTGTTGGACCATGCATCTACTCTTCAACGCTGGAGATGGGGGCTATTGCAGATCTTTCCATCAGGATTTCTTTGGCAATCTCTTGCTTAATCCAACCATTTTCATCATCTGCGATGGTCGGTCCACCGACCTTACAAAGGGGTGAGTCAAATTCCATTATGCCCACAAGTCTTGAATCACCAAACTCGACCATGTTGACATTCGGGTTGTTGTTTTTAGGGAATGGGTTACTGATAGTATTGGGCCCTTCAGGCACCTCTAACCTTCCTTGTTCAATCAAACTTTGGATTGCCTCTTTCAGGGGGACACAATCATCTGTCAGGTGCCCATGGTACTGATGAAAGGCACAATGCTTGGAGGTATCCAAAGGAGCATTGGGGTTTCTAGGCTGATAATTTTTCAAAGGCCGGAGCAAACCTTCTCTCACCAAACCTCTGAAGATATCACTCAAAGGCATCCCAAAGTTTTTCAAGTCTTGGAGCCGGGACCTGGATGCATCAGGTTTCTTGGGAACAAAGGAAGTGGCATTGTTACCCCCGTCCCGCATAGCTAATCACTTCTTTACCTTTTGGTTGGGCGGTGAGGCTGTGTTGGAGGTGGAAGAAACCCGGTATCTCGGAGTGCGGCGATCGGCCGCCGATTGTAAGCCTTTTCGAACTTAGCCCCGGAATTAACCATTGCACGCAAGTCGGCGTAGGGAAGTGGCTGAGGAAAGCTCTCAAATGCGGCTTCAAGCATGACCGAAAGATGTCTAACCGCTCCTCGTCGAGGGAGGAATGGCCATTTCACTAAGCTTCGGGTTCCACCTTTTATATAAATCCCCAATATTCTCATCGGGCGCCGCACCGTTGTCTGCAGTCAACTCGTTTGTTTCCCATTCCAAGTTGGCTTTATACTTATCCGTCAGAGAAAGTGCTGTAATGTTTGTTCCCAAGTAGCCCTAGCTTCAAGCTACAATGGGAAAAACCATTTCAAAGCCCCCGACTTCAAAGTGAGATCAAGTAGTCAGCCAACTGCTGGTTTGTGCATCCCTTAGCTTTCATTGCCAAAGTGTAGGTGTCCAAGTGAGTTTTAGGGCACGCACTTCCATCAAACAGTTCGAGATTGGGCATCACGAACTTGTGAGGCAGGGGTACAATTGAGTCGGGATCTCGTAGGCCAAAGAGCATGTTCCTTTGACGGTCAATTCAACGATTTGCGCTTTCATTTCCTTGTGTTGCTCCATAAACCAAGCCAATTGGGGATCCAAAGGTGGAGCGGGAATGCCCGAGCCGATATTTGAGCTAGGAAGAGGACTAGCTGTTGGTGGTGCATTGGTGGAAGGAATACCATATCCCGGAGCATAGGTGAAAACCTGTCCTTGGCCCAAATTACCCTGGGGAGTGTAGGTAGGAGCTTGGGCAAAGGGATAGAACCCAACGACTTGCTGTTGGCTTCCAATCGGCAGAGAAGACGGAGGCGATCCGAGGTAGCCGAGATGGCTTGGATTTCTGGAGTGAGGCCCATAAGTAGGCTTAAGTGCGGGTTGCTTGTCCCCTGGTTGTTGAATTGCATGGCCGGTTGTGGCGAGGATGCATAACCGAGAGGATACCGTGGTCCCGGTGATTCGAAGAAACTGGGATGGGGGCTTGGTAACCCATTGAACCCTGAGTGAGAAATGGGTTTGTGGAAGCTGTGTGAGGAGCAAATGAGCTAGCATCATTACGAGGAGGGGCTCGACTGTTGCCCGAACGAAGCAGCGTAGTGGTATTCCGAGCTGTTCTTTGTGGCATTCCGAGGCACCCCAACCATGAGAAGACACTCCGTGCGACTTTGTCCCCACCGAGGTACTGCGAACCGGCTCGTCCCAGTCAGCTGCATGGATCCAGTGGTCTCAGGTTGGGGAGCCGGCCGACCTAGAGGTCGAGGAGCATGGGCTCGGTGGTAGTACGCGTGGGAGGCCGGTGGTGGCATCTGGAGTAGTCGGGTTGACCAAGAGCGGGATTGAGGTCTTCCTCTTCTTCCATGTGAAGGTGCCATCGGGTTGAGATCGGCGGCTAATCCATGGCTTTTGATAGCCTCCATAAGGTTGTTGTTTGTGCTTCTGTCGCACTCTCATCTGTTCGGCTAACCGATTCCATTGCGGTTGTTTGAGGAGTCCCGGGAGGCGGAGTGGTGTTGTCCCCATCATTACCGGTTGATGCGAGACATTACGAAACTCGGAGTCGAAGCAAACGGTGAAGGCGATGATGCACTTGATTCTTCCCACCGATCAGACGGTGACCCGGTGCCCGAAACCAAGCTTTGTGCGGAGCTGCGGGGGGAAAGATACGTGGGTTCAGATATTTGGGATTTGAAGGAGGGTAGGTGTTTGGGCTCAAGGCTCATGCAACATGCAATTATTTGTTCTTGTTTACTTAAAACATGCTTTATTAAGCCTAATCGGTTGAAAAAGATTGCTCTTCTTTTTCGCAAACTATTCTGAACCCTGGATCAGTGGGCCCCGTCACTACGTCTATAAGCCCCTCGTATTCCACCTGTATTTCGACTTCCCAGGGCGGACAGCCCCGGGCGAGGGTCCTATAGGGCAAGCGGGTCCCACCGACCGAAAAGAAAAACGATCCTAAAAGTCTGGCGGGTAATCGAGTCTTAACGAGCATTCGATGTAAATTACGGACAAAGCTGACGTCAAAGTCAAGATCATGTCCGAGGGCTCGACGAAAAGTCGGCATGATTTGGGTGATAAGCGTCCACAATTGATCTTGACTTGTCGTCGGTTAAGCCGTAATTAGGCATGGAATAGTCATTAATACTTGATGACTCGGTGTCATCTTGGGAGTCGGTGTATAATTTGTGCCGGTCGGAGCGAAGTCAAGGCGCCGGTCAATATCTTGGTCAAAGTCTGCGGCGGAAAACCGGCATGACTTCGGCGATTAGGGTCCCCGAAAGATATTGAGTCGGTGTGCCGAAAAGGCTTGAAAGGAAAGGTCTATACGAGACGGGGCATGACACGGACCGGACTAAAAACCAACGGGTCTCGGACAAAGTGTGTCACGGACAAGTGCATGGTCGACACGAGGCTCCATGGGATGTTTGGGTAGTCCTGTGCTTGCACCGAGAGGCGTAATAAGACCAAACGGGCCGCGACAAGGATTTCCCCGGGTTAGGGACGTAGTGTGCAGTGTAAGGTCACGTGCGCGTAGTGTGCAAGCAGTCTATCTTCTTTTTCTGAGTAAAATAGAAATTTTTCATGTGTCTTAAAAAGTATGATGTATGATTTTTTTTTTTTGAAAATTTTCTTTTTTTTTGAAACTCCTTTTTTTTTGAAATTCTTTTTTTTTTTTTGAAATTTTTTTTTGAAAGTAAATGCACACATAAGCACATAAACACAAAAACTCCAACAGTTAGGGACATGATTCCGACGGTCAAAATTTTGACTTTTTCCGAGGCGGCCAAAACAACACGAAAATGTGCAAAAATCAACACACACAACAAATGATTTTTAATGCCGGGACGGAAGCTTGACCCTCAAAAGCTTTTCCTTTTTTTTTTTTGAAAACAATGATACCGGTACGTGGGATTGTTAAATCACAATTTATCCCCGACTCGTGTTAGGAGGCGATAACAGGAAGATTAATGGTTTCCACCGATATACCAAATATCATTTTTTTTTAGAAAAAGCTTATTTATCTCCAGCGGAGTCGCCACTGTGATGTACCCGATTTTTGAAATCAAACGGAGTCGCCACGCCATTTTTGTTTTAAGGGCCAAAACTTTTAAAAATGTCCGAGATTAGAAATTTGGGATCGGAGGTCACGTTACACGCCGGGAAGGACGTTAGTGTGCACCCGAAATGCCTCGTAAAACGAGTCTTCCAAGCTAAAAATCATTTATTTGTGTGTGTGTGTGTGTGTGTGTTACTTTGGCCAAAATAAGTTGAAACTTGGGAAAGTAAAAATTGGGAATTCTTTATTAGACTTTGGACAGATCTCATGATTTTTGGTGTGATTTTTGGGTTGAGATTTGGTACTCAAAAGATTTTTGGAAGTTGAAAACCATTTCTGCCAGAATGAAAAAGGCAGTGGACACTTGATTTTGAAATGGACTTTAGGGATTGAAAACTCCAGAATCTGGGAAAAGTCCGAGAATGAAAAATGTTCAAAACACCTTAAATAAGGTTTCTTTAAAAGAACTTACCATTTTGGAGATGATTTGAGGGACCAAAACCTTCTGGAAATCTCAGATGTGAAATCTGGATTTCCAGAGACTGATGAACTGACCTTTAAAGGAAAATTTGAAAAAGGGAGTTTTACTCATGAAAAAAATAAAGTAAAAATATGTCTGGAAAGCTATGAATGTTGGCTACAAAAAGTATTTTGTATTCAACACCAAATTCCAAGTTTATCTGTGTCAAAAAAATTAGACCATGGACATAGGTCTTAGAGAAATGCTACTGGACAGCAACGTTCTCAAGAAGGAAATGTGATTTAAAAAGGGGGTTTTGCATCCATGCTTGTCCCCATTTCCCTAAGTTTTGATTAGTAGTCACTAGACATTTTAGTGGTGATCTAATATATCAAACCATCCTTGGGGTACATTAGGACTTAAGCATTTCATTTGCTTGGGAAGGGGAATTTTGTAGAGATGAAATTAAAGAGAAAAATCAACTAGAGATTTAAAATGTGGACCATTTGAGATGGTCATTCATGAAGATGAACTTCAAGATGACCATCTTAGGTCAAGATTTAAACTAGACATAAAGTAAATCAAAGTAAAGAGAACAAGATGAACAAGAAGTTAAAAGGGAGTTTTAGGGTTTAGAGAAGGAGGGCTTTACAAATGGTGACACCCTATCTTCCTAGGCTTGGAATTTGACTTGAGGAGTATCAAGATTTGGTGTTTGACTTGAGGAGTATCAAGATTTGGTGTTTGGATTTGTGTTTGGGTGGATTCAAGGCTTGAATGTGTTTAGGGTTTGATGATAGAGTTGGTCAAAGAGAAAACAAGTAGATAACACTTAAGTCCTCTATGTTTTCTCTCTAATCCTCCTCCTAAGGGGTGATTTGAGCTTGGATTGGTGTATGTATGAGAGTATGTATGAGAGTGTTTTGAAAGTATTTTGAGTGAGTGGGGTTTGAGAAAGATTGAAGAGAAAATGGTGGCAATTCTAGTGAATTTCCACTGTTTTCTCCCTATTTTTCGCCAGAATACAGCTTCTATGAGCCAATTGTGTTGTGTAAACTGAGAGAGGAGGGTTCAATTTATAGGCCCCTGTGAACTTCAATAGGATCCGCGCGGAGGGTATTGTAAACGTGCCTGGTGTATTAAATGCTGCTCCAGGCTTTGAACAGGAAGAATATTATTCAAAAATTCCAGCAGTTTCTGTTTTTCAACTTGCCTAATTCGGATTTTTCCAATTTCTTTTGCTTTTTGAGATTCTTTTCTTGGTTTAACTTTAAATGGCAATCCCTAATCTACCCTTACTTTGTTAGAAAGGTTAGGAATTGTTAGAAATATTAGGAATGTTAAAACTTTCGTTAATTTTCTAACGAAAATACTAACAACTCAAATTGGAGCACTTACACCCGTGTCTATCAAGAGTCTGCTCGTCGTACACCCATCAATCAATCCTGGGATAACGAGAACTTGCTCTTTGGTCGCCATGTTGGTCGCTAGCTCGTCCGGATAGAAACTGATAACCTCATTCCTGATGTAGCTTCTAGGTGGTACGTGAGGGGCTTTGTTGAGCTGAAAAATCTTGTGTTTCAAAGCCTTGTTAATAGCTTGTTCAATGATCACTCCCAAATTCAGTCGAGGTTGCCTTGGCTCGGGCATATCTCCAGTAGCTCACCCACCTCCGCCAGGCTGAGCTCCTTTCACGTACCTATCGAGCTTCCCACTGTCGACCCACCTTTGAAAGATACGTTTTAGACTCATGCAGTCTTCTGTAGTGTGACCCATATCCTTGTGATAATCACAATATTTGTTGTTATCCCTTCTGAACTTATTTCCTGGGTTCATTGGGGCAGGTGGGCATAGCTCGACCGTGTTCAAGATTTCAGTACGACTTACTGTCAATGGGGTAAAGGTCTCGGGCACTCTCTCAGTCGCCCTTGTTCTATTTTTCTCGTTCTTATTGTTACCACCATTCTTTGTTTGGTCCTTCTTATTAGATTCTACGACTTCAGACGTGGAACCTTTCTCCTTTTTCTTTTCTTTTCTCTCTTCAGCTATGGCCACATTGTAAGCCCTTTCAAATAGTTCTTGTCGGCTCTTCACACTCCTGACCTGCAGCTCGTAGTCTAAGTCTGCTGAGGTCACCCCATTCCTGAAGCAATTTATTACTTCCCGGTCTGTGAGGTCTTCCTCAATCTGGTCGACCATCTCCTTAAACTTGGTGAAGTAGCTTATTGAGCTTTTATTCTTTCCCTGAGTCAGATTGTCCAGGTCGGTGACTGTCAACTTTCGGGCTCCAGCTGTCGAGAAGCGATCTAGAAACTTCCTTCTCATGTACTCCCATGTGGTAATACAGCCCGGCGCCAAACCACGAAACCAGGT
Source organism: Adenophora triphylla var. japonica (assembly GCA_022495995.1). NCBI lineage: Eukaryota > Viridiplantae > Streptophyta > Magnoliopsida > Asterales > Campanulaceae > Adenophora > Adenophora triphylla. Next base: position 224,454 of record JAFEMH010003284.1, on the reverse strand, counting down.
CAGTGATGCCCCTGTGAGGGTGCTGGTTAGTGCCTTGCACATCATATCATCCTCGGTGGAGACGAAGCACATGGTAGCTTCCAGATGCTGCATATGGTTCTGGGCATTAGTCGCACCCAAATATTTGTCAAGAGCGGGCAACTTGAAGCCTTTAGGAGGCCGTTGCTCGAGCAATTCTCTGGACTAGGGGCGAAGAGTAAAGTCGTTTCGTTCGCCCTTTCCAGTATCCTCCTTCATGTCGGCCTCCCATTGCTCTAACCTCTTTTTCCACTGCAACCATTCCCTAGCATCTGGATTGTCATTTCTTGAAGGTGAGACATTATTGGATTTCTGCCTTTCTGCCTGATGGGGCTCTCCCGTAGAGTGGGCCCGGTGCCTTTCACTCCTAGGAGGAGTTATTTCTCTACCCCATCTATCCCTGTGAGTATGTGATCTAGCTAACCTCACAAGCGACCTAGTTAATCTGACTGGCGACCTCTGAGCATCTCTATCTCGGTGAGATTGGGACCTTTCTACCCTGATAGGCATTCTGCGCCCATTTCTCTCACGGTGGGACTACGATCTCTCTGTTCTAACAGGCGACCTATGCCTATTCCTTTCAGCTTCCCTTTGTCGCCTCAACTTCGACTCAGCCTCCTACTCCCTATTGTTATTGAGATGACTTCTCAAGTCGTCATTGGGAACAGGCATGTGCGTACGGATAGATCGCTCAACAATTCGGGGTTCGTCATTTGTCATCGCATTCCCATTCTGTCTACCATTCTCGCTAGGCTGCCTATGAGAAACTTGAGAAGGAGCAGCCCTGTGTGATCTCATGTCTTCCTGAGCTGGATCGTCCTCCATCACCAGCAATTCAGCCAAAATTCTAGCCCGCTCCAGTAGCATCTCCTTCCTACTGGTGTGATTGGTTGAGGGACCTACCTGATCGCCTACAACAGTTCGACCTACCAGTTGACGTTTTGGAGGGGGCTGTGCACCTTGCTCGACTACAGGTCTTTTCTCTCTTCTGTCTTCTGGCAAGCCTCTACCATCAGCCACGCTGTTAGAGCGAGTAGCCCTCCTAGGCGGATTGCCCTGGGGAGGAGGAGGAAGGTTAGCCGTTCTGTTGCCTGCACCAGCCTCTACGTTCCTTACTGTCAAACTGAGCATCGGATCGCTGGAAGAGGATGCAGTATGTCCATCTTGAGCCATATTACTCTCTGATTAATGTTCAAGGTCAAAAAATCAACGATTCCAGATGATGGAACCAAACTGATGCTGCAAGAATCGTGCTTATCAATCTCCGTCTACTCTATAAGATCGATCTCCTGACTCCTTTGACCTGAAAACAGAACCCACGACTAGCCAGAATGGTCTCCAGCGAAGACCCTCGGGCATGAGAGTATGTATGGTGTATATGAGAGCGTATAAGATAATAATGAACAATGTATTCAAAATATCAAATAGCAATTACCTTGGAACGGTTGATGTTGCCATGTATTTATAGTTGTTGATGAGAGATATAATTGTAATAGGATTGTGTTGAATCCCTTGAATCATGGGTCATATACGTATGAGAGATCTTGTCCATTTATAACTCCTGAATTTTAGGACTTTAGTTATGGAAAAAATTATAAATACGCCTGGACTCTGTAGGTCGACATATTATTTGATAGGTCGAGGTCGCCTGCTGGGTCTAGGTCGACCTGACTGATGGATAGGGTCGGATAATCCCCGTGTAGGGTATGGATCGTAATGTCGGACCAAGTTAGGTCGGGTCCATCTGAGGTCGGACGATGAACTAGGTCGACAGATCTTGCTTGGTGGCCTTGGGCCTGGTAATGATTGGGCCTAGCCCACTGAGAATGTGGTGGCAATAATATGTAAATAGCTGGGCTTGCTCGTTGGGCCTAGCCCGTCACTTTTATTCCGTTCAGTGCCCATTCCAAACCGTCACTCAATAGATAATTTCCTTTTACACCGTAATGTACCCCATCAAAATTTAGGACGAATAGATAATTCCCTTTTGAACCGTAATGATCAAATTATGTTTGATCTAATTAATCAATCCTCGAACCCAATCAACACCCCTCCATTTTTCGGCTATACTCCGGATTCAACCCCGGATTGGATGAATGAGCACAACACAAACTATACATCTAGAACCTATCATCACATAGAAGACATAGATGAGGGTGGGGAGGGGGATGACGATGACGATATATAAGTCATCCACGAAACTCGCACAATTCCAAATACACCTATTCTAGAGGCCTCAACCCGTCATACCAACCAATGAGCCACCAAAATGTTACTAGGCATATAAAGAGGCTCATCCAAACTCGTCAAATTCAACTAGCGAGCGACCTCCAAAAATTCAAGGGTAGTGTTTGCTTGACCACTGATGCTTGGAAGGCCACTCTGAGTTCTAGTTTCGAAACATTTACTTGTATAACCGCTTATTGGATTGATGAGGAGTGAATGTTGCAAAAGTGGGTGCTTTCCTTTAGAACAATTTCCTATCCCCACACGGCTTTTTATAATTTACAAGTCACATTAAGGATGTGTTGAGTGAGTATGTTATCACCAACAAAATTTTAACAATATCCTTTGATAATGCGATTTATAATACCATCACCGCCACAATATTGATCCAAATGCTTAATCCTCCCCTAGATGGCACTTTGTTTCATGTTAGGTGTGCATACCACATTGTTAATCTATGTGTCCAAGACTTGATTCATTCACTAAAACCCGTCACCAATAGCATCAACACGGCCTCCCATGTTATCAGAGACTCATTTATTTTTAAGACTTTGTTAAATTTAAAGACCATAATTACTTTGATGATTTGAAGACTCATTTGAAGATTTGAAGACTTTTTATTTTAAGACTATGCAATTTTAAATTGTATCATTTGAAGACAATAAAAATTTCTCCCAAATAATTTTGAAATAAATATTCATAGAGTTTCTATTATTAAATTGATTACATTATTACCTCATTTTCTTCTATATACTTTCATTTGTTTAGTTATTTTCTATCATTTTTTATATACCATTCTGTAAAAAAAAATCACTACTAAATAAAGTCTAAAATATTATTTCCTAGTCAATAAAAAATTAAAATAAAATAAAAATAAAGATAGGGTAGTTCGTCCCTCTTTTCTTCTATATACTTTCATTTGTTTAGTTATTTTCTATCTTTATTTATACCATTTTGTAAAAAAAATCACTACTAAAAAAGTCTAAAATATTATTTTCTAGTCAATAAAAAATTAAAATAAAAAATAAATATAGGATAGTCGATCCCTCTTTTCTTCTATATACTTTCATTTGTTTAGTTATTTTCTATCTCTTTTTATAAAAAAAAAATCACTACTAAAAAAGTCTAAAATATTATTTTCTATTCAATAAAAAATTAAAATAAAATAAAAAATAAATATAGGTTAGTCCGTCCCTCTTTTCTTTTATATACTTTCATTTGTTTAGTTATTTTCTATCTTTTTTTATATACCTTTTTGTAAAAAAAATCACTACTAAACAAAGTATAAAATATTATTTTTTAGTCAATAAAAAATTAAAAGAAAATAAAAAATAAATTTAGGGTAGTTCGTCCCTCTTTTCTTTTATATACTTTCATTTGTTTAGTTATTTCTATCTTTTTTTATAAACATTTTTGTAAAAAATATCAGTAATAAATAAAGTCTAAAATATTATTTTCTAGTCAATAAAAATTAAAAATTAATAAAAAATAAAAATAAAAATAAATAAATACTAGTTCGTACGGACCTTATTAAAAAAATAAAAAAAATAGGAAAACCCATTTGGCCCGTGGATCTTTAGATCCGGGCCAAACAGGTAGGCTTGGACTGGAGAAATGAGACGGGTCGGGCCGGTTTAGGCCCGTTTCATCAAACAGGCTAACGAGCTTCAACCCATCCTGCCCGCGGGTTGATCCGCACGGATCGGATCGGGACGGGCCAACCCGTTTGACCATCTCCACCTCCGAGCTAGTTATAGTTTGCCGTGAGACGAAGAAGCAAGATCATAATAAGTGGGTATTACATAATTTTTTTAGTTTTTCTTAAATAAATATTATATTTCTGAATTAAAAATATTAAGAAGATTTACAACGTTACAAACAATAACCAAATAATTAAAAGAATTCATTTTTTACAAATATTGTTAGGTTATATGGGATATTTATTTCATGATAAAGGAAACACAATATTAATACAAATTTATGGTCTCTCGAAATAATATTTTATTCTTGATTAAAAATAAAAATAAATATTTATTGTGGGATAAACATTATACTCCCTCCGTCCCACTTCAAATGGTCCCTTGATTTATTTCACGGTTTTTAAGAAAAATGAATAAAGTGGGTAGAAATTAGAGGTGAGAGAATGTAAAAGTTAAATGTGTGGTAGGAAATAGGAGAGAGAATGCAAAAGTTAAAAATATTTAATAGGAGAGAGAATGAGTGAGAGGAATAGTGTGGTTTTTTTGTAAATATGTGGAGATGATAAGGGTATAAATATATGGAAAACTTTCCATTTATGGAAGGGACCAATTGAAGTGGGACGTCCCAAAAAGGAATTTGGACCATTTGAAGTGGGACGGAGGGAGTATTTCATTATTGGGACAAGGGATGTATTTAAACTGAATTTTTATTGTTATAGCTCTCTCATTCTCCAGAGTGGAGAACATAGTGTAATGGTAAAATTAAAAATTATTAAACATTATTCCCTCCGTCCCATCCAAATTAGTATTTTCTCTCCCGATACGGGAATTATGCATTTCCTTGTTCAACACTGATTTCGTTATTTTATTCTGCACATATATCGGGAAGAGGTCAAAGTGTTGCCCGTCTTCCAACTGGTCCCTCCTCGTTAGGGAGGATCGTTGATGCCTTCCCAGAAGGAGCAAGTGCTGGTGCTCGTCCTAGAGGCCGTGATAGGTCTCAAAGGGGTAGATCTGGCACTCCTAAGGCTAGGGAGCCCATAATCCAAGGGTTGCATGATAAGTTTGGGGTGTCTAAAGATGAATATCATCTGACTTACATCCTCGACATGTCTATTCATGATAAGGATGCCTTGAACGATTTCTTTTATAGTTTGAACCACATGTCTTTTTTCTACAAACAATTCTAGTTGGGTCTCTAACTTCTATTGCACCCTTTCATTTGTGAATTTTTAGAGGACATGCATGTCGTCCCCGCCATGATAGGAGTCAATGCCGTGAGATACTTGACCGACTTTGTTGTGTTATGTCATAACCTTGGTTTTGAACCTTGTCAATTTGCCTTCCACAAAATTTTCCTAGTTAGCTATAAGGAGGACACCCACGTCATAGTGGTGAGGAGTGATCCCAATCATCCCAAACTTATTTACCCCGTGTCGAGCAAGGTGTCGGGGTAGAATAACCATGTGATTAAAGTGGAGAGTAGGCAAGGCTGGGAGTTTGCTGCTCTTCTTAGTTTCCCTCGGTGCCCACGGAGGTCTGGAGGCCGGAGTGGAGAAATCGTCTTGTGGAGAGGTTGGAACAGTTTCCCTCAGTGGGGACATTGTGTTGATCAAGTTTGGAGTCCAACAAATGATATTATGTGCAGGACGGCATTATGCCTGGTCCGTTAGACGGGCAGGTGCCTATGGTTCCCGTCACAAGGGGAAGCCGTTATCCTGAATGGAGGGTGTACCCCGGTTTGGTGTTTCACTCTAAGTGCGACATCTATAAACTGTACGAGGATAGATTTTTGGCCAAGGATGGTGTTCCCGACTGTAATTTTCTTCCTTCACGTTCCAATACTTATGTTTTATGCAAAATGTTATTCTGATTGTCGTCATCTTACTGACTCTATTTGTCCTTTTCTTTGCAGATCTCACCGAGGAGCATATAAAGAAGATAGAGGATGAGGTGTTGGATCCTCAGGCCTTAATGAAACTGAAGAGGAGGACGTCCATGTCCTCGGCCAATAGTAAAAGACGTGCTGACACTGTTGATCGTCAAGCCATCTTTTCTACTAAGGAGGCTGGGGGCCTTGCCCCTTAAGCCGGTGGGAGGTGCCGGGGTGCCCGCTGAGGAGGAAGTTGATGAGCAGGAGGCCCAAGTCATGGAGGCACGTAGAGCCCAGGAGTTGATCCCAGAGACTGATGAAGTCCCACGACAAACTGGCCTGGTGGTGTCATAGACTTAGACCCAAAAGTTAGTGCAAATGGGGTCTCCCCTGTTGGCCCCCGGGTGGTTGTGCGAACTACCCATAAAGCCAAGGGAAGTTCGTCCAACCATCTACCACCACTTCCTTCTAGATTTTTGGTGAGGGCTGTAAGTACCAAATTATTTGCTGCTTCTGCCTATCCCTTACATTGAAAATGACTCACTAAAGACTTAATATGTCTGACCCTAGTCTGCTCAGTTCTGTTATAAAAGCCTTGAAGAACTGGAGACCATGATCTAAAATGATGGTGTGTGGGACCCCAAAGCGACACCAAATAAAGTTTTGGACGAAGTTAATTGTGTTTTCCTCTGTGATTTTAGTTAATGCCTTTGCTTCTATCCATTTGAAGAAATAGTCGACTGCCACGATCACGTACTTGCAGTTACTACGGGAGAGAGGGAAGGGTCCGCTGATGTCGATTCCCCACATGTTAAATGGCCAAGTAGGAATTATGGGGGTTTGCTCGACTGATGGGACTCTGGGGATGTCTACATATCACTGACACTTGTTGCACTTTTTTACGAAGGCTTGGGCGTCATCTCTCAGGTTTGGCCAATAGTAACCTAGAGTGATGATTTTATCAGCTAAGGTTCTGGCCCCCGGGTGACCGCCAAATATGCCGTCGTGGACTTCTGCCAAGAGATTCTCTGCTTCTTTGGGGTGGACACATCTAAGAAGGGGTTTCGTGAACGATCTTCTGTATAAGACCCCGCTCCGTACTGTGAACCTTACTGATTTCTTTTTGATGACCCTTGCTCGTATCTCATCGTTTGGCAGTTGGTCCCTTTCAATGAAGTCAGCTTATTCGTCTATCCAACATTTCTCCTCCTCGTCTAAAAGCATCACTCGTAGTCTTTTATAAGCTGGCTCTTCGACAAAGACTATGTGTGGGTTAGTGTCCAGGTCGGCCACGTCAATGGTTGCAAGTTTGGACAAGACGTCTGCTCTTTGGTTATCTTCTCGTCCTATCTGACTTATCTCAAAAAATTTAAGTCTTTTCACTATGTCTAGGACGAGATCCTTATACTTTGTCAGGATGGGGTGTTGAGTGTTGTACTCCCCTTTTATTTACTTGACTACGAGCTGGGAGTCGCATAAGGCGGCAATCTTTGTTGCACCGCAGAAGGAGGCCAATTCTATGCCATATATCAAGGCCTCATACTCGGCCTGGTTATTCGAGGTGGGGAATTTGAATCTGATTATATCCTGGATTGTGTGCTCCCCATTGGGACTTGCCAGTACTGCTCCAGCTTCGCTTCTCTCGTAATTGGCTGACCCATATGTGTATATGACCCAACAATTAAGTGGTAGCTCGATGGTCGTGTTGGTCCCAAAGGAGGCAATAAGGGTGAAAAAACAGCTAGAGGGGGGGTGAACAAATGTTACAAAATTTTCGACCCTTTTTAAAAAATAAACCTCATGCTTATAAAACCACTCTTACAGTGTATCAAAACCGCAAGTGAGGTTTGTAAAATGCACAACGAAATTTCTTATTAATAGAGTGAGGTTTAGAAAACAGTAAATTGAGGTTTGATAATGATGAACTTTAAACACAATTCACAAATCTGGGAAACCAATTAAAATCAAACAGATAAGACAAATTAGTTTGAATGATAAACAATAAAGAAAATGCAGAAATTAAAGAACACAAAATTTGGAGTGGTTCAATCGTAAATGATATATGTCCACTAATAATGGTTAGTATTGGATTTTATAACTAATAGATTTGTATTAGATGATGAGAGAGATTACAAGATTAAAATAATCAAACTCAAATATAAAATCTAAATAATGAAGCAAATCCTAGAATATAACCGGTGTATCTCAAATGATTTAATCTATGTGATTAATCAAGCGAGGTCTGTGTGTCATTATCAAGATTCAAGGCTATTTGGATCTGTATGATTTAGAGCACAATAAATCTGAAGTGTTACAAAGGCTTGAATTTCTGGGCTTGGAAATTTGTTTTTGAAGGTATGAAGGTTGAAGATGAAGATTCAAATGATTATGAAAATCTGGAAAATATCTACAAATTTTCAAATGACTCTCTTTAATGAATATTCTCAAGCTATCTTCAAATGATGAATATTTGGGGTATTTATACACCTGCACCAAAAAGTAGTTGTTTGGAATAGCTGTAGCAAGTACAATGTTGGTGCGGTCTGATTGGTCCACGTGTCCACATTTGTCCTTTTGTTCCGAAGTTGTTGATAAGTTTGTACGGACCTCACCTGACATTCTAGGATGAAGGGCATCTGTCACCTTTTAAAAATTCTTTTAAACTCTGAGTAACCGTTAGACACGTTGATTGAACTTGCAGTTAACTTAACGTTTCTGACGTGGATCAATCAATAAAAAGTGGTCCAATTCTTCAAGTCTTCAATCATTGGATGAGGTTTGAGAGACACGGTCTGTTGTGTGCGATTTCATGTTGAGGTTTGCACAAGCGGTTTTCTTAGTGCGGTTTCATACATGAGGTTTGCAATAGCACTGCGATTTTGCATGACTTCAAAACCTTTTGACTTGAAACCTCATGTCCAATACAATTGCCAGTCTTCAAGCCTAACTAAACCTATTATATAAATTGAACTTGTACTAAAAATTGAAGTATAAGCTTCATTACATATGGACATAAAGTCCAGAAAATAGAGATGAGGTTATGGTATCAATCAAATTAAAGCTAAAGCAAGGAGGGTTAAAGTATGCATATCCAACAATCTCCCCCTATTTGATTGATGCCATTTCTTAATATAGCAAATGCAAACATTGTACTTGGTAAAAACATATACATAATAATTAACATGGTAAATCATGTTCCAAGTCAATGCACACACTAGCATAAGTTATAGATTTCTATACTACTGAAAGATTTAAAACTTTCAAATTGAAGGTATAGAAATGCATTCAGTGCATACATAAAAAATATGAGTTTAGATTTAAGTATGCGTTTTAAACTAAATGCTTAAATATCAAACACAAAATAAGAGTTTTAAATTTAAGTATATGTGCATGAGGTTTAAAACAATGCATTCATTGTTCTACAAACAAGCAGTTTGAATGAACAAGGTTTTGGGATCAACAATTATGCATTCTTTCATTACTACTTTCAAAGAGGTATGAAATTTACAATTACAGGTAGGAATGAAAATAACAGAACAGTAAAAGAAAAACAAAAGAAGCAAAATTACAGTGCGGTTTACTGGGAAGGTTGGAGTGAAACAACATGCTGAACATCTAAATCAACATAATTTTGAGCAGGAGGTCCATTCACAACCTCATGTACAATAGGGGATCCTGAAAAATTGAAGGCAGAATTCTCAGCTCTCAAGGTTCTTCTGAGTCTTCTAACTTCCTCTTGAGTTCTCATATGAGCAGCTTCCACTCCCCTTAGAGCATTAACCACTGTAATCACTCTAGCACTATTGGCTCAAACAGCTCTATTATTAGCTTCAGTCTCTTCCTTTAACTCAGCTACCTTGGTATTCTCATCAAGATTTACTTTGACCTCATTCAAAATTCCATTTATATGCAAATGAATGGAGGCATTTAAGGTGTTATAGAAGGTATGAATGAAATCTTGGATTGCGGTTTGGGACGCGATTTGAGATGACTGTAGCTTGGGCTCTAACTCAGCAAGGCTCTCCCTGAAGGAATTATCCATTTCATAAAATTTGAAGCTGAGTTTATCCCTGATTCCTTTATTCATGGCTTCAAGGCTATCTCTTACTTCTTAAGTCAAACTGGTCAACCTTGCGATTAGACCATCTCCAACAATATCCATTTCATCTTCAACTCTTCCCTAAGAACCTCAGCATCATTCTAAATGTTGGCTTGCATAGAATCTAATACTGACCTCATGCTGGAATCTTGATGTGGTATAGAGGTTCTAATTTCTTTAGTCAGTTCCACTTTAAATATCATAAGGATTGTATCCATTGTATCACAGAAAACTTCTTTGAGATGATCTAATATATCCTGGAGTTGAGTTTTGGAAATCGCATCACCTAGAGCTTGAAGAACTCCAGTGGCCATGTCTTGTCTGATGTCAGAAAAGCAAGCTTCAGCTACGGTTTTGACAATGTTTGCAGTGTCTCTCTCCCCCCTTAATGGAATCATCAAAGGAATTTTTAGGCCTAGTCAATTCCAGAGATTGAGAGTTCACTTGCTCTTGGAGAGAGCAATTTGAGGCAACCAACTTGATCATGTGACCTTGGTTGGTGTGAAGCTGGCCTTGGATGACATGAAGTGCAAAAAGGAGTTAGGAGTATTCAGATGGAGGGATAGATGAGGAAGGAATATTTGAGAATAAAGGAGGAGGTTGAGTATGGGAGGTTTGAGGTACGGTTGAGGGAATAGATGAGGTTTAGGTTATTGGGGCGGTTTGGGTACGGGGTGTGGTTCGTGAGATTTGGGCATTGAGGTTTTGGAATATATGGGTGATAGGAATAAATGAGGTTGAGGTTGATTAGGTGGGGTTTGAAAGGAAAGTGTTTGAGTTGGAATGGTTTGGGGTGGAACAGTTTGAGGCACGGTTTGGATAGGTAAGGTTTGTGGTGCGTTTTGAGTGGGTAAATTTTGAGGTGCGATTTGAGTGGGGGGAGGAATTGTGGAAGTTGGGGGGGGGGACTGAGGTTTGAGGTTGGGATTTTGAGGGTGAGGTTGATGGGGTGACAGTATGTGGAAATAAAGGTTGAGGTGAAGGTGGAGGTGTTTGTGGTGTGGGTTCCCTAAAGTTAGATGGAGGAGATAAGTGTATTTGGGAATGAGGAGGAGGTTCAGCAAAAAATACTGAATCCTCAGTCCAATCCTCAATCATGGCTCTAATGGGATTTGGATGGTGAGGTCTTTTAGGTGGTTGAGGTTCATCATCATCACTAGGACCTCAATCATGGCTCTAATGAGATTCTGGACTACTCTCCTGACATCTTCAATTATTTTCCTTGGCTTGCCTTTTGTAGATGTTTTTCTACAAGCCATCTTAATTCTACTTTTAGGAGACTGCTTTTAATTTTGTGATGGACCACTTCTGTCACAAAAATCCGTCACTGATCCACGGCCAGGCCATGGACACGATCGCTCGGTCGTGTGCTGCGTGATCGCCCTTAGTTTCTGGCCAAATGGCGCGGCCGCTCGGCCCTTGTGCGTGATCGCTCGCCTTTGACCCCATTTTCTCGGCCACGGCTCTTGTTTTCTCGGCCAGCTGCTCCTGGCTCATGCCTTGGCCCCATTTTATCGGCCACGACTTTGCACTTGGCCGGCCAGCCCTAGTTTTGTGCAGCCACCTGCTGCAAAATGCTCCTGCCTGGTGCTGCAACCCTTATACTTCCACATAATTGTACTTTAGCCCCTGAACTTCATTTAACCAATTTTTCTCCTTATTTTCACCTAATTTCACTTTTGTCCCTTTTTTTCCCAATTTTTCACTTTGGTCCCTGAACTTCAAAAAAACAAGCTTATATCCTCCATTTTCTGCCTAATTACAGTTCAACCCCTGTACTTTCAAAACACTAACAAACACATTAAATTCCCAAGGTTTTGAGCATAAAATAAGCTAGAAAACATATCTTTTTGATGGATAAAACCACATCAATCAATGGGGTTGAGGTTGAGTAGGTGGGGTTTGAAAGGGAAGTGTTTGAGTTGAAATGGTTTGGGGTGGAACAATTTGAGGCGCGGTTTGGATGGGTAAGGTTTGTGGTGCAGTTTGAGTGGGTAAATTTTGAGGTGTGGTTTGAGTAGGGGGACGAATTGTGGAAGTTGAGGGGGGGGGCTGAGGTTTGAGGTTGGGATTTTGAGGGTGAGGTTGATGGGGTGACAGTATGTGGAAATGAAGGTTGAGGTTGTGGTTGGGGTTGAGGTGTTTATGGTGTGGGTTCCCTTAACTTAGATAGAGGAGATAAGTGTATTTGGGAATGGGGTGGAAGTTCAGCAAAAATACTGAATCCTCAGTCCAATCCTCAATCATGGCTCTAATGAGATTTGGATGGTGAGGTCTTTTAGGTGGTTGGCGTTCATCATCATCACTATGACCTCTCCTAGTTGATGTGGAAATGGCTGGTCCAACAGAAGGTTAGGGGGACCAGTCATGGAAGGCACGAGGGAGAAGGGTTTGGTAATCTTGAAAGGGATGGTTTGGGTTGTTGAGGTTTGAGTCTAAAGAGCAGGATGAGGAGGACTCCTTGTTGAAATAGGAATCACTCTCTCCAGCCATTGGATTTACGTGGCCAAATTCATCAAATTTCCCAAAGTTATGGGCCAACCTCTTTGATATAATGTTAAACTTCTGGACTACTCTCCTAGCATCTTCAATTGTTTTTCTTTGCTTCCCTTTTATAGAAGTTTTTCTACAGGCCATATTAATTCTCCTTTTAGGAGTCTCTCACTGAACCTCTGCATCTACATGAGGTTCTTTTGATGATAGCGGTTTGGAGGGTGACTGCGGTTGGGGAGATGGATGTCATTTGGGGGAAGCGATTTGTTTTCCCTTTGCAGCTTGAGCTTCTAATCTTTCTACCCTCCTTATTTCCAATCTTTCCAACTCCTCTTTATGAAACCGTAGTTGAGCTTCATCTGATGAAATTTTCTCAAAGGTAATTTTAGCAGCAGTTGCCATATAAGGAATCTCAACCTCTTCATCATCTTCTTCAGGTTTAACCTCTTCTTCAATTTCTTCATCAACACTTGGTTCATCTATCAACATTTTCTTTAACTTCTTTGCCCTACTTGGCCCATCATCAGAAGCACCACGCGGTTTGGGAGTAGGTGCAGTCTTGGGCTTCTTTTGAGGGGGGGTTCATATTTGCCCTTACCCTTCCTTGCATTTCTAACCACCTTTCCAATATCATCACCATTCTTGTACCTGAATGCATGACATACACTCAGGACAAGGGATTCTTCACCATTGGACCACTACACCATCAGCTCAGGGTTTAGCTGCCTGTGTTCCTCTAAGTTCTCGCAGTTGGCAAAGATAGCAGTAAGGAGCCTGGAGAAGGGTCTCCATCTTTGATCAACTCCTCTTTCTTTGGTTTTGTAGAGGTCTATGTGAGATGATAGTTCTCTCATCAATTTTTTTGGCCAATGGAGAGGGATTTCAGAGTAGATTGCTGAGCATTACATCCAATATTGGCTGGTGAAGTTGTTGTGGTTTCCATTCTTCCCACAGATTGACTTCCTAGTCAAGAAGCATAAGTGGGACATCAGCTCCCCAAAGTCCTTCCTAGGAACCGCCTTGTACTTGCCAGTTAGTGTGGGCAATCCATTTGTTGTAGATGTGGTTGCATCTTTTACCTCTTCAGAAACTCTTTCTTCAGCCTTTGGTACATGAAAATCGTAAGTATCCTTGATGTCCATATAGTCTATAGTTGTATTCAATCCTTGAACATTGACTGTCAGGCATGGAATTGTCCTTCCATTGCCTAGATATCTCAAACCAGAAATAGGATTGGTGTAGAACTGATCAACGTAGGAGGGTATGGTGTAATGCTGCTTCTTGTTGAACAAACTCCAGAAACCTTCATCTTCCTAATCGTTTATCTTTCTAAAGCATCTTGCTTCAACTATTCTTCTATTATCTCCCAGCCTGTTATAAAGAAATGGGGGTCCTACAAAAAGAAATTTATTAAGTTAGATCCATTTCAAGAAGTCACAGTTAACATACGGTTTATGCACGGATGCGGTTTAGCAATAGTGCGGTTGAGAAAGTGAAAATTTTCCAACTCCTAAGTGAACTATGAATTTTACAGACAATATAACAAGTGTGGGAAATAGCATGTGGTTTTAGATGGAATGCGGTTTATATCAATGTGAAAGTAATTAGCATAAACATATAACAATTAGAGAAAATGAAAAACAACATGCGGTTTCAAACAATAGCACTATGCGATTTCCATATGCGGTTTGAACTATGCGGTTTTTAGGAAGAAACTGAGAGGTTTTGAGAGATGAGGTTCTATGGTATATTCAATGTAAAATTTTCAAAAAGTTTCTAGGTATGGAAAAAATAATTTTGAAATCATACAACCCAGCATATAGAGTATTTTTAGAAAATTCATATGAACAGTTCATGAACATACGAATAACACTAAGAACACCAAAAACAGAGGCCTGATAAAATTTCACCAAAATCAGCATATTTCATGTCAAAATGAACCCAAAAGGTTGTAGTACAACAATATAACAATAAAAACACAACTTTTGTCTAGAATCATCAAGAAAATGTGAAGAACTGAAAGTGGGTTTTTGAAAAACCCAAAACTGTAAATCTCAAAATCAGCAACCTAGATGTGTATAGATCATCAAATAAATTACATAACTATAATCCATACATCAATACGAGCAAAACCCAATGGAAATCAAACAAAATGATTAAGAAATAAAGATTTAATCAGCCAAAATGTAATTTAGCATACGAATTTACATTTCAACAATGACGTGGTTACAGAAATTTAGAGATTTATATTTAGAAACATACCATGTCATTGAATGCTTTATTAGGTGATCTATGATCTCTAAGAGATTTGGTAATTGCAGTTTTTCTTGTTCTTTTTGGTGTCATAGATTTTGAGTTTAACAAAAGAGAGAATATAGAGAGAGAAAGTTTATGAAAACAAGAAAGTAATGTGACAGAGTTGGCAGAATAGTTGGAAGTGTAGCATGAAAAATGGTATATATAGGTTTTCCTAGGGTGTAGTGAAAATAGGTGATGAGGGTTCAACTATCCCACTAAGTGAACCACCACAACAGTTCCACCATTTCACCTCCTTCATGTAGCCCCATTACGGCTGATGTGAAGGGTTTAAGGAAATATTTATTATGCATTAAATGCACTTAAATTTTGAAATAAAATGGGAAAATAATTGAAAAAGGCATCCTTATGAAATTAATTTGTCTCAAAATAGACAAGTACCAAATAATAAATATAGAACACTAACCTGGGTACACGTGGCATGCAGTTTGATATAATAAACAAAATAATAGTTTTTTTTTAATAAGGAAAATGTCAAACTTGTTAAAATTCTTCAAAGCTAATAAATGAAAAACATTGAAATTTTTCTATGTGTTGAAACGCGGTTTGGATCATGCGGTATTGAAACATCCGGTTGAGAGCATGCGATTTGGTTCACGCGGTTCCAACAAGAGTGAGGTTTTGAAACCTCAACAGTATTTTGACCTAAACAAAATACTTAACAAACAAGTTAGTAACAAAAAGCATATATACTTATTTAAGTTCAAGCATACCCATTTCTCATCTAAAAAATGTAAACCTTTTGGAGTCAAGAGCTTTTGTGAGGATGTCAGCAATTTGATTTTTCTGTCTCCACATGCTCTAAATGGACATTCCCCTTTTTCACATGGTATTTGAGGAAATGATACTTGATGTCTATGTGTTTGGTTTTTGAGTGCATGACAGGGTTATTGGATACTGAAATTGTTGAGGTATTATCACACATGATTGGGCAATTTCCTTCATTAATTTCATAGTCCACCAACTATTGCTTCATCCAAAGTATTTGACAAAAGTAACTTCCAGCAGCAATGTATTCAGCCTCTGTTGTTGAAACTGAAATTGAGGCTTACTTTTTACTGGCCCAAGCAACTAGTCTATTTCCAAGGAAGTGACAAGTCTCACTAGTGCTTTTTCGATCTATGGTATAAGCTGCATAATCTGCATCTGAATAACCTACAAGTTCAAAATTTGAATCTTTGGAATACCAAAGTCCAAGATTAGTATTTCCAGAGAAATAGCGGATTACACGATTGATCACATTTAAATGTGCTTCTCTAGTATCAGCTTGATAACGAGCACAAACGCAAACACTAAACATATTATCTGGTATACTAGCAGTTAAGTAAAGTAATGAGCCAATCATAAATCAATATAAGGTTTGATCAACCTTTTTACCTTTTAAATCTTTATCAAGTTTATTGCCAGTAGCCATGGGAGTATCATATGCTTTAGCATTTTACAGTCCAAACTTCTTGATTAACCCCTTTGTGTATTTGGCTTGATTGAGGAAGATTCCTTCATCACATTGTTTGATTTAAAGCCCAAGGGACAATGTCAATTCTCCCATCATACTCATCTCAAACTTGCTTTTCATTAGCTTTTCAAAACGTTTACACAATAATTTATTAGTAGAGCCAAAAATAATATCATCAACATATATTTGAACAAGTAAAGAATGATTATTATATTTAGCAATGAATAGAGTTGTATCGATTTTATCACATTTGAAGCCTTTTTCTAGAAGAAATTTTGATAGATTTTCATACCATGCCCTTTTAGCTTGTTTGAGTAAATACAAAGCCTTTTGAAGTTTGTAGACATGATTTGGAAATTTTGAGTCTTCAAATTCAGGAGGTTGAGCCACATACACGGTTTCTTGAAGTTCACCGTTGAGGAAATCACTCTTAACGCCCATTTGATAAAGCTTGAAATGTTTGTAAGATGCACAGGCCAAGAAAATTCTGATTGCTTCAAGTCTTGCAACTGGAGCAAAAGTTTCATCGTAATCAATTCCTTCTTCTTGCCTATATCCTTGTGCAACCAACCTCGCTTTATTTTTAGTGATGCTTTCATTCTCATCCATCTTGTTTCTAAATACCCACTATGTACCTATACCTCTTTGTTCATGAGGTCTAGGAACCAATGTACAAACCTTACATCTTTCAAACTGGTTGAGTTCTTCTTACATAGCAACAACCCAACTTGAATCTTGGAGTGCTTCATCAACTTTCTTGGGTTCAAATTGAGATAATAGAGAAGTATGCTAATAATAGTTTGATCACCTTATTTGAACTCCAACAAATAAATCACCAATGACATTTGAGAGAGGGTGATTGTTGATTTCACGAACCTTAGGGACTAAATCTGGTTGAACAGAGGTTTGCTGAAGATCTTCTATTAGTATATCGTTAGATTCTTCAGTGAAGTCATTGAATGTAAGTTGACGAATAGGTTCAATTTGCTGAATGGGTGAATTATCATCTAAATCTTCCCTTGGAGATGCATCTGAAGATCGAATTTCAGATGTGGTTTCAAAATTATTTGAGGGAGGTTTAGTTGAGGTTGATGGATTTCCTTGAGTTAAGTGATTTTGAGGATCTTGATTTGGCTCAGGTGAGGTTTTAGAAGTTTCACCTGTTTCATTAGAATCAAAAAAATAATCAGCAACATTTGGAGCTAAATGTGGCTCAAGGAGAGAATGTTCATCAAAAGTAACATGGACAGATTCTACTATTTTAAAACTAGATTTATTAAAAACACGAAAAGCTTTTAAATGTTTAGCATACCCAACAAAAATACATTCATCAGCCTTAGCTCCAAATTTATCTCTGTTTTCTTTTCCATTGTAGAGGATAAAGCATTTGCAGGCAAAGATTTAAAAAAAAGGCAATGTTGGGGGTTCTTCCTCTCCGAAGTTCATATGGAGTTTTGTTATAGGTCTTGTTGATGAGGGAGCGGTTTTGAGTTATGCACGATGTGTTGACTGCTTATGCCAAAAAATACTGAGTAAGCTTGGCTTCATAAATCATTGTCTTTCCAACCTCAACCAACATCCTGTTTTTTCTTTCCACAACCCCATTTTGTTGTGGAAAACTAGCAGTAGAAAAATTGTGTTCAATTCCATGATCATCAAAATATTGAGCAACACCATTATTTTTTAATTATGTTCCATTATCAGACTTACACTAACGATGTCATCTTGTTTTTGGGTTTGGAGCCGTCTAAATAGTGAGGTTAGAATTTCATAGCAATCATCCTTTGACATCATCATTTCAACCCACGTATACCTTGAGTAATCATCCACTACTACTAAATTATATCTATTTCCTCCAATGCTAGTAGTGGTGACAGGTGCAAACAAATCAATGTGAAGAAGTTGTAAACATCTTGAAGTTGATGGAGCGGTCTTGCTGGTGAAAGACGAAGTAGTTTGTTTAACAAGCCCGACACTTTTCTGCATGATGATCAGCCACTTTGGGTAAACTATGAATGAGGTTTTCCCTTCAAATTTTTTCAAGATAATTGAATTTCAAGTGACTCAAACTCTTGTGCAATAGCCAACTATTTTCGCTTACATTTTTAGCTACAAAACAGAGATTAGTAATACTACTTGTAGAATTTAAATCAATGATGTAAATATTACTCTTACGAATCTCTATGAGTAATGTGACTCCGAAAATGCAATCTTTGATAAAGCAATTTGAATAAGTGAAGTTGCGGTGCATTCCTTTATCCCAGAATTGAGAAATGGATATGAGGTTATGCTTGAGTCCTTCAACAAGTGAAACCTTCTCAATGGTGAGATTTCCTCTCCTAATTGTTTCATAGCCAATTGTTTTTCCTTTGTTGTTGTCATCAAAGTTTACAGATGTACCGTTTGCTTCAATGACATTTTTCAATAAAGATTTATCTCTAGTCATGTGTCTTGAACATCCATTGTCAAGATACCATTCATTTGATTTTGCCTTGTAGTGACCAGCCATTAAGTAGAGGACTTGAAGAGTAAAAATTTAAAAATGAGGTCCCCTTTATACTTTTGGGTCCTGACGTTAGCATCTTTTGATAATCCACAACTGTTTGACAGAAGGTGGATTATGCTTTCTGGCATTAGGTGTGAAACTCGAAAGGCATTCTACAGCCTTATGACCAGAACCATCACACACAAAGTAATGATGAAAGGTGTAAGCAATCTCAGGTTTAACATACTCTTTACTATTCTTAGGATTAGCATTTAATTTTGGGACTGATGTTTTGTTCTTGACAAAGGTGGTCATTTTGGGTTTGACCGCGATTTTTCTAGGAACGATCATATTACTTTTGAAAGCAGGAGGTGCGGTCGAAGAGGAAGGGCGGTAAACCACAAATGGAACCTTATCATCGGTTTCAACCTCAGAATTTTTTTCCTTTCATTTTTGATTTTTTTCCCAAATTGTTTCTTAGGGTAGAAATAGTGGAAATTATTTTTAGCCTTTTGTTCCTGTCCTTTACCCTTTGAAGCAGAATGCTTTTCATTAGAAATTTCATAAGTTTGTTTTGAAAAATCCTCATTCTTTCCACAACAAGATGCACACTTCAAATTGTCACCAGTTTGTAATCCCAAGTCTTCTCTGTCACCACTAGACTTTTGTGATTCAAGAATTTGATCCATGCTAACACGAGATTTGGTTCACTCATCAATTACCTTTTGGAAGTCATTGTTTTGAGCAACCAAGTCATCATTTCTAAGTTGAAGTGCTGCAACCTTGGTTTCTAGAATGAAGTTTTGTTCATTAAGAGGAGTCATGCTTTTGACTTGGTATTTCAGAAGTGAAATTTCAGACCTCAATACAGTTTTCTCCGTTTTAAGCTGAGTAATTTTCATCAGTTGCTAAAGACAAAGCTTTCTTAATATTTTCAAATTTACGGATCATCACTTCAGCTTTCTTGAACATTTCTTCATGTTCCATGGGAGACACCTCTTCCACCTTTTTCAAATGTTTTTGAGTTGAAATAGTTTTTGAAGTTGTTTCATTTTTGGATGGAAAAATGGGACGAGAGTAAAAACTATTTCCAATTTTATAACTAGGAGTAAGTTTCACATTATCATCCTCGGTAATGATCCTAGCTTTTTCTTAGGAGCAACCTCTTCCTCCATATCTAGCGACTCGACTGATTCAATATCTGAGTCATCAGAAGCATCCTTGGCAATAAGGCAGAGATTAACCTCTTCGGTTTCATATTCTTTTTCTTTATCAGAATCAGTCTCAATACAAGTAGCTAGCTCTTTTGAGTTCTCTTCCTTATCAACTATTCCCTTACGATGAGAAAATTTCGCAGGGGAGGTTTTCTTTTTTCATGTATTCAAATCTTGGCTGTGTACACTTATAAGAAAAGTGACCAGGCTTTCTACAGTTGTAGCAGACGAGGTCACTCTTTTTCTTTGTATCAGCAACCTTGGAAAAAGTTGATGTAGGTTTGCCTTTTGAAAATGGTTTTGAGGTTTTTCGAAATTTTTGAAACATTTTCACAAACATGGAAAATTCATCATCATCTATATCGATGAGTGATGAGGTTGAAATAGAGGAATCTGAGGTTTGCATAGATGAGGAAGGTTTTTCCACATGTTCGATAACAGACATAGATAGTGTTTTGACTTTTCCTTCAACCTTTTCAATATGATCCCTCTTGAGTTCATGGACATTAAGATTTGCATACAAGTTACTTAGAGTCCAAGTATTTAAATCTTTAGAGTGCTCAAGAGAAGTGGCTTTATTAACCCACCTTGAACCCAAGGCAACAAGAAATGTCATATTGATTTCTTTGTCAGTTAAAATATTTTCAAGAGATAGATAAGAATTTACTAACTCAACATAGAAATCATAAGTTTGGCGTAAGGTTTCGTTGGGTTTCCTGTTGAAGTTGTTGTATCTCCTTTCAACAACAAATTTCTTGTTTTCCTTGCACATATCATCTCCTTCAAGGTAGCATTCAATTGCATCCCACATCTCTTTTGCGGTTTTGCATTTCAAGACTTTTTGAAGGGTTGAAACAGTCAAGGTTCCAGTGATGATTTGTCTTGTTTTGCTGTCCAAAGTAGCTAATCTCTTTTCTTCATCAGTCCACCCAGCTTTCAGCTTTTTGACCTCTAGTGTTTCAGTGTTGGTGGCAGTATTGATGTTGGCCTTCGTAGGAACAAAGGGGCCATTGATCATGCAGTCCACCAGCATCTCATCAGTGGTTTCCAAATGAATTAACATTCGAGTCTTCCAGATGTCAAAGTGGTCTTCATCCAGTAAACAAATGTGTCATTAGTTAATCGTTTTCATGGTTTTTGAGTTTGCCGTGACGAATCGGCACCTAAGCTGTTAAGCTTGAAAACAAAAAAGTTTTATAAAGGTGTTTTAGCTCTAATACCACTTATTGATCCCAAAGGAGGAAACAATGGTGAAAAATAGCTAGAGGGGGGGGGGTGAATAGCTGTTACAAATTTTTCGACACCCTTTTTGAAAAACAAACCTCTTTCTTAGAAAACAACTCTTTCAGTGTATCAAAATCGCAGGTGAGGTTTGTAAAATGCACAACACAATTTTTTAGTAACAGATTAAGGTTTGAAAGTGAGGTTTAGAAAATAGTAAAGTGAGGTTTGTGTGATGTACCCGATTTTTTGCGCCTAAGCCCGACAATGCCTTTTTTTGGACTGTTTGAAAAATCTTTATCGGACTTTAAAAAATCAACGGAGTCGCCACACCGTTTTTAGTTTAAGAGCCAAAACTTTGAAAAATGCCCAAAATTAGAGAGATGAGTCCGGAGGTCACGTTACACTCCGAGAAGAACATTTGGCGTTCACCCGAAATGCCTCGTATGATGAGTCTTCCTCACTTGAAACCTTTTGTGTGTATGTGTGTGTGTGTTTTGAAAAAGACTTTGAGTTAAAAGGATTTTTTTTAGAAATAACAGAAATATAAGGGACTGGACTGGAAAACAGTTTGAAAACAGTGACTAAACTGGAAAAACAACAGAAACTGGAAAGCTGTTTGCAGATGACAATGTCATCCGCGCATATGACTTTGTAGTGCAAGTTCATTCGCGTGGATAGGGATGCAATCTCAATATTTTACAGTTTTCTAATCAATCACTGTAATTTCCAGAAACTTAACTGGATTTACAGGATTTAACTGGAAATGTAACTGAAAGACAGAAAACAAAGGAAATGTTTGGATTTTTGGCATCCATGCTTGTCCTCTCTTTCCCTAGACTTTGATTAGTGGTCATAAGTTATGAATCCACTTAATCAAGCCATCCTGGAGGTACATTAGGACTTTGCAAGCACTTAATTCGCTAGGGAAAAGGGGGATTTTGATATGAAAAGTAAGTTAACAAGAAAGAACTAGGTCAAGATGTATCAACATTTAGAGGAAGATGTCTAAGGTGGCCACAAGAAGGACCATCCTTGAGACCTAGGCTCAAGTGTATCTCTTACATCTTTATAAGACCTAGATATGTAAGTCTAGATGATATTCATCCAAGGAAAGATTTCCAAGGTGAGCATCTTAGACTAGGGAGGGGTATTTGCAAGAAAATAAATTTTGTGGACCATTTGAAGTGGTCATCTATGGAGATGGACTCCAAGATGACCATCTTCTAGGTCAAGTGAACAAGTATGAACTAGAAATGTAAAGAGACATGGAAGTAAAAAATATGGACCATTTAGAAGTGGTCACCTATGGAAATTGACTCCAAGATGACCATCTCCTAGGTCAAGTGAGCAAGTAACAAGTAAAGACTAGTTAATGAAAAAAGGGGACAAGGGAAATACATAATAAAAATGTGAATCCTTGTAGAGAATCATCCATGGAGATGAACTCCATGGAGATCCTCTTGGATCCTAGGACAAAGGGGGAGGGGATATGAACAACAAAGTAAACAAACAAGGCTACATCATTTATGTATGAAATGTATGCATGAATGAAGGAGATTTGAGTAAGTGGGTGAGGGTTTACCAATGTTTCTTGGGTTGGTGTTTAGGGTTTGAGAGATTTCAAGGCTTAGAAGTGGTTTGGTAGTGGATTTGAAGTTGGATTTGGTGTTGAAATGGAGTTGTGAGGGTGTTTAAGGCTGTTTTGAGGAGGGATTTCAGCAGAGTAACAATAGGGAAAGGTGTTTGTTGCTGCTGAAAATGAAGGAGAAAGGCTCAATTTATAAATTGGCCAGGGGTGCAATCTTATCCGCATGGATAAGATCGTCAGCGTGCCTGGTTTGCAGAAAAGCTGTTTTGGCTGCTTCTTATTTGGTCAAAAAGGTGATTTTCCTAGGAAATAATGGATTCCAGCGAGGTCCTTGGCCATATTTTTATTCCTAAAAGGTCCTTCCTCATTCAAATTTTCTGAATAATGTCCAAAATGCCCCTAAATGATGATAAATCATTAATTTTGGCTGACGAAACATTAACGAACCAAATTGGGGCACTTACAGTAGCCCCTCGGTGACGGTACTTCCAGGGGAAGTGGGGTCGTCGACAGAAGTGAGGATCCCAATCTGGCAAACTTTTACCTAGATGGGTGAGGAGGTGACCGAGGTGATCGGATGGCTGGACCCTTTTAAAGGATTCCTACGTATCCCAAGTGGAAATCAAGCCGGTCGTAGTTCAGGTCTTGTAGGGGAAAGGAGTGACCAAGGTGGTCAAATGAATGGACCTCCCCACCGCATTTACGTTGCCGAAGATAGACTCAACTAACGAAGGTGTTGCCGAAGGTAGACTCGACTAACAGAGGCATTGTCGAAGGTAGACTCAACTAACGGAGGCGTTCCCGAAGGTAGACTCGATTAACGGAGGTGTTGCCGAAGACGGACTCGACTAACGGAGGCGTTGCCAAAGACGGACTCAACTAACGGAGGCATTGCCGAAGGTAGACTCGACTAACGGAGGCATTGCCGAAGACGGACTCAACTAACGGAGGCATTGCCGAAGGCGGACTTGACTAACGGAGGCATTGCTGAAGACAGACTCGACTAATGGAGGCATTACAGAAGACAAACTCGACTAACGGAGGCGTTGCAGAAGACAGACTCGACTAATAGAGGCGTTGCAGAAGGTAGACTCGACTAACGGAGGCATTGCCGAAGGTAGACTCGACTAATAGAGGCGTTGTCGAAGGCAGACTCGACTAACAGAGGCGTTGCCGAAGGCAGACTCGACTAACGAAGGCGTTTTCAAAGGAAGACTCGACTAACGGAGGCGTAGCCAAAGACAGACTCGACTAACGAAGGTGTCTATACCTGAGGGAGACCATTTGAAGGTGTATATACCTGAGGGAGACTATTTAAAGGCGTCTATACTTGGGGGAGACTATTTGAAGGTGTCTATACCTGAGGGAGACTATTTGAAGGCGTCTATACCTGAGGGAGACTATTTGAAGGCGTCTATACCTGAGGGCGCACTTCATCATCGCAGACTTGCTTGGTTGGATATACTTTGTCGCTTAGTTGGGAAAAAAATTTGGTCTTACGATGACTACAGGGGAAAAGAGTGACCGTGTCGGTCAAGTGGCTGGACCTTTGGTAGGCTACCTACGTATCCTTAAGAGGAATCAAGCCGATCGTAGTTCGGAGACTGCTGGGGATGGTCTTCTTTGCTGAGGGTGCACTTCATCACCACAGACTTGCTAGGTTGCTGAGGACGTTCTTTGTCGTGTTTCAACACCATAGACTTGCTAGGTTGCTTAGGACGTACTTTGTCGTGTTTCAACACCATAGACTCTCTAGGTTGCTGAGGATGTACTTTGTCGTGTTTCAATACCGTAGACTTGTTAGGTTGCTGAGGACATTCTTTGTCGTGTTTCAACACCATAGACTTGCTAGGTTGCTGAGGACGTTGCTTTGTCGTGTTTCAACACCGTAGACTTGCTAGGTTGCTGAGGACATTCTTTGTCGTGTTCCAACACCATAGACTTGCTAGGTTGCTGAGGACGTTGCTTTGTCGTGTTTCAACACCGTAGACTTGCTAGGTTGCTGAGGACGTACTTTGTCGTGTTTCAACACCGTAGACTTGCTAGGTTGTTGAGGACATTCTTTGTCGTGTTTCAACACCTTAGACTTGCTAGGTTGCTGAGGACGTTGCTTTGTCTTGTTTTAACACCGTAGACATGCTTGGTTACTGAGGACATTCTTTGTTGTGTTTCAACATCATAGACTTGCTAGGTTACCGAGGACGTTGCTTTGTCGTGTTTCAACACCGTAGACTTGCTAGGTTGCTGAGGACGTTGCTTTATTGTTGGGGACGGTTTTGCCGTTGGCTTGCCGTGTAGGAGATGGTTTTTGTCGTTGAAGGGAATCGGGCTTTCGCTAAATTTTGTTGGAGGAGATGGGCTTTGGAAAAAATAGGCTGTAGCAATAAAATCGATTGAGGGACGGCGGAAGATCCTGTGTGCGTATTGCGGGAGACGTGAAGAATTATCCCACAAAACGAGAGTAGGCATGGAGAATTATCTCACAAAACGGCAGCGGGTGTGGAGAAATATCTCACAAAACGGCAACGGATGTGGAGAATTATCTCACAAAACAAAAGTAGGTCCTTCGGTTGTGCCAATGTGCGAAGGATGATCAACCTAGGGACAAGTCTGGAGGTAATTCGACCTGAAGGAGGAGAAGTTTGGTTGATTTTGCTTCTTGCTGGTGATCGTCGACCTTGTAGAAGTTGTTGAACTTGTATTCACCTTGAGACTTCTTGATGTGGAAGGCTTTGGGTTGAAAAATGCAAGAACTAGGTTTGAATGAGAGGGTCCTTGTTAAAAAGGCATCTATCACTTGGTAAAAGGGAAACCAAAGGAATGGTATCAATTTGATAGAGAGGGACTCAAAGAACTTTGGTCGAGTTGGCAATAATAACAATGAAACGTGCGAAAGAGATCTTCAGAATCTTTAAACGTGTTAGCTGTGACGATGATCCTTTGCAAATGAATCCTTGTACTAGCTAGGGTAGATACAAATCAATATGGATGTATGCATAGAACCAAAATTATTCGCAATCGCTTAGGGTTGTTTCTATTGATTCATGTTTTTGTGCATGCTACATGAGCCTGAAATTACCGTAATCGCGCGCGCGCGGGGGGGGGGGGATGCGGAGAGCAGCATTTCGCAGACTTGGGACCTCGCCTGGAAAATGAAAGGGAGAGTCGCCACGCCATTTTGTATTATGAGCCCAAACTTTGAAAATGGAACGTTTTGATTGGTAGCCAAAACTTGAAAAAAGGCTTTGAAAATGGAACGTTTTGATTGGTAGCCAAAACTTAAAAAAAAGGGTTTTAGGACCAGAGATTGTTAGGTTCGGAGGTCACGTTACGTTTCGGGAAGAGTATATTGAGATCACCCGAAATGCCTCGTATAACGAGTCTTTCTACCTTTCTCGAAATTGTGTGCGTGTGTGTGTTGCATTTTTGAAAAAGAGCTTGAATGACAAGCTTTAATCTTGGTTTGAATGACAAACTTTGATTTGTAGTAAAATGCGAGCATTTGAATGACAAACTTCGATTTTGAGTTTTGAAAAGAGGGTTCGAATGACGAACTGAAATCTTTAGTTTGAATGTCAAACGTCGGGTTTTGAGTTGAAAATGAGCGTTTGGATGCCAAACGTCGATTTTGCGTTGTTTTGAAAACGGGGTTCGAATGATGACTTAAATCTTTAGTTTGAGTGTCAAACGTTGATTTTAATGAAAGGAGCATTTGAATGTCAAACATCGGGTTTTGAGTCGAAAATGAGCATTTGGATGCCAAACGTCGATTTTGCGTTGTTTTGAAAACGGGGTTCGAATGAAGAACTTAAATCTTTACTTTTGAATGTCAAACACATTTTGATGAAAAGAGCGTTTGAATGTCAAATGTCGGGTTTTGAGTTGAAAATGAGCGTTTGGATGCCAAATGTCGATTTTGCGTTGTTTTGAAAAGGAGTTCGAATGACGAACTCCAGTTTCGAACCGGGCATTACATTGTTACCAATTTCATGAAAAGAGGCATTAAATGATATGCGATCAACGAGTCATTTTGTGACTCGGACTTTTATAAGTAAATACTATCACGAACCAAACGGCTCGAACTTGTAAATGACCGTATTTAAAGTGCGGTATCAACGGAATCAAACGATACGGATGATAAAGATGCGATCGACGAGCCAAATAGCTCGGATTTGTAAAGGTACATAAATTAAATGACGGTATCGACGGATCAAACGATCCGGATTTTTTAAATGATGATCACGAACCAAACGGTTCGGACGGTAAATATACGAATCAATGGATCAAACGTTTCGGACTGTAAATGACAAACGTAAAAATGGGGCTGGAACAATGTTTTAACCCGAAATTATTTCTCTTATGGGAGAGAAGATGATTAAGGGGTAAAACGCATCGAGCCCCGTAGACGGCATTACGTCTACATTTAGAGCGTTTCGATCGGATTGAAACTAGCGTTTGACGCGTAAATGGAGGCGAAACGGAGTTTTAGAGAGAGAGAGAGTGTTACCTATGGCTAGGGGTTGACTCTTTGGCTCGGTTTATGTATACGAAATACGATTTTGGTGTTTAAAAGGTGTTTCGAGGTTGTTTAGTTCGTGTTTGGTCAGAAAACATGATTTTCACGCAAATCGAGACAAAACAGGGCTCAGGAGGGGGTAGAATTGCTTTGGGCCGTGGGGTTTTTTGAGAGAGAGTAATGTTTTCCTCTTTTTTTTTTACAAATGACAGCCCTTGTATTTATAGGGGTGAAAATGCAAAACAGGTCGAACGGCCTAAGGCTCAATTTGGGGGGGGGGGGTTTGGGTATTTTGAAAATTTGGGGGACTTGATGAGAATTCTGGTTTTTCAAGTAAAACGGGCCGGCCGGTCTATGTCTCAATTTCAGGGGCATTTTGGTATTTTAACCCTCGAATTTGATTGATGGCGATGGGGGAGGCTGTACATGCGTGTCGTGTGTCACGATGAGTCACCAGGGCTAGGGTTTTTATCCCGTTATTCTCGGTTTTATCCGTTTTTTAAATAACTGTCCGAAAAATATTTGAAACGTCCCCGAAGTCCCGAAAAGTGGGTTTTTCGAGGAAAGTTGTATTTTTACGTGTGATAACGTGTGTTGAGTACACATTGATGTCGGGATGCACGGAGCAGTCCCGGGATGTCTCGTTGACTCGAGAGTGGGGAGCTTAACGGGTTCCGGTTAACCTCGAAAGGGCCAGTTAACGGATTCCGATTAACTTTTAACGGATTTTGACGATCCGGATTTGGGTACTTACAGTATCCCCTCAGCGACGTCACTTTAGAAGGAAGTGGGGTCGTTGAAAAAGATAAGGATCCAAATCGGGAGATGCCTTACTTAGAGAGACCTGAGAGGTCAGCTGGCTAGACCCTTAGCGAGAGGATTCCTATGTATCCCGAGCGAGAATCAAGCCGATCGTAGTTCGTAGGTGCGAGGGTATTTCGTAGGGGACTCGACCTCTGGGGGAATGATTAGGAGGAGTTCGTCCTGGTTGAGACTGATTTGAAGGCGTCTGAACCTGAGGGAGACTATTCGGAGGCGTTCTAACCTAAGTGAGACTGTTCGGAGGCGTCTAAACATAAGGGAGACTGTTCGAAGGCATCTTAACCTAAGGGAAACTATTCGTAGGCGTTCTAACCCGAGGGAGACTGTTTGAAGGCATCTTAACCTAAGTGGAGACTGTTCGGAGGCGTCTAAACCTGCGGGAAACTATTCAGAGGTGTTCTAACCTGAGTGGAGACTGTTCGGAGGCGTCTGAACCTACGGGAAACTATTCAGAGGCGTTCTAACCTGAGTGGAGACTGTTCGGAGGCATCTGAACCTACGAGAAACTATTCGGAGGTGTTCTAACCTGAGTGGAAGGTGTTCGTGCATTGGGATTGAAATTTGTAAGGCGTTCGTGGCTTGGGCGCTAGACTTATGATGACAGCTGGGGTTTGCCTGCTGAGGATATGGTGGGACTGGTTGTGTTAAACTGGCATTTTTAACGACACAAAAGGATTGACGTTCCAACAACGGGGTTAGGAACGGAATGTGATCTCGGGTGAGAATGACACATTGCTGGGGAAAAGCATCAAGGGTTCTAACAAAGCCGGTCAGAACTAAGGAGATTGATTGACGTTCCTTTAGAAGGAGCGTCTTACGATCATGCTGGGGATAAGCGTTCGGGCTTATGACAGTGGCTGAAGAGGGATTGTTGTGCGGGCTTACATTGGTTGCTGCTGGAAGGGGACGATCAGGCTTACGATTGACGGTCGGGGAAGTGAATGTTCACTTGCTGGAGTGAAGGATACTTGGGCTTACTATGGCGGCCGATTTACCTTCTGAAGGTGGTAATGAGATTTAACGTCCGAAGATAGAATGTTAGTGAGGACTAACGAGAATTTTAACGTCTGGAGACGGAAATGGGATTTAACGTCCGCAGACGGTTTGAGATTTAACGTCCAAAGACAGAATGTTAGTGAGGACTAACGGGAATTTTTACATCTGGAGATGGGGATAGGATTTAACGTCCGAAGACGGTTTGAGATTTAACGTCCGAAGATAGGATGTTAGTAAGGACTAACGGGAATTTTAAGGTCTGGAGACGGAGCGTTAGAAATGTCTAACTGGATATTTAACCTTGGGAGAGGGGCGTTAGAAAGGTCTAACTGTGAAATTTTTAACTTTTGAGGAAAAAGTGTCAAATTCGGAATTTTGGAAAGATGAGGGACCGAATTGGCATTTGGACCAAAATGGCCCATGGCGTAAAAAAGGCCGGAAGGCCTATGAGTCAAAATGTCCATTTTAAAGGCAGCCGTCGGCCATTTTGAAAACAGAGGGAGAAAAATTCGTGAGAAAGAGAGAAAAGGGAGAAAATCTTGCCACTTTTGTGCGAGTTTTGTTCAAATCTTTGAGAGATTATCACTATGGAAGCGGGATTAGGATGATGGGGTCGACATAGGAGGACCGACAACGAGAGGGCGAGGCTAAAGAGGACGGTGCGAACTACCGCTCTTCTCATGGATCCCACCGAGTTTTATCCGGCTCGGGATAGCCACAAATCCAAGGAGGGGATCGCAAGGAAGGTTAGCATCCTCTAAATTCCGTCAATTTTTAGAATTTTCATTCTTGAATTTTAGGAATTTTGGCTAGAATTGAGTTAGGGTTCTTGGTGCCCGATTTGGGGCTTTTGACCTTGCGATGCCCTTTTGTTGAAATTGACTGTAGCTTAGTTCAATTGACGTTATGGGTAGGCAACATAGAAATTTTGGTAGAAAAATTCCATGTCTAGGGGCATTTTCCAAAATTAAAGTGAGTTTAATTCGGGACGGAGTAAAATTTGAAGTGTTTGAAAGTTCCGATTTCGACGGAGTTTTCGAAATATTTTGAAAGTTCCGGGTTAGACGGAGTTTCGAAATGTTTTGAAAGTTCCGGGTTCGATGGAGTTTTCGAAATGTTTTGAAAGTTCCGGGTTAGATGGCGTTTTTCGAAATGTTTTGAAAGTTCCAGGTTCGACGGAGTTTTCGAAATGTTTTGAAAGTTTCGGGTTAGACGGAGTTTTTCGAAATGTTTTGAAAGTTCCGGGTTAGATGGAGTTTTTCGAAATATTTTGAAAGTTCCGGGTTAGACGGAGTTTTTTGAAATGCTTTGAAAGTTCCGGGTTCGACGGATTTTTCGAAATGTTTTGAAAGTTCCGGGTTCGACGGAGTTTTTCGAAATGTTTTGAAAGTTTCGAGTTCGACGGAGTTTTCGAAATGTTTTGAAAGTTCCGGGTTAGACGGAGTTTTTCGAAATGCTTTGAATGTTTTGGGGTTTTGGTCCGTTAGCATTCTGACTGGGATGGAATACTTTTAGGAAAAATGAACTATATCCTTGTGCTAATATTTTTTTTGTGAATTTGATATATGCCTGTGCATTTTGTGTACGTTATCTTGTAGTAACATACCTTTGCTGTGTTTACCTGCAGGGGCGAGGGCCGGTTGACGTGTCTACTGTGAAGAGTAGGGGAGACGTCGAGGCAGTCCGTGAGCTGTGGGAAAGGTTCCTGGATGAGGCTCGTGATGGGGGGGGGAGGAGTCCACGATAGTTCGTGATTGACTCCAGCCTAGGCAGCTTTATCAGCGCGGTGGCCGCGGTGGCTTTGACACAGAGGGTGAAGGTGCTTCACGTCGCCCTGAGCGAGTACTGGTGGGTTACGACCCACACATTTCATTTCAGGTGGGGGGAGGCAACCGTGACTCCTACAGATTTTGCTGCAATTACTGGGTTGTCATTCCGGGGCAACCCTATTGAATGGTTTGATGGTTTTACCAGGGAGCAGTTGTCGGAACTGCTTGGTTTTGATATTATCGATGCCAGGGGCCTTGGTATTCGGTATGGGCCAATGGAGGCACACTTGAGGAGGGGCATCGAGGAGTATCTGGCTGGCTCCAAGAGGATGACAGCAGAGTACCTGGCTTGAGGGTTTTTGTGGTTTGCCTTGTCAGCAACCCTTTTTGCCAATGCTGACACGACATGTCAGTTTGCTTTGCTTGGTTCCCTGACCAACCTGGAGGCTGTGAGGGATTTTGCTTGGGGATAAGCCAGTCTGGCCGAGCTCTTCTTTTCCCTGGACAGGTGTTCTCGGGGAGAGGACAACTTATTTTGCTGCTTTCGGCTCGCGTTGGATGTGAGTTTCCTTCTTTTCTCTTCCTTGTCTCGCTTGTACTTGTATGTATCTGCTTTGTAGCTGATATAACTTTCCTGGCGTTTGACAGGTGTGGTGCTTTGAGGTGTTTCACCCGCATAGGTGGGATACCAGGGAGGCATACACTCTCTTATTTCCTGCCATGCTGACTTGGCAAAAGGCAGGGCGGAAGCCGGTGAAGTCAAGGGAAAGCACCCGTGTGACTTACGAGGAGGTGTCTTTGGCTCTGGACCGAGACTTTTCTTCGAGGATCAACTTGACTTGGTGGAGTCGGTTTGATAACTTTGTGGTGCAGGCTTCTAGGGAGATTACGCGTCAGCAGAAGCTGCTAGTGAGGCTTCATTGTAACGTTCTGTACTTGGGCTAGAGGGTGTCTTGCCAGTATGCTCTGAGATCTGGTCCCTTGGTTTCGAGGGATCCGCCTCTTCATATGCAGTATCCTCTGGCCACAGTTGGGGAGGAGTTGCAGCGATATAGGCAGGGTTTGCCTCACATCGAGAACATCATAGAGGATGCCTACTATGATATTTTTTGGAGGGTGAGGCTGAGAAGCCCGCAGGTGATGGATAAAGAGGGCGAGGACCCTGCACGTCCCAGAGATTACCCACTTCCCCGCACTCGGTTGGTGTTCGAGGATGCTGGTGGCTCTCATAGGCGGCTGATGATTCCTATCCCGGAGCAGGCGAGGCCTCAATACAGGGTTGAGCCCAGTGCTTCGGTGAGTGCTTTGTTTTGCTTTTTGTATTTGTAGTAGCATTCTGCAAGTGTGGCATCTCGTGCCGCATCGTTCGTCTTTGACCCGCTTCCCGGGTTTGGTGTTTTCTCGGCCGTACCTACGATCAGGCCGTAAGACTTCTGGATGGGATGACTGGCTTTTCTAGGAGGCTTGTGGACTTCCTTCGGTGCGGTTCTCGGAGGAGTGCGACTGTTCATGAGCCAATGCCTTCCCGACCATCTGCTGCGAGAGACCCATGTGCTTCCACGACTGGTGGCACAGAGGGTTCAGCCAGTTCTCTGGTGAGACTGCTGGATTTGGAGTTCGTCACTCCTTGTATTCGGGATACGAGCAGGGAGAGTCCTCGGGAGCATAGGCACGGAGCCGTAGCTTTTCATATTCCGGCCTTGAGGAATTTGCGGATTATTTTTCTACCGCGGATCCTATCATGGCCAAGGCGCATTTCTGAGTACTCAAATGACGAGCAGGACTCTGAGTAGTCCCATTGATTTCTTTTGTTAGACAGTTGCGTGCACCATCTGAACATTGTTTTGTACTTTGAAAGACCCCTGGGGCAAACTTTTGTACATTTTGAGTATTTATTATGATTACCTTCATTTATTTTTGGCAAATAAGCAAGTAGGTTGATCAAAAATAAATAATAATGGGACATGTATTAAATAATAAAATTCAAGCTGGCAAAATTTATATCTACATGCACTGTTATTAATTAATTGCACTGTTGCACGAGCCCGAGGTGGATGTGGTGTCGGCAGTGAATGATTTAATCACGGGTGAATGTTGCTTTGGACAAGGCTTGAACAGGGAGGCCGTTGGAAATGTTGACAGAAATTGGTGCAGCTGGCTACAGAGTTGACTTGGTCAAATGGGAAAACAGGCCGGCAGGCCTATGACTCAGTTTCAGATTGTTTTAAATTGCAGTTCAGTTTCTGCAATTTGGGAATTCCACGCTTGTTTCTGA
Organism: Adenophora triphylla var. japonica; assembly: GCA_022495995.1. NCBI lineage: Eukaryota > Viridiplantae > Streptophyta > Magnoliopsida > Asterales > Campanulaceae > Adenophora > Adenophora triphylla. The sequence continues at coordinate 191,384 of JAFEMH010003284.1, read as the reverse complement.
GGCAGAAACTAATTTTTCTCCTAAATTCCTTGAAGTTTCCTTTGTTTCCCATGGCTACATTTCCAAGGTTGTTGTCTCAGATGCAAGAACAATTTTGGAGAGGTTCCAGACGTGGGTACGGCACCACATGAGGTAAAGTAAGGGGTTTTTCGAAGGTTGTTATAGGATGAAGGCGGTTTGGGCTTTGAAGGAGCTCATGCCGGATTGGGATCTTCTGAGAGCTGCGGCTCATTTCTGGGACGAAAGGAGGCATGTGTACAGCTTCTCGTACAATGAGATTACGCCCACACTTGAGGATTTTCGGGCTATCCTTGGAGGACCTGAGGCGGGGCAGATTATTCTTCCTTTGATGGGCGGCCTGACCACCGTTGAGAAGTTGATGTCCCTGCTTGGCATTTCAGCCGAAGAAGCATGCGGGATGCTAATACCAAATATGGATCACATCGACATTTCGGGGCTGTCCGATAGATTTGCCGGTGCTGATGGGAGCATTTCTGCTTGGGAGGCTTTTGCTCTGTGTGTGATTGCTACTTTATTCACATTCACATCCTTGGGGTGTGCCACCACAAAGGTAATCGGACCTTGAGGCAAAGGCTGAGCGGAGGAGATATCGTGTCTTTGATCTTGGGCGAGACATTCCTTGGCATAGGTCGAATGGCGACCGGTAGCCGATACATGTGGGGAGGAAGTCCCGCTATGCTTACTTTGTGGTTGAGGGAGCATTTTCAAAGATGCCCGAGGTACCAACGACATGTGATCCCTAGTCTTTTTCTCGACGACCCTTGGTGATAGGAGGCAATCAGGGTGAATTGGAGCTTTGGATGGCCAAACTCTGCACACATCATCTGCGATGGTGGGTTCCTCACTGGAAGTTACAGACTTGTCGGATTGTTCAGGAGGGTCTTCTCATTGTTAGAGTTCCGAGGGTGTCCCAGTCTTCTTTTTATATTCCATCTTTGGTGTTGCGGCTTCGGGGCCGAGCGGGTGCCGCTGATGTGCTTGGAGTAATGCCGCTACCTTTGAGGTGGGATCGCTCATCATGGAAGATCCTTCGACGCCCTTGCTTTTCATGCGGTTGTGGCAATATGCGTCCTTTCCGCCAAAGTGGTTCTCTTTTCACCGGAGAGGGGGGTGTCCACTCAGTATTTGAACTGGTATGAGGAGTGTATAAGGGAGACACAAATGGCTATTCTGTGGAGATGAAGTGAGCTATTGGGCCTTGACTACCGTGACAGCTCAACTTTGAGGAGGGCCAAAGCGGCAGCTAACCCTCAGGATTGTACCGGGGATGACATGGCTGACTAAGAGGCTAATGCTAGTCGGATGGCCGATCAGAGCATGTATATGATGACTCAAAGAGAGGCAGCTCGTGATAGAGCTAGGGAAAGGGTTGCGTTGGTGGCCGCAGGTTTGACAGAGGCATCGGGAAGGGTCCCAGAGCCAAGTAGAAGGACTACGGGAATATTCCCTGTGAAGGCAAAGAATACCCGTCGTGGAAAAGGGAAGGGAAAGAAAGACGAAGGACCGAGTACGAGGGACTAGGTTGACCTTGAAATTTTATTTGTTTTTGAGACCGAACCAATGATGACTGCCTACGTTCCCCTTTTACAATTGGACTAAGGGGCTCAGGTCACCGTAGTTCGACACTTTTAGGTGAAATTTGAGAAAAAGACAAAAGAAGTGCGACCCTGTTTTTTACCTAGATCATTTTCGGGAATGTATCTAGTTGGGTATTACTCTTTTAGCACTTTGATTTTACTGAGGGGTGGTGTATGGGGAAGGAGATTGACTCGTGTTCTTCCTCAAACAAAGTATCTGCGGAGCTTGCTTCTGTTTATAGGGTTAACGAAAGGGTTTCTGTCCAAATCTGCTAACTTCATGGCTCCTTCGGAGAAGATTCTTTGTACCACGAATGGGCCTATCCAGGTAGGCTCCCACTTTCCGAGGGGATTGGTCTGTGTAGGAGGCTTTTCCTTAAGCACCAAGTCGCCTTCTCTGATGTCTCGGATCTTGACTTTCCTATCAAATGCTCGGGCCATTCTGCTTTGGTAGGCACGAGTATGCTCCATGGCTTTTAATCTGCGCTCGTCGAGTAGAGCTAGTTCGTCGTGACGGCTTTGGAGCCATTCAATTTCATTGATTCCATTTTCCAAGAGGACTCGGAGGGATGAAGTTTCCAATTGAACTAGTAACATCGCTTCCATTCCGTATGTGAGTGCGAAAGGAGTCTCCCCTGTGGCGGTTCTGACTAATGTTCTGTATCCCCAGAGGTCTAAATGTAGCTTTTCAGGTCAATCCCGACCTCTGACGGCCATCTTTCTGATTATTCTTGCAAGAGTCTTGTTTGCTGCCTCTACTGCATCGTTAGTCTATGGTCTGTAGGAGGAAGACTTGTGGCATGTAACTCTGAACTTGGTCAATAGTTGGTCATAATTCCTTCGAAGTGGGTCCCATTGTCGGATATGATCTCGTTGGGCACCCTATATCTGCACATGATGTTCTCTTAGATGAACTCGGCCACCTTCTTAGAATTTAGTACTTTGTATGATTTGGCTTCTACCCATTTGGTGAAGTAGTCGACTGCGACTAATATGAACTCGTGACCATTGATCCCTGGCGGAGTAATTTTGCCAACGATGTCGATTCCCCATGTGGCGAAAGGCCATGGTGTAGTCATGCAGTAGAGCTCGTGCGGAGGGATGTGATTGAGGTTGGAGAACCGTTGACATTTGTCGCTGCTTCTGGCGAACTGGATGCAGTCTGTTTCCATTGATACCCAATAGTAACCCATACGAAGGATGATCTGTATCAATGCTCTGGCTTTCATGTGCGGACCGCAGGTTCCGTTGTGAACTTCGTTCATCAGCTCGCTGGCCTTTTCTTTATTTACACACCGGAGGAGTGGTCCTTGGTGGCACTTCTTGTATAACATACCCCCCAGAATGACGAAATGGGATGCCAGGCGCTTTAGGGCCATCATGTTTTTGGCTTTGATCCCTTCTTTGTATTTTCCATCTTCATTTGTGAAGGAAGCTTCTCCATTTTGGAGGTACTGGTAGATTTGATTGTACCAGGGTTCATCGATCGGTTCATGTTCAACTTCAATCTCACAGCAATAGGCAGGTGTTTCCCGTCTGCCTATTCTGAGGGGTTTTACTGATTTCCCTTCGGGAATTTAGACAAGAGATGCTAGTGTGGCTGTGGCATCTCGCGGCGGTTCCTGTCTCTTGGCAAGTAGTGAAAAGAGATGTCCTTGAACTGAGCAATGAGCTCCTCCATGTACGTGTGGTACTTCTGGAGGCCAGAATCTATTGTCTTCCATTTGTTGGATACTTGATTGATGATCAATGCTGAGTCTCCGTATACTTCCAGTTCTGTGATGTCGCGTTCGAGAGCGGCTTCCAGGCCGGCTGCGCAAGCTTCATATTCTGCTGCATTGTTGATTGCTTCAAAATTCAGTTTGATGGCTATGGGAGTGTGCTCGTCTATAGGATCGACCAGGAGCATTCCAATACCATTCCCCTTCTTGTTGGCTGCCCCATCGAAGAAGAGTTGCCAGCGGTTTGCGCTGTTGAGTGAGAATGTCCCATCATCTAGAAACTGCGGATCAGGACCTTTGAGTTCACTGCTTGGGAAGTCTGCCAACTGATCTGCCATTACTCTGCCCTTTGTTGATTTTCTGACCATGTATTTGATGTCGAATTCAGCCAGGAAGAATGACCACTTGGCTAATCTCATTGATAGAGATGGCTTGTCGAAGAGATATCTGACGGGGTCCATCTTGGAGACCAGGAGCACTGAATGTGACTGCATGTAGTTTTTCAGTTTCCTGACTACCCATAGCAAGGTGGTACAAGTTTTCTCTAATGCTGAGTAGTTGAGTTCACTTCCCTGAAGCTATCGGCTCACGAAGTAGATTGCATGCTCAACTTTGGAATCTTTCTGTTCTTGCGCTAGCATAGCCCCAATTGACGTGTCTGTCACTGTCAGGTACAGGAGGAGTGGCTTATCTTCATGTGGCGGGTACAGGATTGGGGGATTTACCAAGTATGTCTTGATTTTCTCGAAGGCTGTCTGGCATTCGGAGTCCCATTTAATGTCAACATTTTTCTTCATTAGTTTGAACATTGGCTCGCAGAGGGATGTCAACTGGTTGATGAAGCGGCTGATGTACTGAAGTCTCCCCATGAAACTTTTCACTTCTGTCAGTGTCTGCGGTGGCTTCATGTCGATGATGGCCTTGATTTTCTTGGGATCTGCTTCGATGCCTTTTTCTGTAACCATGTACCCCAGTACTTTGCCTCGCTTGACGCTGAAGGTGCACTTTGCTGGGTTCAATCTCATGGAGTGCTTTCTGAGTTTGTTGAAGAACTTTCTCAAATCTGTCATGTACTGCATGTCTGATCCTCTGGAGTGGATGATCATGTCATCGACATACACTTCTATCTCTTTGTGAATCATGTCATGGAAGAGAGTTGTTGCAGCCAGCTGGTAAGTAGCCCCAGCGTTCTTTAACCCAAACGACATGACCGTGTAACAGTATGTCCCCCATGGAGTGGTGAAAGCAGTCTTGGCCTGATCTTCCTCGGACATCTTTATCTGATTGTATCCAGCAAAGCCATACACAAAGGACTTTACTTCAAAATTTGTCGTGGTGTCGACTAGCATGTCGATGTTGGGCAATGGGAAATCATCTTTAGGACTGGCCTTGTTGAGATCTCGGAAATCCACACAGCATCTAACCTTTCCATTGGCCTTGGTGACCGTGACAATGTTGGAGAGCCAGGTCGGGTACTCAATTACTCTAATGAAGCCGACGCGGAGCATCTTCTCAATTTCTTCTTTCACTTGTAGAGACCATTCAGGCTTGATCTTGCGCAGTTTCTGTTTGACAGGCTTGGATTCTGGATCCAGAGGGATTCTGTGTTCCACGATTGAGGGATCGAGTCCTGGCATGTCTTGGTATGACCATGCGAACACGTCAATATATTCTTTGAGGGGATTTATCAGGGCTTCTTTTTTTGCACCGGCGAAGAAACTGCCCACTTGTTTCTCTTTAGGCTCTTGTACTGACCCCAGGTTCACTTTAGTCATTATTAACGTCTTTTAAGTTGTTTGTTAACTTATCAGCTATTAAAGTGGCAATGAGGGGATAATCCGAAAGGTCGAACTTTTCATTTAATATGAACGGTAATACATTGTGGCTACATTATCATAGTCTTCCGGCCTGAGGCCGTCGGACGACTCAGAGGACTGGACTTTGACAATAACTGACTCAGAGGGCTTGAGACTAGGTTTAGGGAGATATGGGTGAAGGCCCAGTTTGTCTTCCATTTCTGTCTGGCTTACCCTTGGTCCAGTGAAGGTCACCCAGTTTTTCAGTGGCATTGCTGGATGCTTGGTGAGGGTTCGGGGGTCGAGAGGCTTGGCTTCTGTTATCCCGATCATGGCGATCATGCTGTTCTCGGAGCCCAGGTCAATCAGGTTTGGCACCTCCATGACTTCTTCGAAAATGTTCTGTAGAGCAGGTCCCCTGAGAGCATTTTCTACGAATTCTGGTTCCTTCTGCTTTGGAGTTACTGTTTCGAATGTGGCCTCGGAGGCTGACCCGAACAATCTGTTTCCCATGAAGAGTGTCTCGAGCTACTCTTCTATGTCTGGGATTCCTTTGAATGAGTACTCATGCTGAACTATGGTGGCAATTGATCTAGGTAGAGCAGTGATGTTGAGGAATGCTCCCCTTATCGGATTAGCTTTGAGTTTTCTGAAACGCTTGAGGTCCTGTGCCAGCTTTCCCACCCTTTCTGTAGTATCTGAACTGAATTTTCTTGCTTCTTTCTCATCTTCATCAGTTCCGCTGTCGGTCCCCGCGCCCGCTTATCGATTTCGCCGTTCCCCGGCCCGCCGTCGATTCCTTTGATGAAGTAGTGGGTGAGGTCGTAACTGTAAGGTCGGAGGTTGGGTGTGCCATAGGAGGTTCCCCTTTTGCGGGCTGCTGCTTTGGTGCTGGCGAGTTGTTTGTTTCCCTTATATCAGTTGGTGTTGGCACATAATCGAGCCCCTGAACTGTAGTGTGGTCCTTGACTTCGATGACTTGGTGTTGGCCTTGTAACCTTTTGCCGAGCCCCAGTCCTGGGATGAAGTTCATGAGTTTCATCATCTTCACGGCTGGAGGAATTTTGTCCCAGAATAGTGGAAGGTCTACGCTGCATATTTGGATCTTGGAGGTCTCCAAGGTGAATCCAGTTAAGGCCATATCGTCATCATGTTTGATCTCTAACACTGGAATGCCGTTGGTGCATGTCCCCTCGATGGTGACACTGTCGCCGTAGACTGTTGTTAGCTCGTTGCCTTGCATGAACTTGATACATTGGTGAAGGGTGGATGCCACGCCGTTCATTTGATGCAGCCAGGGTCGTCCCAGGATGGCTGTGAAAGTGATAGGAATGTCCAGCACTTGGAATTCAGTGGGGATTATCCGCTTGCCAAACCAGATGTTTAGAGTAGCAACCCTGAGAACTGTGCGGGAAGTAGAATCATAGGCCTTGACAGTATGGACTGATGGCTTCAGGTCTGTGGGCTTGATGTCAAGCAGGTCTATCATCTTGGCAAGTAAGACATTCATTCCGGAACCTCCATCTACCAGTACACGGGGAGGCGACGCTCGTCCAACTGAACTGTGATGTAGAGCGGCTCATTTTGATCAGCCCCAAATTTTGGCAGGTCCAAATCTGTGAAGGTGATGATGTTTCCATAGTGGATGTTACCGATCATCTGAATTACTTCTTCTGGAGTTGCGTCCACGGGGACCATGGTAGGGGCCAAACTTTCCTCTAGCTTGAGCTTGTGAGGGTATGAAGATGTGAGCAGGGACTATAGGGAAATGTTCGCATGGGTCTGCTTAAGCTGATTGAGGATCGGGTCCTTCTTTTCGGAACTTGTTTCTTCGGGCAGATAGGGTTGCGGTTCTGGCTCTGTTGGCTTTTTGGTGGCCTTGGGCGGTAGCACATGGATTTGAACCGATCGGGTTAGAACGTTGACGTTGGGCTTGGTCCCTTTTGAACAGGTTGCTTTGAGCTGAGCCATAGTCAGAGGAGGATTTTTCGAAGCACAGGGCCATATGTCCTTCCTCAATTCGTTGACTGTTGATGTTTTCCAGGGGGCTTCGGCAGCTTTCCGGATTATGTCCCAAGATACTGGTTTAGGTGCCTCTGCAGGGAAGGAGCCTATGGTTCACCGCAGTTGTTCGAACGTCAGTGCGCAGCAGTGGTTGCCAGGACTGAACTGTGTATTGCTGACCCTACGGGGGATGTTAGAGAGTTCTTGGTTCAAGCGAATGGTCTCTTTGATCTCTTCACGGTATACTGCGCTTCTTTCCTTCTTGCTGAGCAAGCTCATGACATTCTGGAGTTGGGACAGGCAGTAGTCATGGTTTGCTAATTATCCTCCACTTTTGGACCAGATCAGCTCTCTTGCAGTAGAGCCTTCGTCGAGGGCTAACGCTTGCGTTTCTTCCCATGTGAGAATAGCCAACACTTCTTTGAACCATATGCGGCAGTCTTGATAAACTTCCATCGCGGAGTGCTTTCTCTGCTGCTTCAACTGAGTGGCGGGTATGTCGAAAGGTGAGTATACGACTTCCCGGACGTCTGCCCATGTGACTGGTTTTTCCCCAGTTGGTCGTTTCTGTAAACGAATTCTGTAGTCTATGGAATCTCCCTGAGCAGTTGTTGGAGATGTATTTCCATCTTCCTCTTCTTTTTGAATAGACCTTCCTCTTTCAGTTGGCTGTTTAACTTGAGAACGGAAATGATCCGCTCCCATCCTCCCAGGACCCTTGGGATTCCGGTTTTGTTGACTTCACGATCGGCTTGGAAGATAATAGATTCATCGTCTTCGTCGTCGCTTTCACAAGGGGCTTGCTTCTCTCGGGGAGATAAGCGCTTGTATTCCTCCTGCTGTTTGGCTAGGTATTCTTTGTGCTGTGCCATTCCATCTCCTAAGTCGTTGGGACCGTTGACCGCCCTCCCTTGCTAGAGGGGGTTCGTTGAGAGGCGATAGTAATCCAGGAAGTCGCCGTGGGCAAAACCTTTGATGTCGAACTGGTCTAGAGAGTGTAAGTACCCAAATATGGCTCATGCCTTCCGGTTAATTTCCCCGGCAATTTCGGTAAATTTCCCGGTAATTCCCCAGACTTTCCTAGAGTTCCGGAACAATTCCGGAACTGTTCCAAACCTCTTAAGGGCTGAAGGGAAGGCTTAGTAATTAAGAAACACGTTTTTCTTATTTACAAAAAGCTTCTAGAATTGCCACCTTGCATGATTCTAGAAACATGCTGAGTCATTGTGGATAATGCCGCACGGCTGCATTAGGAGGAGACTCCTAACCGCACGGCTTCATTAGTCTTATCCAGACTGCCTATAAATAGAGCCCTCCTCTTCCCATTTTAGACACCAACAACAAAGCAACCAAAGACAAAAAACACACACCATACTCCATACTCAGCTTCACAATACACCCAAAACACTGCTGGAAATCCAAGAGGTTGAAGAAGAAAGCCAAGAAGCCACCTCCCTCCTCCTTGAAGATCCCAAAGTTGGTCCTTCCACCTAGCTCAACCCAAAGGAGAAGAGGCCACCACTATTGGTAACCTCCCACTCCCTTAACCTTGCATTTTACTTGCTTTATGTGATTTAAATTGCTCATTGCATTCATATATTGTCATTATCTTGCTTGGGACTTGGTAGTTATCATTAAAGATCATATCTTTATCATACCCCCTTCCCCCTTTGCATGAAATAGGCATCACTTGCTATTAAAAATGTAATCTTTGAATCAAAGGTGCATCCTTTGCACCTAAAAACCCCTTTTTACAATAAAAATATCATCTTTATGCATCATTTGCTCATAAAAATGCAATCTTTACGTTCAAAATGCATCCTTCGCACATAAAATCCATTTTCATGCATCCTTTGCATTAAAAGTCATTGCTTTATCATCAAAGTTAGCATCCCTTGCTTTCAAAATACAATTTTATGCATCCTTTGCATATTAAATACTATTTTCCCACATAAAAATGCATCCTTTGCATAAAAATCACGTCTTTACATAAAAGTGTATCCTTTGCATATTAAGTATCAATTTCTTCATAAAAATGCATCATTTGCATAAAGATCACTTCTTTAAACCAAAAAGCATCCTTTGCAACCCAAAAATGTCATCTTTTCACTAAAAATGTCATTTTTACATGCATTCCCCCATGTCCCCATTAGCAACCTTGGAACGGACCGGTGTAAAGATCCTATCTTTACATCGTTTCTTCCATTAAAGGTGCCATAATCTCTTTAGAAAGGGATAACCTTGAACCCGATATCTCCGATTATCACTTAAGACGAGCATGAAGCAACTATATGAGCTCGATCGTCTTAAGGTGTAGGATTGATGGGCTAAGGACATTCCTTCCTAAAGAACCTCATTTTTGGACTATAAAATAGAGTCCTTCTCTCGATCACGCAAGTCCCGAGGTTAAAATGCGATGATCACAAGTCCAAGATGAGGACGGGATCAAAATCCCGAATACATAAAATCCAAGAAATCCCGAGCGACAACCAATAAATGGTTTGTACGTCCGGAAGACAACTTGGGACATTCCCTCCCATTTTATTCAAACATATGCACACAAGAAAGCACGCAAGCAAGCACGATAAACGGAATCTAGGGAGACTTGCTACGACAAGGCACCTTGGGTGAATGACGATCCGTTCTTTCCAAGGGGTAACTTAACCTCCGAACCCATAAATCCTTTTTTTCAAAGTTTTGAGGAAATCAAAATGGCGTGGCGACTCCGTTTTTCAAATTAAACCGGATGTCTTCAAACTCGCGCGAATCCACAAAATTTGGGCACACATTCACAAGCTTTGGCGACTACTGGGACATCCCAACGGAGAAAAGCTTTCATTTTTAAAATAAACGATACCGTATATAGGTGGAAACCACTAACCTTCCCGTGTATCGCTTCTCTAACCCGGGCTTTGGGATAAACGGTAGTTTAACAATTCCATGTACCGGTATCACTTTTCGAAAAAGTAAAGAAAGCTTTTCCGCTTTCGAGCGGGTTAGGACTCCCATCGCGGATTCCGTTTATTTTGCTTGCTTTCTTTTGGCTCTGCATTGCATCATTTGCATCTTGGGATTTGTGCATACTTGAACGGGAAACAACCCGAAATAGCAAAGGAGTGGAACCCGGAAAATTGATCCATGCGGGGCCGTACGGCTTAATCCTCCTTGATTCTCCGACCGACGGCCTCGGCCGCAATTCCACCAGGGGAAAAATTGTGGTTAACTCGGGCGCCTTGCGCAAACTTGGGGCTATTCGGGCCCAAGATCGACCGGGGCTCCTTAAAAATTTATGTGCCTTTATCTGTTGCATTTTCTCCGTCCCGAAAATCATTCCTTTAAAACACATTTATGAAAATCTCTGTTTTAACTCAAAAAGGACATTTTTAGGAGGCCGCACACTACGCGCACCTTATATATCCTGTACACTTTGCACGCATGTCCCTTTAAACCCGGGATGGTTTATCAGCTGCAGTCACGGACAGCCTTACGATGCTCCCGGGCGCGCACGGAATCATCCCAAACTCCCCATGGCAGCCAGTGTCGACCAATGCACAGTCCGTGTCACAATTTTCAAAAAAACCGTGACTTTTTTGGTTGGTTTTTGGTCTAGTCCGTATCATATAGCCCAGTTGCATATCCCCGTAAAGGTCAAGCCTTAGTCCATAACTAAAGTCAAGATCCTTCGCACAAGCGAAACTCTGCCAAAATTCCGACAAGGAAAAATTGATAGAATTTTGACTTCGACATTGACTTTGACCTTGACCTGCACGGAATGCGTAAGAGTCAAGACCAAGTCTTTGCCAAAAAAAATCCAAAGATCTTTCGCTCAAGCAAAGCTCTGCCAAAATTCCGACAAGGAAAAATTGGCAAGATCTTGACCCGGCATTGACTTTGATTTTGACTCACGCACGGCGTACGCAACGAAGTTCAATGTGACACTGTGTCATCCGGCTTTTACCGCCCGATCCATGCCTATTATCTTCTTGGACATTACCGAAAAGTCAAAACGTCAATCGCGCCAAATGAAATTCTCTGCCAAATTCTATCAAGGCCGAAAGACGAGACTTTTCCGTATGCCTTGACTATAATTCCCGCACGCTCGTGCGTTAAAAGTCCCTATGACCCGCTAGACCCGTTAGGAGCGTTCTTTCTCTCGATCGATGGGATCCGCGTACCTATGTGAGACCTCGCCTGTGGCCGTCCACCCCGGGAGGTCGAAATACAGGTGGAATACGAGGGGCTTATAGACGTAGTGACGGAACCCACTGATCCAGGATCTAGAGTAGTTGCGAAAAAGAAGGGCAAATCCCCTTTTCCAACCAAATAGAAATTAATAAAAGATACCTGTTTTAAGTAAACTCGGAAGATTCCTAATTTGCATATTGCTTCGAGCTCTTCAAACCTAAACACCTACCCCGAGTCTAAACCTCTCCTATCCCTTTCCCGCTAGAAAAGAAGTGGGTGAGAACACCGGGTCGACTTGTAAGCGCAGAATCTCGCACAGCCGTAATCCCCGCTTATCAATCCAGAGTCGAATGGCCGATTCGACAGAGAACAAGATCAGTTTGGGTAACCGAGATGACTAGGGAAGAAGAACTAGCCTATGACCAATGCCCTCCTCCGCCACATATGATCCTTGCCAAAGACTCCCCCTTTTCAGTCTTTTCCTAGTATCCCAAGCCGTCAAGGTCCCGACACCCTCTCCTCCTCGTATAAGACCTAGCTTTTTTCTAGTATCCCAAGCCGTCAAAGGTCCCGACACCCTCCTCGATAGACCTGGTTTCGCCATATTATCCCAAACAATCGCGCTATTTCCTCATCAGTCATATGGACTTTTTCCCTCCTCTGCCCTCAGCCAAATCTCCCTACCGTAGAATCCCAAAGCCGACTGACCTTTCTAACTTTGTCAACGCCTCTCGTGAATTTGCCTATCTCCCGGGTAGTGAAGAATCACTGAAATGAGAACAGGAATGGATGGATTTCATACGATGATGACAAGCTCCGTAGAAGGAATGAACTTGGAGTCGACTCAAAGTGAAATTTGGAGAACAAGATGAAATAGAAAACCACGGACCTGGAATAGGGGATGGTATCACTTCAAAATGTGCCTCCTGTAGCTTGTGTGAAGGTTCGGAAGGGAAAAAGGATGCGAGCTCAGATGAGGCAGCATACGAATTCTACATCCTAGAGTTCAATACTCCTTACAAAGACTTGGTCGGTGAATGGAGGGACTTAATTGAAGCTTTAGCTGAAAGAGGGAAGTGGGCTCCGCCCGCCGATCTAGAACATGTAAGCGTCGTTGAAGCTAAACCCCGTCAGGAAGAGTAGACTCCATTGCGGCCGAGAATCACCCCTGAGACCTTGTACGAAGAAGAGTGTATGGATGCCTTGGAAAGAGTCCTAAAATTTGAAGCGACCCGGTCCCCTTTATATCCTATGATGACGGCGATGTTTTCTTAGTAATTCCCAATTCGAGAGGAAGAATCCAAGATACCTCTTATATGGCGTCAAGTATCTCGACTGCATTTGCCTCTCATTGGTCATCGTAGTCAAGATGAGAGTTCTCACGAGAGTTGCGTAGTGATACCGAGGAAGACACGGTCGAAGTGCCGGAGGGAACGGTAGAGGAGTGGTTAGCCCGAAGGCGAAAAGCCGGACTTTGACAAGGAGGATCCAAATGCCGACTGTTGAAGTGTACTGAGCCAATATCTCCTTGTGGTCCTCGTTAACCTCTTCATACCCTCATAAAGTCAAGCTAGAAGAAAGTTTGGCCAAGACCTACGGTGCCCATAGATGTCACCCCGGATGAGGTCGTCCAAATGATTGGAAGTATCCACTATGGAAACATCATTACCTTCACCGACTTGGACTCGCCAAAGTATGGGGATAGTCATAACGAACCCCTTTACATCAAATGCCCGAGTTGGAAGAACGCTCTATTGCGCTATTAGCTGATGGAGGGTCCGCAATGAACGTCCCGTCGGTAAAGATGATGGACTTCATTGGATTTGAAGCCTACAGCATTTGAAGCCTTCTAGTCGACTATTAAGGCCTATGACTCTACCGCACGATCGGTTTTTGGGGATTGCTACTCTCAAGTTGTGGTTCGGGGAAAAGGTCATGCGGACGTTGACTTCAAGTGATTGACATTCCGATCTCGTTTCATCGCTTTGCTAGGGCGACCTTGGATCCACTCGGATAAACGGAGTGGCCTCTACTCGCACCAATATATCAAATTTCCAGTCTAGTGATGGGACTATCACCACCATCTATGGAGATAGTGTCACAAAGTGGAAGGAACCAAAGATCGGAGGTATCCCAATATTGGAAATTAAGCATGATGATGAAGGGTTTGCCTTGACCGGATTCTCTCGTAGCTTCTTCCAAGGCACAAGTGTGTTGCACCTTGACCTCACCACTACTTCCGATAAAATCCCCCGCCATGAGAATGATGAGAAAAATGGGTTATCTTACGGGGCTTGGATTGGGCAGAAGACTCGAAGGTCGCAATACCATCGTTGATGTAAAGGAACAGACTACCGAGATATGGCTTTGGATACAAACCGAACTCTCGAGATGGCAAAAGCTAAAGGGGTCCAGCTCTATCCCTACGGTTTATCCCTTGACCCATTGCTTTACAAAAGGTGGGACTCAATACGATAAAAATGACCATCGAGACCTCCCCGAGGAAAACCCTTCGGAAAACCTTGAGAAGGTTAGGGAAAACCAGCCAAAATCTCGTTCGAAGGATGTTCCTTGACTTGCGTGACATTCCCCGGGGCTACCACTACCGTTCACAACGAGTATGTCTTCAAAGAAAATTCGGACAAAGGTCAAAGAGTCGCATCCGGTAATGGACCTCTCCGTCTTTGAGTTAGCTCTTCCGAAGATCGCCTAGATAGAAAGCCGCGAATAGTGAAGATAATGAGTGGGGTTTGCAAAAGTTGTTTGATGAAGAAGCACAGATCCTGCATTTGATCGACTTCAGCTCAGATGATGAGGTGATTGCCGTAATTGGAGACGGTGGTGAAGATCCTTTCGATCCCCGCACTTTGGTGACTAAGACAGAGATGCCGTTGAAGAATTGGGAGACATTCTCGTGGCCGATAGCCAAATGACAAAGAAATGATCACGGAACTTGGATTGGTACCCCGTCCTTCTCAACCTGGGCCGTGTCAAACACCCTGTTGTCCATACGATCCCGAGTCAGAATCTTTGAATTCCAGTCCTGAGTCATCCGAAGGCCTCACGCCCGAGGATTATGAATGTGTAATCGATGTCATCTTTCCTCTTGCTTTGAATGAAATGACGTATCTTTCCGATTATCCCCTTATTGCCAACTTAACAAATGATAAATTAACTCAAAACTTAACAACGAGTTAATAATGAATCATTTGAACAAGATGCAAACACACTAAATGAACAATACATTAAAGAAATCTTTAAGCAGGTTACGTAAAAGAGGAAAATCGGGCCCAAGCCGCCGAGGAGGTTTTGACAAGTGTGAACTTGGGTGTCGAGGAACCTAAAGAGACACGATTGGAAACTTCTTCCAGGGGGGTTGAACGGGATGACTCGGTTAATCTGCACAGAGAATACATGGACGTGTTTGCATGGTCGTACAAGGATATGCCGGGGCTAGACGGTTCAATAGTGGAGCACGAGAATCCCTGTAGCACCGCATGCTAAGCCGCAGCGAGAAATTGAGGAAAATCAAGCCGAATGGTCTCTACAGTCAAAGAAGAAATTGAGAAGCTCACCGCGGGTAGGATTCATCATATTCATCGAATATCCGACATGGTTGTCCAATATTGTGACCAGTAACCAAGGCCAATGGGAAGGTGCGCGCCGAGTGGATTTCAGGATCTCGAACAAGGCCACCCCCAAAGACGATTACCCCTTGCCAAACATAGACATCGTGGTGGACTACACTGCCAACTATGAAGTCAAATCCTTCGTTAATGGATTTGTAGGCTACAACCAGATCAAGATGGCCGAAGAAGACCAAGAAAAGACAAACCTTTCACCACGCCGTGGGGAACTTACCTATACAAAGAATGCCATTCGGGCTCAAGAATGTCGGGGCTACTTATCAAAGGCGGCGACCGCGCTTTTCCATGACATGATCCACAAGGAGATTGAGGTCTACGTTGACGACATGATAATCCACTCCAAAGGCGAGGACGGACCAAGGCACTTTGTTGACTGCGAAAGTTCTTTGAGCAGGCCGAGACAACATTCCGTGAGACTAAACCACCGCCAAATGCACCTTCGGGAGTGACAAGGGAAAAGTGCTTGGGTATATGGTCACGGAGCGAGGTATCGAAGTCGACCCCGAAAGATCAAAGCCATTATGGACATGAGGCCACCTCAAACTCGGATAGAAGTCAAGAGCTTTATGGGCAAACTTCGGTACATCGGCCAAGTTTCGTCAATCGGTTGACCACTATGTGCGAGCCCATCTTCAAGCTCATGAAGAAGAATGTAGATACTGAGAATGGACCGAGGAATGCCCGGATGCCTTCGACCAAATCAAAGCATACTTAGTACATCCTCGATTACTATGCCCCCACATAGACGAAACCTCTTACTGCTCTATCTTACCGTCACCGATACGGCGGTTGGGGCTATGTTTGCTCGGGAGAAGAAAGACTCTCGGGTAGAGAATGCCATTTACTTTGTCGGCCGGAAGGCTGCGGGGAAGTGAGCTCAATTATTCGGCATGTGAAAAGACTTGTGCGGGACTCCGGTGCAGGTAGTCGACAAGTTGAAGCATTATATACAAGCCCACCACTGTGAACTTGGTCTCAAAAATGGACCCCATCAAGTACATCTTCGATAAGCCTTCCCTCTCGATGCGTCTAGCAAAATGGTCCTTCTTCTTAGCGAGTACGACATCGCCTACGTGACCCGAAAGGCCATCAAGGGTCAAGCATTGTCGGACCATCTGGCGAACTTCCCAGTAATGAGGACCGCGGGCACGAACCCCAATTCCCGGATGAAGGGATCTTCACAGTCAAGCTCGAAAATCGATGGCGGCTTTTCTTTGATGGAGCCGCTAACAAAAGAGGAAATGGCGTAGGGATGCTACCGGTTGATCCGAAAGATGAGCATACACCCATAGCCCTCAAGCCGAACTTCCACGCCACGAACAATGTCGCCGAGTACGAAGCTTGCATTGGCTGGTTTAGAGGCCGCTTTAGAAAGAAATGTCAAGGAGCTCGAAGTTTATGGAGACTCGGCCACGATCATCAACCAGTCTCCAACAAATGGAAGACTGTGGACCCTAATCTTCAGCGGTATCATGCCCATATGGAGGATTTATTTGAGCGGTTCGGAGAAGTGACTTTCCACTACTTGCCAAGGGAAAAGAATAGATTCGCGAGATGCCCTTGCTACTTTAGCCTCATTGGTAGAGATCCCCGAGGAAAAGCCATAAAACCCTTGAGTGGGTAGAAGAGAAGCTGACTTTTGTTGTGAAGTAGACCTGGGACCCGAGCCTATCAAGGAACCGTGGTACAATCAAATTTACCAGTTCCTCAAAGATGGAAAGTCAGGTTTCAGAGACGAAGAAGGTCGGCCAAGAGAAGGTGTCAAAGCCAAGAGCTTGCAAGCCCTGAAAAGGTTGGCCTCCCATTATGTCATTCTAGGAGGCAACCTGTACAAGAAGCGGTATCAAGGACCACTCCTCTTATACGTCACTCAAGAAAGGGCCAAAGAGTTGATGACTGAAGTCCACAATGGTCCTTGCGGTCCTCATATGAATGCTAGAGCCCTAATGCAAGTGATCCTCAGAATGGGTTACTATTGGATTTCCATGGAAACAGACTGTGTCTAGCATGTCTGAGCGTGCGACAAGTGCCAACGGTTTGCCAACCTCAACCATCTCCCGCCTCATGACCTGTACTGCATGACGACTCCCTGGCCGTTCGCAACTTGGGGTATTACGTGATAGGGAAGATAGCCCCGGCAGGAAGCAATGGGCATGAATTTGTGTTAGTGGCAGTCGACTACTTCACCAAGTGGGTAGAGGCCAAGTCCTACAAGGTCCTCACTTCCAAGAAGGTGGCCCAGTTTATCAAAGAAAACATAATGTGTAGATATGGGGTGCCCAATGAGATCATTTCTGATAATGGGTCACACTTTGAAGGGAACTGCGGTAGATTCGTCGAGTTCGGGATCACTCGCCACAAGTCGTCCCCGTATGGACCTCGAGACTAATGGAGCCGTGGAAGCTACTAATAAGATGCTCGAACGGATCATCCGGAAAATGGCCACCCGTGGTCGTGATTGGCCCGAAAAGCTGCACTGGCACTCTGGGGCTACAGAACGTCTGTCCGAACGGCCACGGGGAGAAACCCCTTTTGCCCTAACTTACGAGATGGAAGCAGTGTTACCAGTGGAGTTGGAAATCCCGTCATTGAGGGTCCTCCTGGAAAATAGTATCAACGAATTAGAATGGTTGCGTAGCCGGCATGATGAGTTGGCCCTGCTCGACGAAAGAAGGCTTAAAGCCATGGAGCATACCCGAGCCTATCGTAGGCGAATGGCCGAGCATTTGACAAAAGGTCAAGGCCGGGGACATCAAAGAGGGTGACTTAGTATTGAAAGTGAAGCCCCACTACCCAGAGAGAACCCCACAGGGAAAATGGAAACCCGTTTGGATCGGCCCGTACGTGGTGCGAAGATACTATCGGGAGGAGCCATGAAACTTGCGGACACAGACGGCAATCCCTTTGTCCACCGGTCAACGGTGATAAGCTCAGAAGGTACTATGTCTAAGAAATAAAAGAAAAGAAAATAAAAAAAAAAGAAAAAAATATTAGTGCAAAAAGAGTAATGCCCGGCTAAGTGAAAACCCAAAAAGGGCGGTCTAGGCAAAAACAGTGTTGCACATATAAAAAAAAAAAAAAAAAAATATTAGTGCAAAAAGAGTAATGCCCAGCTAGGCTGAAAACCCAAAAAGGGCGGTCTAGGCAAAAAACAGGGCTGCACATAAAAATAAAAATAAAAAAAAGAGTTCACCAGAATGAACTACGAAGACCTGAGCCCCTTAGTCTTTCTTGTAAAAGGGGAACGTAGGTAGCCATTTATGGTTCGGTCTAAATAATAAAAAGGGCGATTAAGTTTCCATGAGATGCGTCCTAAACAATAATAAAGGATATTCCAGTTTCCATAAAACGGGTCCTGAGCAAATCAATAAGACATTCGAAGTTTCCATGAAATTGTGTCTTGATTAATTTCTAAGATAATATCTTTTGTTCATTACAAGTTAAAAACTTCTTGATGAGTTCAAGCACGATCTACACTTGACTCTGCTGACCTGCTACAAAGATCTAAAATACAATAAAATGCCTAATAAAACTACTGTGTTTGCAAAATGGCAATAAGGGAATCCTAAGAAAAGATCTGTCAGTCGTCATTCACTGAGTCTTCTTTAGTTTTCTTCCTTTACCTCGACCCCGTCGAGTTTTCTTTCTCTTCTTCTCCAAGATGTCGGTCTCCCTCATTCCGATCTCCGGTATCCTCACTGGAGCCTCCATCAAACCCGTGTCAATAAGTGCCCTCTCTACCCGAGCACGAGTCCGCACTTCCTCCCTCTGAGCCTCAGTTAAAGGAGCGACCTCGGACAATCTCTTGTATCGAGCCTCCATATCTACCGATCGGAGTCACCCGACTGGTTATGGCGACTCGCCTTAGCCTCAGTCTCCCTCAGAGTCCTACTTGAGTCACAGTCAGCTCCCAATAAAGCCTGACGTCTCTCCCCCAATATGACCTGAGTCGCTCCCATCTCCCTCTCGTACCAATCCAAGTAGACAGTGGTCAAGATGGTACTCTTCCTGCTCCTGAAGATAGCCCTGGGTGGAAAAGCAGCGTATGTCCAAGCCCTCGAGAAGAATAAGAAGCTGGCCGGATCCCTCATAGCTAATGGCACCACCTCCATGGTACGGATGTCCTCCCAATCGCCCAATGGCTCCTGTAAGGCCCCGAACTGCCTGGATACCAAGCGGGGTATGTAGAAGGATGACCGGCGAGAACCATGGAACCCTCACTATATAGGACTCTGAAATATCCTCCTGATGCGCAACCTCCGGTGAGGTACCCGCCGGGATGTCCGAAGTGGATAACCTAGCCATCATCGGCTCCCGGCTACCCTGGTCTGCTGTCGAGGTGCACCTCTCCGAGAAATCACCCAAGGGCACCGAGTCGGCAAAGCCCACTGGCAAAGCCCCAAGCCTCTCCTGCAGCCATAAAGTCGATGCAGTAGGGCTCCCAGACCTCATGAAATGGTCTCCCCTAGCCATCCTATCGATGCCATGAAGGGTCTCACCCAAAACTAGTGGAACAATGTCCTTCCCAGCCCTGCAATCCCTAACCATGTTTAAGAGACCACCATGACAGATCCCCACAGACTCAGCGGTGAACAGAGAAGAAAATATGCAGAGGATAAAGGCATCCATAGCCACCGTGGTCGCAGCCATAGCCGGAGACCCAAACCTGCCCGGGATGTCAGAAAGGTCAATCCTGTCCGGGGCTATCATCATCTCCTCAGCCTCTCCCAGAGAAATCTGCAGAAAAGATGCAAGCTTTGCCGCCACCGGCACGTCTTCGATCAGCGGAATCGATATAGCCTCAATTTCTGGACCCACAATCAAGGCTCGGAAGTCTTCATACGTTGGGACAATCTCATTGTAAGAAAAGCAGTAAACGTGTCTCCGGACGTCCCAAAACTTTGCTGCTGCTCTCAAAAGGTCCCAATCGGGCGGGAGATCCCTCAAATGCCATAAAGACTTGATCTTGAAGGAAGAATCAAGCAACCCCTTGTGAGATTCGAAGTTATATCTCACCCAAGACTGAAGATCGGACAGAAAGCGGTCTCTTTTCCCCCTTTGCAATCTAACGGGCTTCTCCATTGCAAAATGATCAAAGGTGGCGTCTTTAGGTTCAATATGTGCTCTGGGAACAGTTGAGACAAGTCTAAGTTGAAAATGGAATGAAATGGCCAAGCCTTGGTTTTATTCGTAAAATAACCAGTCCAGAGACCATGTCGCACGGCCTCATTTGCTCCAGAGACCATGCCGCACGGCCTCATTTACCTGATGTAAGTGGCAAATCTGCAGCAACCAAGTTGCTGCCCAAAGGGAGTTTTCACCCCACTTTTCCAACCAAAACCTGTACAAAAGCATGTTCAAAGACCATCCAAGCATTTATACATCATTTTGGCCCAGTTTCAGCCCCGATTCCAAGCAAAAAACTGCCCCGAGGCTCAAGTAATATGCAAATTAATAAAGCATAAATTTAAAAAGCAAATAAAACAGTATTACATTGTTTTCGCCCCATCGGCACCCAAATAAAGCAAAAAATAAACAAAATGTGCATAAAACTTGTTCATTGTTTGTATTTCTTCCTAAATCAACTCTAGAGACCTCCTAGGCCTCCGATCCTTCTTCATCACTACTCAGCTCATAGACGCTCGTCTCTCTCATCAAGTCCTCTGTGTCACTCACATCTGAAAGGTGGACATTATCGTGCTCGTACTCAGCCAGCTACTCCAAGATGTCAGCATTGGGTCCTCGCCCCCGAGGCATGGCACTGGAAGAGTACTCCGAAGCCGATGAGGTGGATGTTGTGACCCCAACATGCCTTCTCTTGTGCTCGGGCTCCTGCACGTTCATTGCCGCCTTTGAAGTGCAGGCCAGCTTCCTCAGAAGGGACCGGCACATGTCCTTCCAGCCCCTATTCTGCCTAACCAACCTGTCTTAAGTGCGAGCTGGAACCTGAGAAAAAGAGAAGAAAATCTCAGGAAAATCTTGAAATTGCAAAAAGCAAAGAAATCTAAAAAAGGGAAAAGACCCTAAAGTGTACTTACAGTGCTGTCTGGCGGCAAGGTATACTGGGGCTCCCTAGCGTCGGGGACAGGTATCCTCAACCTCCTGGGTACTCCGTGGACCACATATGAAAGATGGGCAGGAGGGATCGGCGGTCAGAAGGCTCGGCCTCCCCATATCCCTGAGTGACCGCCAACTTCACTAGCTTCTGTGGCGTCCTCAGTCGCTGCTCCACAAACACAGCATATGGGGTATTCATATCAAAGTACTCCTCGGCGGCCACGCCTGCCTGATATCTAGCAATGTCGTCCTCCAACCAATCCCTGGGCTGTAGCATCCGTGCTGGAGGATCCTGGGGAGTAATGGCGTCCAATGGAGGGACATGTCCATGCTGCCTAGAAAATCGGTCCCCCAGATAGATGACATCACATGTCAGCCCAGTCAACCACCGCCTCTGCCTCATCGCCTCCACGGCCTCTCCTAGCAGAATCTCTGGATACCTGCCCCACGGGTAGAAGTCCACTCCGTCGTGCCCATCTCTATTGATAACCGGCCTAACCATCTTATAGTCAAAGGTGATCCGGGTCTTCCCGGTGAACTTATCTCTCGCATCTCCCCTCCAGCGGATCATAGCGGGAAAGATGGTGACATCGCTCTGTTGGTTCCACGAAAAGAACCCGATCACCTCACAAAACCAAACCTGCATGTTCAAAACATCAAAAGGGTCATTTTTCTCTCATAAAAGTCTCAAGGACAAAAAGTAAAAGAGAGAAAGGAAAGTGAGACTACCTCAAGAGCAAAGGAGAAACAATCCATGGAGGCAGCCTTATTTCGGCTGTACAGATCCAGGGAGAAGTATAGCTCCGCCAATCCGGCCTCACCCCATGAGACCGTCCCAATCCCATCAACATCCTCCAGAGAGTCGAGGAGGCAAGTCATAGCCAGAGTCCCAGAATTAGCAAAGATGGTAACTGACAGCATCAACCACACAAAGGCTCTAGCAAGCTGGTAGGCAGTCACCTCACTAGCAGCAAAGTACCGCATGCAGTTCTGGACTGCCACCTCGACGTTCCTCATCTCCATTCCAAGCCCCTTGGGAATAAGCTCAAACCCAACCAAAGCTCTAAATTCCTCGGCAGTGATATGGTCCCTCCAAGTCACAAGTCTCCCGGTGAACTGTAAGCCCGTGATAGCAGTGAAATCGGCCGGAGTCACCGTCAGCTCCCCCCAGCTAAGATGGAAGCTGTGGGTGGTGTCCCACCAGAACTCAGATAGGGCCTGGACCAAGCCCTTGCTCTTCGAGGTAATGTGAATACCTCTGCCGATGGCCTCAATAAATAAATCCAAGCCGGTAGCCCTCACCAGCTGCTTAGGGTTCGCCCCGTTCTTCTCGAAATCGGGCATCCTCTCCCACAGCTTTACTGCAATCTTAGAAGGCCCCCTAGACTTGTTCTCCTATAGACAAGCACAGCAAAAGAAACGTGTCAGTCTTTTTCAAAAAAGCATGCATATATTCAAAAGTGCACATATTTTCAAAAGAAAAGCATTTTTCTAGCATCCTTTGCATCGAAAACGTGTCTTTCACATCATGTCAAGCACATTGCTTTCCTAAAAGCACAAAATCACAATTTTCAAAATTATTCGCACATAAGCATTAATTTTTTCTCAAAAATGGCATGCGTGAATCCTTTTCATCATCCAAAATCCAGTTTTCTCATCCATGATCCAAAATTGACCTAGTTCTAGCACATGCAAGAACTCCATCACAATTATCCTTCTTATTTTATTTCCGAAAAAAAGTGGGTCATTCTCATTATTTTGTCACATAAATTGCACATGCATATTCTTTCATCTTCTTAGCCTCATAGGTTAATCATCAAGATTTCAAAATCATCCAAAAATCCTAGGAAAATTCGAAAAATTCCTAAAGCTTGGGTCAAGCCCTAAATCAATCAAAATTCAATCAAAATCGACGGAATTGAGCAAACTAAGAAAGCTTACCCCAACCGATTGAGGGTTTGTCGATTTGTGCTCCCTTCTACCCGGATAGAGCTCCGATGGAGGCGTGAGGAAGTCATACTTCCTCTCCGTACGGACGAGTTCCTTCCTACTCCTTCTCGCGGCCGCGGAGATGTTACTTCTAGCTTGCCTTGGCATTGGATTCCCCTCCGAATCCATCCTAAATCAGTAGAGGCAAAAGGATTGAAGGATATTGAAGAAAATTCTCTCCCTCCTCTCTCTCTTTCTCGGCAGGCTTGGGCGGCAATGATGCCCAGTCCCCGTTCGAATTCTATTTTAAATAATCTGGAAAAATCAGGCTTCTGGCCGTACGACCTCTTTTGCCTCCCTCTCATGCCGGGCGGCCTCTTTCGCTCTGAACAGAAATTACCTTTTTGCCCCTGGACTTTCCACTGGGGCATGTAATTCCCATTATCCTTTAACTAAGATAACGTCATTTTCAAAATATATCCCTTATCTCCTAAGCAAATAAGCTTTCTTCCCCAGTCACCTCCGTTACTTCCGTTATAACGGAATGACGCTAGGTGACAACCTCCGAATTGTCAGAACTCTAAACTTTAGCTACCTCTATCTCCTCGATAGTGAAGTATGCTCAAGTTTTCTAAACTTTAGCTACCTCTATCACAGATAGTGAAGTATGCTCAAGTTCTCCAAACTTTAGCTACCTCTATCTCCTCGATAGTGAAGTATGCTCAAGTTCTCCAAACTTTAGCTACCTCTATCTCCTCGATAGTGAAGTATGCTCAAGTTTTCCAAACTTTAGCTACCTCTATCTCCTCGATAGTGAAGTATGCTCAAGTTCTTCAAACTTTAGCTACCTCTATCTCCTCGATAGTGAAGTATGCTCAAGTTCTTCAAACTTTAGCTACCTCTATCACAGATAGTGAAGTACGCTCAAGTTCTCCAAACTTTAGCTACCTCTATCACAGATAGTGAAGTACGCTCAAGTTCTCCAAACTTTAGCTACCTCTATCACAGATAGTGAAGTACGCTCAAGTTCTCCAAACTTTAGCTACCTCTATCACAGATAGTGAAGTACGCTCAAGTTCTCCAAACTTAAGCTACCTCTATCACGAATAGAGAAGTACGCTCAAGTATCCAATCAGGTGACAACCTCCATTAATTGTCAATCAGGTGACAACCTCCATTAATTGTCAAAACTTCAAGGATCCTAGACATCGTTCCTAACTATCTAGTGATGCTTGAACTACGATCAAGGCTTGATTCCTCCGGGATACGTAGGTAGCCTTTCATAAAAGGTCCAGCCATCCGACCACTTTGGTCACCCTATTCCTTCGTCACTCCTCAGTGATGAAATAGCCCCTCATAAAGGTCTTGACATCTGACCACCTCGGTCACTTCTAGCATATCCCCAGTAGGATCAATTGCTTGACCTCCTAGGTCATTTTCTCTGCTATTTCCCCGGCAAGAGACCAGTTTTCTCTTCTCTATTCCTCAGCGGATATTTTCAGAACTACGGCCTGGCTTGATTCCCACTCGGGATACGTAGGTAGCCTTCCAGAGGTTCAGCCACTCGACCACCTTGGTCATCCTAATCCATCTCGGCATTCGCCAGATCGGATCCTTTTCTATCGACAACCCCACTCGCCCTGCAAGTGACGTTGCCGAGGGGCTTCTGTAAGTACCCAAATCTGGCTCATGCCTTCCGGTTAATTTCCCGGTAATTCCCCGGACTTCCCTAGAGTTCCGGAACAATTCCGGAACTGTTCCAAACCTCTTAAGGGCTGAAGGGAAGGCTTAGTAATTAAGAAACACATTTTTCTTAATTACAAAAAGCTTCTAGAATTGCCACCTTGCATGATTCTAGAAACATGCTGAGTCATTGTGGATAATGTCGCACGGCTGCATTAGGAGGAGACTCCTAGCCGCACGGCTTCATTAGTCTTATCCAGACTGCCTATAAATAGAGCCCTCCTCTTCCCATTTTAGACACCAACAACAAAGCAACCAAAGATGAAAAACACACACCATACTCCATACTGAGCTTCACAATACACCCAAAACACTGCTGGAAATCCAAGAGGTTGAAGAAGAAAGCCAAGAAGCCACCTCCCTCCTCCTTGAAGATCCCAAAGTTGGTCCTTCCACCTAGCTCAACCCAAAGGAGAAGAGGCCACCACCATTGGTAACCTCCCACTCCCTTAACCTTGCATTTTACTTGCTCTATGTGATTTAAATTGCTCATTGCATTCATATATTGTCATTATCTTGCTTGGGACTTGGTAGTTATCATTAAAGATCATATCTTTATCATACCCCCCTTCCCCCTTTGCATGAAATAGGCATCACTTGCTATTAAAAATGTAATCTTTGAATCAAAGGTGCATCCTTTGCACCTAAAAACCCCTTTTTACAATAAAAATATCATCTTTATGCATCCTTTGCTCATAAAAATGCAATCTTTACGTTCAAAATGCATCCATCGCACATAAAATCCATTTTCATGCATCCTTTGCATTAAAAGTCATTGCTTTATCATCAAAGTTAGCATCTCTTGCTTTCAAAATACAATCTTTATACATCCTTTGCATATTAAATACTATTTTCCCACATAAAAATGCATCCTTTGCATAAAAATCATGTCTTTACATAAAAGTGCATCCTTTGCATATTAAGTATCAATTTCTTCATAAAAATGCATCATTTGCATAAAGATCACTTCTTTAAACCAAAAAGCATCCTTTGCAACCCAAAAAAGTCATCTTTTCACTAAAAATGTCATTTTTACATGCATTCCCCCATGTCCCCATTAGCAACCTTGGAACGGACCAGTGTAAAGATCCTATCTTTACATCGTTTCTTCCATTAAAGGTGCCATAATCTCTTTAGAAAGGGATAACCTTGAACTCGATATCTCCGATTATCACTTAAGACGAGCATGAACAACTATATGAGCTTGATCGTCTTAAGGTGTAGGATTGATGGGCTAAGGACATTCCTTCCTAAAGAACCTCATTTTTGGACTATAAAAGAGAGTCCTTCTCTCGATCACGCAAGTCCCGAGGTTAAAATGCGATGATCACAAGTCCAAGATGAGGACGGGATCAAAATCCCGAATACATAAAATCCAAGAAATCCCGAGCGACAACCAATAAATGGTTTGTACGTCCGGAAGACAACTTGGGACATTCCCTCCCCTTTTATTCAAACACATGCACACAAGAAAGCACGCAAGCAAGCACGATAAACGAAATCTAGGGAGACTTGCTACGGCAAGGCACCTTGGGTGAACGACGATCCGTTCTTCCCAAGGGGTAACTTAACCTCCGAACCCATAAATCCTTTTTTTCAAAGTTTTGAGGAAATCAAAATGGCGTGGCGACTCCGTTTTTCAAATTAAATCGGATGTCTTCAAACTCGCGTGAATCCACAAAATTTGGGCACACATTCACAGAGAGGCCTCTAGTTTTCTGTCTGAGGCTGCTTGCGACGCTTTAAGGGCTTGGTCCCTGTGAGTCTTCTGAGCTTTGATTTCATCCCAGAGGTGATTTTCTTGTACAGCTAGTTCCAGGAGGGCTTTCCTTACGAGAGCTAAACAGTCTCCGTAGGTGCGCGCTGTTTGACTGGTGTCTAGAACTGTAATCACATCCAAATCTTCGAATGGCGGAAACACTTGGATTATATTGATGAAGGAAGTCGTGCCGGGACATTCCATGCGGCCTTCTTTGATCTCGGTCACCAAGAAGTTTGCCCATATCTGCTTGATCAAACTAATGGGGGTGTTGAACTCTGCAAGGCTGATGGTCTCGTGATCTCGTTCGAGAGCCAAGTCTATCAGAGCTAGCAGCTTGCTGGCGGGATGCCTGAATTCGTGGTCGTGATGGCTGGGAACAAGGTCGAATTTGAGCATGTTGATGCTAAGGTGATCATTCCTTTCTTTGGAAGCTTGATCTGTCTCGCTGGGAGGACTCTTGCAGATGTTCTCAAGGTGGCTACTGGAGGCGTTCCTGAGGCTAATTTGAGTTGTAGCAAGGTGGGGATCTCTGTCTCATCTGTTAATGCCTTTGGCCTTGGCAGCGCTCTTGGCAGTGAGCTTGACTGACGGCACGGGCCGGTTGCCGCTGGGGCTGATAACTGGAAGTGATGATGAGCCTTGAGCTCTCTTAGCCAGGGCCTCATTTACCATGATCAGGCAATCATCGAGGGTAACTTTGGCATTGCAGAATCTGACAATAAGGACCGGATCCTTGGCATCGTCGGGATATCTAGAGAAGATGATGTTAATGAAGTCATCATCGGTTACGAGATCAGAAGGGTTCTTTGTCGTGTCAACCAGTTGTTTCCACTCGCCGGATAACTGTCTGTACTAGACATTGAGTTTGACGATTTCCATGGTATTGGAGCCTTCATCGTAGGTGACCTCGTCGGAACTGGTGCCATCCTCAAAACCGAGCATGTGTATGTAAGGATCTTCTTGCGGATCTGCCACGTCTTCCCCTTCGGAGAGTTCTGATTCATCGCTGTCTGATGGTTAAACCCAGACCAAAGGACGTCTCGTGCCCTATTGCGAAGCTGGTGCTGCTAGAAAGACCTCATGCCCTTCATTTGAGAAAAGGGGTTCGGTGGGCAATTCTGCGTGTAAGACATCCCAGACGACTGCCATACATTCATCATGAGTGTGCCGGTGCTTGTTGACCTTTATCGTGAAGATTTCTTTGCCTGGCGCGGCCAGAGAGTTTGCTCGAAGTATGCTGACAAATTTTCGACCATAGACATGGGATTTGTGTGCCCGTATCATTGCAATGCTCAGGGTTTCTGTTAGTGTAATCTGCAGGTGATATCGTAGATGATTTCCCAAGTGATATCGCAGATGATATCCTGGACTGAAAATTATATAGTTGTATATTTCTTGTTTGTTATTTAATGGACTAACGTGCTAATATGGTCTGTATAGTCTATGGTTTATGGTTGTATTTCAGGGTGCAATAGCATCAAAGAAGGAGCTAGACACGTGTGGAAATTGGAAGAAAAGAATTAATACATTTTATGTATTAATTCGTAACTTTGGCATTCAACAACAACATGTATGTGGACTTTGTCAAAGGTTGTTGCTGAATTATAAAAGAGGTACAAGGATGTTAAAGCAAGGGAGTACAAGGCGTGGAAGCATGGCTTGAGGATTCAACAACTCGGTTGCTACAAAATAGGAAGTGGGAGCTAGAATTGTGGAAACAAATTAACCCACTCTCCCTACACTTCCTCCACGTGCAAGACCAGCCCCAAGGCTGTTATTGGAGTAGCCTTCAAGTATTTGAAGACTATAAATAAGCTTGGAAGGTTTATTTGAAGATATGCCAATTATTTCATCACATTCACACCTTCGAAAAGCTTAGAGATAGAGTTCTTTGTTTGGTTCTTTTTAAATCCTTTCTCCCTTGTAATTTCGCACTTGATTACTTTGGTATCAAGGTGTGTGAAGGCTAGGATAGGATTCCGTTCTTTATCTCTTGTTCCATAGAGCTCAAAATAGATATAGCTATAGGGAACTTTCGGCTTTGTAAATTCATTCATAGTGATTATAAAGTCTTGCCTAAGAGGCACTCTCAAGTTATATTTATATAACTTGAGAAAAACAATTTTGGTGTTTTATTCCGCTGCAAACTCTTTTACAAAATTGTTTTATTTTCGAAGTGTGTGTGTGTGCCATCCCAAGTGCTATCGTTGGTGCTTTTATCACCTTGGATATCACTTGTGATTCAAGCCGTGACAATTTCAATTGGTATCAGAGCCTCTCACTTGACGATACTAAGTGTTTGGTCCTCTTTATCATGGCTTTTGATCCTGCAAATCCAAACCAAAAACGTCTTCCTGTTTTAGATGGTTCGAATTATGCATATTGGAAAATTCGCCTTCGCTCGCATATCAAATCAATTGATCTTCGAGCATGGCGATCTATAGTTCATGGGTACTCTCTTCCACTCTTACCTCCTGATGAGGATGGTGATGTTCAGTTAAACCCGAAGGTGAGTGGACGAATGAAGAGATCACTCTAGCTAACTATAATGAGAAAGCTCTTAATGCTATCTTTGAGTGGGTTGACATGCATATTTTTAAACTTATTCAAAATAGTTCCACACCTCAAGAAGCTTGGGATATTTTACAAAGGTTTTGTGATGGTGATTCTAGTGTGCGTGAAAACAAACTGAGAGGTCTTACCGGCAAATTTGAAAGGTTGAGAATGGGTGAAAGTGATACCATTTCCTCTTATTTTGAAAAACTATTTGACATTGCTAATGAGTGTCAACTTTTAGGTGAACCTTTTACAAACAAACAATTGGTTTCAAAGGCTATTAGAACTCTCCCCGAGCGTTTTAATATAAAAGTTTCATCTATAGAAGAGGCTCACAATCTTTCTACAATGGATATCAATTCCTTAATGAGCATTTTAAAAATTTTGAGTCAAACCTTGCCGAGCAAAGTGAAGCTTCTAAGGGCAAGAGTGTTGCTTTAAAAGTTCAATCCTCTAGTGGTTCAACTAATGAGGATGACGAAATTTTTGAGGAATTAGGTGAAGATGCCGGTGTTGCCTTACTTACCAGGAAATATAACTCAATGGTGAGAAAAATTTAACAAAGAAAATGTGCAGTAAAGGCTAAAGAGCAACAAGCCAAGGTGTACAATTCAATGCCCAAGAGGACATTTCCATCTACTCGTAAAGGTGGTCCCATAAGGAGAGCATCATCGGATCAATCCGCATCTCGATCCAAAATACCTTGAATCAATCCAATGTCATGCTTGCTCTGGATGGGGTCATTACTCAAATGAGTGTGCTAACACTCTAAGGAAGATGGGAAAGAACCTATGGGTTTCTCTCGGTGACAATGAGGATGAGGAGACCAATCAATCGAAGATTCGATCAAACAAGAATGGTGGTCACAAGCTGTGACTCGGATTAATCGGTGATACCCCCAGGTGACATCCAAAATGGGATAGCACCCGAGATATCATCCAACGGGTATACTGATTTAAATTTGATAAATGCCGTGTTTGTTTTGTGGGTTCTGTTAACATGGATGCGGAGTTGTTCACAAGATGAGAAGGAGTTCAAGAAGGATGAACTCATTTGTGGTCTTAAGAACCTTTGCAAAGAATTGGTGGATGAATGGAAGAAAGAGAACAAAAAGGTGATCTCTCTCGTCCAAAGAGGTTCAAGACCTAGCCGATGGCTTGACTAGATTGGAAGTTCAACTCACAAAGAAGGATGTGGAGCTGGACAAAGTCAAGAGCAAACTTACTCTTGCCGAGACAACATTCAAGAAACTCAATACGAGTTCTACCAAGTTAGATGCAATTCTTGGGTTGTCCAAACCACTCAAAGGCGCGTGTGTAATGGGTTTTCAAGAGTCTTTAAATGCTATTACATCTACTTTGTCTAATACAGAAGATAAGTTAATTTTTGTTAAAGAAAGAGATCATGTTGAACCAATATCTTCGATAAGACTTCCGACAAGGTAAAAATATGTAACTCTTGTTACTCTACTGGACATTTGAAAATTGATTGTAAAACTCTTCTAAAGAAGCGATCCAGTTCTGTGTGATACCCGAAGTGTTGCCTAGCACGTCGATATCACCTACAAATGAAGAAGAATTATCAAAGTAGGAAAGTATGGAAACCTAAGTCTAACCCGATATGTGATGTTGTATGCGGCTTTGCCTTAAAAACTAATGTTGAAGGTTCATGGTATTTTGATAGTGGTTGTTCTCGTCATATGACTCGGAACAAAAATATTTTTAAAGGAATATGAACCTATTCAAGGTGGTAGTGTAACTTATGGTGGTGGTGGCAAGAGTAATATAGTAGGAAAAGGCGTATTAAATGTACACGGATTTCCTGCTTTGAAAAATGTTTTGCATGATGATGGGTTGGTAACTAATTTAATTAGTATTAGCCAACTTTGTGATGACAACCTTGAAGTAAAATTCAATAAAAACACTTGTGAAGTTTTTGATTGTACCAATAAGCGTGTTATGACCGGTACTAGGTCAAGTAATAACCGTTATCTTGTTGAGGATAAACAAGTGTGTCATTCTGTGAGGGTTGATGATGCTACCTTATGGCATCAAAAGTTGGGTCATGTCCATTTTCGTAACATTGTGAAACTCATTAATGCCGAAGCTATAAGAGGTATACCTAGTCTGGACATTAGTACAAAAATCATATGTGAAGATTGTTTAAAAGGTAAACAAACACGTGCTACCCATAGTGCCACCCAACATAATGAGGAGTATTACTGGGACAACGCACTTTGTTTTCAATTAATACATATGGATTTAATGGGTCCAGTTGAGGTAGACAGCTTTAGGAGGTAAGAAATATACTTTTGTACTAGTTGATGATTTTTCTAGATTTACTTGGGTATATTTTTTAAAAGAAAAATCGAAACTTTTGAAAAGTTTAAAGTCTTACATGCTAAAATCAAAAACATGTTTTCGCTCTTATCATGCGAATAAGGTCTGATCATGGAACGGAGTTTGATAATTCATTGTTCTTTACTTTTTGTGAATTAAAAGGAATTAAACATGAATTTTCTCGCTCTAAAACACCTCAACAAAATGGGGTGGCCGAAAGGAAAAATAGGACCTTACTTGAGATGGCACGTGTGATGTTGTTTTCAAAAAGAATTTCAAAAAGATTTTGGGCTGAGGCCTTAAATACAGCTTGTCACACGGCCAATAGAGTTTTTCTAAGATTCGGTACTAGAATGACACCTTATGAAATTTTGAATGGTAGGATACCAAAGGTTCATTATTTTCATACATTTGGTTGTGTGTGTTATGTTCTAAATGATCGGAATTAATTAGCTAAATTTGACTCTAAAAGTGATAAGGCTATATTTCTTGGGTATGCTCAGACGATCGAGCATATAGGGTTTATAACCTTAGGTTAAAAACCATTCGGGAATCAATTAACGTTGTTTTTGATGATTTAGCAAGTGTTACAGGTGATGGAGTACAGGAATCTCCATTAATATTGCTGGAAGAACTGGAGAATCAAAATCAAGTAAGTGATACCCTGTGTGCCGGCCAAAGTGTTGCCACCGATGGGATAGCATCTCCGGTATCACCCAAGACCAATCCAAAGAATCGAAAAGGATGAACAATGATGATGATCATGTGCATGAAGACTTGAGAAGGGATCCACCGGCTAGGATCGAAGATACCATCCCTCCTCTCAAATTATTGGAGAAGCTAGTGAAGGGGTACAAACAAGGAACAAAGGACATTTTAGTGACCGTGAAATGGCAAGGTATGTGTGCATGTCCACCACATACCACAAGGTAAAATATTCTGTTTTGTCTCTTCTTTAGAACCCAAAAATATTTGAAGCTTTAAAAGATAATTTTTGGATACAAGCCATGCAAGAGGAACTTGACCAATTTGCTCGTAATGAAGTTTGGTGTTTAGTACCACGTCCTAGTAATACAAATGTTATTGGTACTAAATGGATTTTCAAAAACAAATCAGATGAGCAAGGAAATATTGTTAGGAACAAAGCTCGTCTCGTAGCACAAGGTTACACCCAAATTGAAGGTGTTGACTTTGATGATACCTTTGCTCCCGTTGCTAGAATAGAATCCATAAGACTCCTCTTGGCTATAGCTTGTTTTTTAAAAATTACTTTGTTTCAAATGGATGTTAAAGCCGCCTTTTTAAATGGTTATTTAAAAGAAGAAGTTTTTGTTGAACAACCAAAAGGATTTGAAGATCCTAATCTACCAAACCATGTATATAGACTTGATAAAGCTTTATATGGCTTGAAACAAGCTCCACGTGCATGGTATGGTCGCTTAACCTCCTTCTTACTTGAATATGGATTCACAAGAGGTGAAGCAGATAGGACCTTATTTATCCTAAGGCATGGCAAAGAAATAGTCATTGTTCAAATCTATGTTGATGACATAGTATATGGCTCTACTTCTCGGAACGTGTTTAAAAGATTTTGTAGAGGCTATGACATCAACATTTGAAATGAGCATGATTGGAGAGTTAACATTCTTTCTAGGCTTGCGGGGTGAAACAATCAAATGAAGGAATATTCATTTCACAAAGCAAGTATGCAAAGAGCCTAGTAAAAAGGTTTGGGTTGGAAGGAGCAAAAAGTTCAAAAATCCCCATGTGTTCTTCTCTCAAACTTGGTAGAGATCAAGTAGGTGAGGATGTTGATCCTACTCTTTATCGTTCAATGATAGGTAGCCTTCTCTATCTCACTTCTAGTCGTCCCGATATCATGTTCGGCCGTGTGTGTTTGTGCACGTTATCAAGCCAATCCTAAAGTCTCTCACCTTAATTCGTCAAAAAGATAATTAAATATGTTTCAGGAACAAGTGAATTAGGGATTTGGTTTAGTAAGGATACTAATACCAATTTGGTTGGCTTTAGTGACTCGGATTGGGCGGGGGATATGGATGATAGGAAGAGTACTAGTGGGGGTGTTTTTACTTGGGCAACAATTTAGTTTCATGGTATAGTCGTAAACAAAATTGTGTTTCTCTCTCCACAAACTGAGTCTCGAGTATGTGGCTAAATTTGGTAGTTGTTGTTCACAACTTATTTGGCTAAAACATATGTTAGATGACTATGGCCTAGAGAGTAATTCTTTGACTATGTCTTGTGATAACTCGAGTGCTATCAACATTTCAAAAACCCAGTTCAACATTCCCGTACCAAACACATTGACATACGTCATCATTTTCTTAGAGATATGGTAGATAAAGGCCTAATTAATATTGATCATATTGATACTAAGTATCAACTGGCTGACATCTTTACCAAGGCCTTAGACCACGAGAGATTTTCTAGTTTGAAAAGATCTCTTGGTCTTTGTAATCTCTCGAGTTCTGCTCGTACGTGCTACCGGGTGATGTTATCACTCAGGGTAACACTTGTATATTAGTGTATTTTTTTTTCTTTGGTTATTTACTTAAAAAAAAAAAATACTTTATTATTTGTTTATTCTAGCTAGCTTAGTTCTAACAGTGGCACATGCTGACCTTTTTGTTATGGTAGGTTATTATTTAGGTTAGCACATCTGATATCATTCCCCTTCATATGCTTAAAGTGACAAAGTCACTAATATTTTCTTTTTGATAAATAAAAGACAAAGGCATTTGTCCATACTTTTCTCTCGAGCTCGGGGCACGGTGTTCGCCGCAACGATGTACTCTTGCCAATGAGAAGGTATGAGGTGATTTATGCTAAGTATTAGGGACATGGAGTTCGCTACTACAAGGTGTGCCACTACTTGAAAGGCATAGATCACTTGGTCTCTACACTTGAAATATAACTTGAAGCACGGAGCTCGTTACTACGTTGCTTTCTTGTTTAAAGAAGTGTATTGAGACGTGTTTAACAAGCAATGTACTTAAAAAATTATATATAGGCATATAATGCCTAAAGTGCATGAAAAATGCTCAGCTTGTTATGCCTCAAGTGTTTGAAACTGAAAAAATATTTATCAAGGGGTTTTATATCATATGTGTTATCCTACGTGTTACCATCATTGCCTTAACACATTAGTGTGTGCTATATTAGTTTTTTATTTTTTTATTTCCGAAATATTGTTGATTAATTTCTCAAAATCTGAAAGTCTTTTTAATTAAAGAGTTTACGATTTTGAAAACGTCTTCAACAAGTTTCCTTTATTTTTGGTAAACTTAATTAAGTAACTAACCCTTATTTATTTAATTTGTGCATATAATGCTTTGGGCTTAGTTACAAATTATTTAGTTTACTTATTTTTTGTTTTTTACGTTTTTACTTAAAAAAAAAATAAAAATAAAAAAAAAATTAAATGTTGCAACCGTGTTGTTTTTATTTAAAAAGAATTGAGGTTTAAAAGGGAGTGGTTAGGGTTTAATTCGGTTTGTGTGGATAGGGATTAGTTTGAGAATAAATAGGGGTAGATTAGATAAGCTTTTAAATGTCAAATCAAATTAAGAGTTTGTTCCCATTTAATCTTTTTATTTCCTATTTTCTCTCAACCTCCTCCGTCTCTCTCTCATACGTTACCCTCTCCTCTCTCTAAAACCCTCCTTCCAGGCGTCTTCTTCTCTCCCAAAATTCTAGGTCAAAAATACGTTCCAAAATTCCCTCAAATCTCCATGGCATCTCCATCCAAAGCTAGTACCGAACCTTCCCACACAGACCAAATGGACATCTCACTTAGCATTGCTCCTTCCGTGGCATCTCGCGTGGCCATGGAAACTTCCCCAATGATCACTCCAAGCTCTTCTCCACCAACAATGGCGATTGTTCCTACCTCTGGCCCCATTACCTCATTTGATCAAGGCATTCCTAAGGTGACTCTCATCCCTACCGAGCCAAAAGGAAGAGGAAAGCCCCAACCGCCAAACCATCTCCCCAAATCGCAAAAGGAGGTCTTCCAACCGCATTAGATCAATCAGGTCCAAGGCAACTTCAAATACCTCTCTTGATCCAGTTGAAGTCTCGTAAAAGCTTCTATTGATGTGTCCTCACCCCATGTGAGTGATGAGAACTTTGAAGCAAACAAGGAAAAGGAGCCTTCACATGGACTCATTTGATGCTTGGGTAGATGGTGATTAAGAGGGAGACTCTCTCTCGATTATCGAGAAAAAGAAGGCCAAGGGCAAAGCGTGAGTGCTACCGAAGTGATAGCAAGAAGAGGATATCATACTCGAGTTAACACTTGCCCCCTCTTCGTTCCTAAACATTCCTCTAGTGATAATTACGGTGATGAGGTTACTCAAACCGAAGAGGATAAAGCTTTTTCCAAAACCTTTTCTTACTTTGGAGTATTATAAAAGAAAAATATGGAACTTTGGTTGAATAGTCTAAGTAAGAGAATTTTAAAAGAGAAGCACATTGATGAGGGTCGGTTGGAAAAGGAAGGAGTGGTTCGCTTTTAAAGGACAGGAATTTTATTAATGCTAATAATCATGCATCGGTTTTGTTGAGAGTGTTATTCGCAATTTCTTTGCCAATTTGCATGCTCATTTGGATGATGAAGGGTCTCGCTAAATATGGAAAAGTGTTTGTTAGGGGAAGAGTCTATTCTTTTACTCCACCCGATTAACAAAGTTTTAGGCCTCCCTAATGTAGATGATGAGAGCATTAGGGTCAATAGAGATGAAATGGTAAAATTGCTCACTCACAACAAACTGCAGCCTTGGCTTTTGAAAGAGAAACTTCATGCTTCTAGATTATCTTCTCTCTATTACGTACTACACAAAGCTGTGCATCTTCAATTGGCTTCCTACAACTAATGAACCTATTGTGACTTTGGAGCATGCGAATGTGTTGTATAGATTGGGTAAAAATTTAAGGATTAACTTTGGAAGATTAGTGTTTAAACACTTAGCTTCATGGGGTAGAAAAAAGGAAGTGAACATTAGCTTTTTCCCTATCCTTCTCTAATCTTCAAAGTTTTGGTATTTCAATCCTTGCCCATTGAAGCCTCGATGTTTTTACCACCGAACCTCGAGTACTATACCGTTGATCAACAAGCGAAAAAGGGTAAAAGGTATACAAAAGATCTTCCTTGGAACAAATCTCGATGAAACAACCCCTGCTCCTCCCGGTGCTATCTCACGTGATACCCCAAGTGCTTAGTGTGTTGCCCCTCATACTTTTGCAGAACCGATGCCGCAAGTATTCGAACAACATGATGAATCTTTTGGGCAACTCTGGACCATCAATTCCAAAGGCTACAGTTCTCAACTTCCTGCACAAACAGTCAAGTGCAATAGGAGAACTTGCCGAGGGATGGGCTAAGCTTAAGCAGTAATGTATGCTTTTATTGATGAAATTTCTTCCCAAACAGGGGAGGATCTCGCTGCTTCTTTGGAACTTACGGAGCCGGTGCTACCGCAGGTGCTACCACCTGCCTTGGCCCAAGTGATGGTGGAAGTGATAGGGAAGGAGATCAGGAGGAAGAAGAGGAGTTTGAAGAAGAAGAAAGCTGAACCTTAAGGTTGATAAACCTGAAGGTTTATGTTGCCGCTATCATATGGGTGACTATTTTTGTGGTGGTCCTACAAACAATGTTTTTATTTTGGTGATGTGGTGGTTCTTTAAACAATTTACTTTTATTTTGTTTATTTTTGCTAAAACACTTTAGTTGGTTTGTTAATAACTTAAACTGCTAGGTTGTTTTTTGCTAGTTTTTGGATGATATTTTGCTACAATGGTTATGGTTTTTAATGGTTACTTAGTTTATTTCGAAAACTTTTTAAAGTTTGAAATAAATTAGTTTATTATGATAAATCATTGTTTAGGATTAGCTCCTTGATTAAGGGGGAGTTAATTTTTGTGGAGATATTATTCTATGGTCTATGCTCTGTACATTTGTATATAGACTTATCCTACAGGACAGCAGCACATTAAGTTTGGAAAGAAATATCCAACTAAGGGGGAGATTGTTAGTGTAATCTGCAGGTGATATCGTAGATGATTTCCCAAGTGATATCGCGAGATGATATCCTGGGTGAAAATTATATAGTTGTATATTTCTTGTTTGTTATTTAATGGACTAACGTGCTAATATGGTCTGTATAGTCTATGGTTTATGGTTGTATTTCAGGGTGCAATAGCATCAAAGAAGGAGCTAGACACGTGTGGAAATTGGAAGAAAAGAATTAATACATTTTATGTATTAATTCGTAACTTTGGCATTCAACAACAACATGTATGTGGACTTTGTCAAAGGTTGTTGCTGAATTATAAAAGAGGTACA
The DNA here is from genome assembly GCA_022495995.1 of Adenophora triphylla var. japonica. Taxonomy (NCBI): domain Eukaryota; kingdom Viridiplantae; phylum Streptophyta; class Magnoliopsida; order Asterales; family Campanulaceae; genus Adenophora; species Adenophora triphylla. The sequence continues at coordinate 153,683 of JAFEMH010003284.1, read as the reverse complement.
AGGATGTGTAAGTGCTCCAATTTGAGTTGGTAGCTTTTTCGTTAGAAAGTTAACGAAAGTTTTAACATTTCTAACATTTCTAAAAAACCCTAACCTCTTTAACAAAGCAAGGGTAAAGTGGGCATTGCCATTTAAAGTTAAACCAAGAAAAGAATCTCAAAAAGCAAAGGAAATTGGAAAAATCCGAATTGGGCAAGTTGAAAAACAAGCTATTTGGAAATTTTTGAATAATATTCTTCTGTTCAAAGCCCAGCACGGCATTTAATGCACTGTGCACGTCTACGGAACCCTCCGCGCGGATGGGATTGCTCCTCACAGTGGGCTATAAATTGAACCCTCCTCTCTCAGTTTACACAACACAATTTGATCACAGCAACGAAACTCTGGCGAAATATAGAGAGAAAATAGTGGGAATCCATAGATTGCCACCATTTTCTCTCCAATCTTTCCCAAATCTCACTCACTCACAAACACTTCAAATCACTCTCATACATACTCTCATACATACACCAATCCAAGCTCAAATCACCCTATAGGAGGAGGATTAGAGAGAAAACATAGAGGACTTCATTGTTATCTACTTGTTTTCTCTTTAACCAACTCAAATCATCAACCCTAAACACCCTCAAACACTCTCATATTCAAGCCTTAAACACTCTCACATTCAAGCCTTCAAACACAAAACACAAGGAAGATAGGTATAACCTCCCTCTCCTTACCCTAAAATTCATCCATGCATGCATTTTCAAGCTACAAAATGTAGTTTATTCATCTTCTTGCTTTAGATCCAAGAAGATCACCATGGAAGTTCATCTCCATGGATGATCTTCTACAAGGATCTACATTATTTTCAAAGTGTTCTTACTTTATTGCAAAGAAAACACATTTTCAAAACCCTAAAAATCATTTTCATACATCAAATCTCAATTTCAAAGGATAAAATTCCCCTTCCCAAGCAAATGAAGTGCTTAGTCCTAATGTACCCCAAGGATGGTTTGATATAGTTGATTCACCACTAAAATGTCAAGTGATCACTAATCAAAACCTAGGGAAATGGGGACAAGCATGGATGCAAAACCCCCCTTTAAAATCATATTTTCTTTCATGGGAAGTTGCTGTCCAGTAGCAATTTTCTCAGACCTCAGTCCATGGTCTAATTTTTTGGACATAGATAAACTTAGAATTTGGTGTTGACTACAAAATACTTTTTGTAGCCAACATCCAGATCTTTCCATAAATATTTTTACTTTATTTTTTGTGTGAGTAAAACTCCTTTTTTCAAATTTTCTTTTAAAGGTCAGTTCATCATTCTCTGGAAATCCAGATTTCAGATCTGAGATTTACAGAAGGTTTTGACCCCTCAAATCATCTCCAAAATGAAAAGTTCCTTTATATAAACCTTTCTTAAGGTGTTTTGAACATTTTTCATTCCCGGACTTTTCCCAGATTCTGGAGTTTTCAAGCCCTAAAGTCCATTTCAAAGTCAAGGGTCAACTGCTTTTTTCATTTTGGCAGAAATGGTTTTCAACTTCCAAAAATCTTTTGAGTTACAAAACTCAACCCAAAAATCATACCAAAAATCTTGGGGATTGTTCAAAGTCTTATAAAGAGTTCCCCATTTTTGTTTTTCCCAGTTTCAACTCATTTTGGTCAAAACACACACACACACACACACAAAAGGATTTCAAATGTTTGGAAGACTCGTTTTACGAGGCGCTCCGGGTGCACACTAACGTCCTTCCCGGCGCGTAACGTGACCTCCGAACCCAAATCTCTGATCTCGGGCTTTTTTCAAAGTTTTGGCCCTTAAAACAAAAATGGCGTGGCGACTCCGTTTCGTTGATTTTTTCAAATAAAAATGGGAAAATTTTCGATACATCACACATCATCACAGTGGCGACTCCGCTGGGGACTAAGCTTTTTTTTTTTTTAAAAAATGGTATTTGGTATATTGGTGGAAACCATTAAACTTCCCGTTATCGCCTCCTAACACGAGTCGGGGATAAATTGTGGTCTAACAATCCCACGTACCGGTATCACCGTTTTCCAAAAAAAAAAAAGCTTTTGAGGGTCAAGCTTCCGTCCCGGCTTTGAAAATCATTTTTTTGTGTGTGTTGATTTTTGCACAGTTTTCGTGTTGTTTTGGCCGCCTCGGAGAAAGTCAAAATTTTGACTGTCGGAATAATGTCCCTAACTGTTGGAATTTTCGTGCTTACGTGCTTATGTGTTCACTAAATTTTCAAAAAAAAATTTCAAAAAAAAAAAGATTTTTCAAAAAAGAAAATTTCCAAAAAAAAATCATGCATCATGCTTTTTAAGACACATAAAAAATCTCTATTTTACTCAGAAAGGGAAGATAGACTGCTTGCACACTACGCGCACGTGACCGTACACTGCACACTACGTCCCTAACCCGGGGAAATCCTTGTCGCGGTCCGTTTGGTCTTATTACGCCTCTCGGACGAGCACAGGACTACCCAAACATCCCATGGAGCCTCGTGTCGACCATGCACTTGTCCGTGACACACCTTGTCCGAGACCCGGTTGGTTTTTAGTTTGGTCTGTGTCATGCCCTGTCTGTGTATAGACCTTTCCTTTCAAGCCTTTGTCGGCATACCGACTCAATATCTTTCGGCTCCCTAATCAGTCGAAGTCATGCCGGTTTTCCGCCGCAGACTTTGACCAAGATATTGACCGGCGCCTTGACTTCGCCCGATCGGCACAACTTATACATCGACTCCCAAAGCATTGACACTGAGTCATCAAGGATTAATGATTATTCCATGCCTAATTACGGCTTAACTGACGACAAGTCAAGATCAATTGTGGACGCTTATCAGTCCAAACCATGCCGACTTTTCGTCGAGCCCCCGGACATAATCTTGATTTTTGACGTCAGCTTTGTCCGTAATTTACATCGAATGCTCGTTAAGACTCGATTACCCGCCAGACTTCTAGAATCGTTTTCTTTTCGGTCGGTGGGACCCGCTTGCCCTATAGGACCTCGCCCGGGGGCCGTCCACCCCGGGAGGTCGAAATACGGGTGGAATACGAGGGGCTTATAGACGTAGTGACGGGGCCCACCGATCCAGAATCCAGAGTAGTTCGCGAAAAGAAGAGCAATCTTTTCCAACCGATTAGGTTAATAAAACATGTTTTAAGTAAACAAGAACAAATAACCGCATGTTGCATGAGCCCTAAGCCCAAACACCAACCTGTTTCGCTTTCCCGAGTCCGAACCACACCCTTTTGTGCCTTCCACAAGTAAGCAAAGTTTGAATCGAGACCCCGGGTCATCGTTTGTTCGCTGGGTCATTCCGAAGTCGATACTTCATCGGTTTCCTCCTTCGCTTCAGCTCAAAGTTTGAATGACCAACTCAGAGGAGAACGGTGGGGACGTACAACTCCACACCCCGAAAATCCGCAAAGTGCCGAATGTGGAATCAGATGTTGGAACAAATAAGACAAAATCAAGAGGCTCGGATCGCCGGTTATTGGAAAGTATCGTAACCCGTGGGCTAGCAATTGTTCACCACCCTAATAGAACCTTTACGGTTGAGGCGAAGATTGGAGCTAATTACCCTCCCGGGCATGCCAACTACCATCAAATGCCTGTTCCCTTTCGTGTGGAACTACTAATGGGCCAAGCATCCCCGACCTATCACTCATCCCCGCCTCTCGGCCTCATCGTATCGATCTTGGTCAACTTCCCCCGGCACCTATCGGTTTTCATCTTTGGGTTTCACCGCCCGTTTCGTCCCGCATGACTTGGAATGGGTCGGTTCGCTACTCCAAAACCTCGGCCTGCCGGGCCATCAACTGGAATTGGTCGGTTCGGTACATCTCGGCCCTTGCGCTCGATACTCCTCAACAGTCCGATCTACGTCAACCGCCCCCGGTGCCTCTCGCTCTCACCACCAGGATTGAATCGGTTGGCTTTCGCCCGCAGCTTGGAAGGGGTCGGTTACTACTTCACCGCATCGGTCGCTCGGGTCACCATCTCGGAATGGGACAAGCTTCGTTTCTCGGGCTCCATGGTTCGTAGGGGGCCAGCTTGCTTCCTCCAATTCTCAAAGCACACCGACCCCTATGATATCGCAAGATCGCGTGGGCCACTGTGCTTTTATCACCACTTCATCAGCTCTACCCCGCCCTCCGGTTGGGAAGTCCGACAAGGTCAAATGCTCCTCATCAAATTCTCCACCCGGCCGTTACGCAAGCCGCTCCTGCTCATCAAGTACAGTATACACATTTCCCTTGCAGTCATGTTCCTCGGTGCGGTCAAGACACATTCAATCCTACTGTTACGATGCCTCAAACCTCATGTTTTCAGCAGCCTTTCCGGATCCACACTCACCGCTCCCCGGTATCCACCCATTACGAGCCATATATCTTCATCTTCGGCAACCGCCAGTGCCTTATGAGGAAGATTACGGTCACGCTTTTAATGCTCGTGATTGTCATTCCTCCCACCAGAGTACTTCCTACTGTGGTTTCGTTTGCTAATGCCAATCTTGTGGCGGGGTCATGCAATCCTAATGTTCCTATTGACTCGTCCAATGGATTATTGGTAGAACCAATTAAGAAGGTACAAGAAAAGCCTAGCAACGAGAGTATCGACGATCGCTCGACTCGGGCCATCTCACCATACCAATCTTGTGTATCTGACACGAATGAAGTTTACAAAAGGTCGAATCTCGACGATTACATTGATGATTACATCAAAAGGGTTCGTGCACGGGAAAAGACTACGAGTTTGAACATGTCTCGCCGCTATAAACCTTACCCTTCCAACACGGCTCCGACATCCGGTAAAAGAAAGAAGGCATTGTGTACAATTGACGGTCCCCAAAAGCAACCAAGAAATGGTGGTCCTTTAAGGCAACGAGAACGTTTTGATGATCTTGGGATGCCCATGGGCTTAATTTTCAAGGGCTTAGTAAGGGTAGGCCTTTTGGAGCCTCTCAAGGACTACCATCCAAGGAGCTCAAATGCACCTCTCGACATGAGTAAGCACTGCGCCTTCCATGATCATTATGGCCACACGACCGACAACTGCATAGTCTTGAAGAGAGCGGTTCAAAGGTTAATCGAAACGGGCAAGCTTGAGCGCCCCAATGGACCAAAACCGGCAAACCCCGTTCGTAATGGTGACCAAGTCAATGACCAAATCTCGAATCCCGAGGATTTGGGTGTTCCCTTAAGCAAAGTTTTAAATAGCTTGCTAGAGCAGGGTCTCCTCGAACCCATGAGAAACTATCGGCCCAAAGATCCCAAAATCCCTTTTGACACCACTAAGCATTGTGCTTTCCACCGACATCACGGTCATATGACCGACAACCGTACTGACTTTGAGAAAGGCGGTTCAGGGATTAATTAAGAAGGGCAAACTTGAGCGCCTCGGTGATCTCAACCCCGCCAATGATCATTTCCCAAACAACGCGAATGTAAACATGATTGAGTTTTATGATTCAAACTCGTGAATTCAACGACTCGACAAGCCGATGATTTAGTCGCAACAAAATGTTGAGAATGGATGGTTTGACCGCAACAAGCATGCGGCCATGGCAAAGCCGGACTTGGTGAAATGCTTTGAACTCTCGCCCTCCGATAAGTTCACGATCGACGCCAAGGTTAAATGGGATGATAATGATCTCGATGGCGTGATTTGGCGTAAAAGCAAGAAGGGTACAAGAAATCCGATGATTAGTAAGGAGGAGTTAGTCCCGGCTTTGGAAAATGCCCATAAGATTCATGAAGAACAGTGAACTCGCTCATCGGTGCTCTCCGCCGTCATGGAGTTCAGGTAACGCTTGGGGCGAATGGTTCCACTGGTCATGGTCGAAGATGAGACTTCAAACAGTGATTTCGGTCCCTTCATCCTATAACCAATACTCTCCATCCCATAACCAATACCTCCCTCCATCCACATATGATCCCTTGCCAAATACTATTCCTCTTCAGCCCTCTCCAAGACCTCGGGCCATTAGGGCTCCATCGCCTCGGCTCCTCGTAACGAATTGGGTTCCATCACACTGTTCCTCAGTTTCAGCAATACCTGCCAGTTTATGCTCCAGCTTCACATAATCAGTTTGAGCTATGTGGCTATGTTCTCAAGCCTCTACACCCACCTGAATGCAATCATGAGTTGCCAAAAGAAAATCCGGATGCTTCAAGTTTTCCGTTGCCATCTACCGGACTTAGTGAATTCACCCGTCAACTTCACCACCTGCATGTGTGTTTCCTCTATTGATAAGAGTCTTGTTGCAAGTTCCAGTAACTCGAATGTTCCCGTTGACCCCCATGTGGCAGTATTGATAGAGCAAATGAAACAAATGCAGGAGAGGCTTGATCTCATGATAAGTACCAGCACTCCTTTGGCCCAAGATGTCGAACCAGGCAAAGAAATGATTCTGCCGCGCAAAATTCAAGTGCCCGAAGTGAGAGAATCCGATAGGACAACCTGCCCCAGAGCACACTGCTTGCCTCTAATGCCAGCTTCCAAGCTTGAGAAAGGCCCGAAGACACAATCAGCTAGTATCACCCCTTTCACTCAAAATAACCAGCACATCGCTGAGTCCTCCCAAACAAAGCCCAATACCCCTCAAGGTCCTCTCAGGTTCACTTCCTTCCATCAATATGCTCAGTCGACAAAGTTCGTCCCCGTGACTTTTCCGACCCGTTTCTTTGGACAACTTGTGCTTGCCCCAGCTGCTCCATGGCCTCAAATTCCTCCACTCCCACCAGTATCATGGGCACGTAACTGATCACCGCCTCGGTCCGCAGTAATGGAATCAGAAGTTAACGTAAAGATGGAAAGCTCAAGCGTCTTGGCAGTCCAACAACAAAGAGTAGCTAGACTAGGGGCTACCCATCCTTTAATATTAAAACACTCTTTTAAGTCAACCTTCGAAGGTTCTAGTACTTTCTTCGTTCAATCAAGTCCTCCTTGGACATTGTAGTTAATCTTAAATTTTCTATAAAAGAGTCTTTTTCTTTTCTCGCTAGACTTGAGACATTATTTGCACACCTACATTACATTTAATGAAATGGTTTTATTTTAAATGATCACTCGCATTGCTCAACAAATAATCTCTGGAAATGATTAAGATTTTAATTAATTGGTGCGAGAAAGTCAACTAATGCCCTCCCCATACACTTTCCTCACCTCACAAAGGCCTCCATCAAGCCATACATTTTCCAAAACATGTCCCCATCATCACCTTGACCAAGTCGACAACGGCGGCAGCATCGAAGAACAACAAAAGATCACTTCAAGATCGGGAGATCGACCCCATATCGAAAAACAGGGGCTTGCCTTCGCCCCCATGCATCAAGAAAGTTCAAGTAGAAGCTTGCCTTCGTCCTCAAGTGCTCAAAAAAAAACAACAAAAAAAAAACAAAAGCTTCAAAAAAAAAAACAAAACAAAAGCTTCAAAAAAAAAAAACAAAAGCTTCAAAAAAAACAAAAGCTTCAAAAAAAAAAAAACAAAAGCTTCAAAAAAAAACAAAAGCTTCAAAAAAAAAAACAAAAGCTTCAAAAAAAAAATGAGGCCAAGGACCTAGCACCGCCGATCAGAAGGTTTGACATATGGGCAAAATTAAAGCCCGAAGAACGGAAGTTGTCGACAACAAAGGAGCAGTTAAAGCAACGGCAAAAACATATCATAAGCCCTTAAGCTGCATTCAAAATCTTTCTCCCCCGATAAAGGACGACGATCAAGAAGCAACGGAATCGCTCAAAATGACTTGTCAAGGAATCACCTCAAGGCCCGCACCTTATCATCCAAACTTCCTATCCGAGCCTTTCCACCAAAAGTACCACAAATGTTCATACCCCTTTTCTAAAGCCAAACACGCTCAAGCCCGAACTACGGCAACCCGAGCTCCTCACAATGAGGGGAACGTAGGCAACCGTAAATGGTCCGGTCATAAACACATTCAAATCCCGTAAAATCCGGCCTCACCAATAGCCGCTCCTATACACGATCCCTCTTCACCATTCGCCAACTTCGACTCTTGGTATCAGTTGACTTTCTCCTCATGATTAATCAAAATGTTTGTTCATATCGAGATTAGGGGTTGAATAACCCGAACATTAATAAAGGGTTTTAAGCAATCTTGTGATCATTTTGAATAAAACATGTTTTCGTATGTCTCGACAAGTCTTCTTTTTCTACATTATAGGAAAAATAGAGCTAAACACTAATTTTCTCGTCGCCAGGGCTTCCATACACTTTTCCACACCATGTGATGCTTATACTCTCTCAAAAGAGTCAAACCCAAAGCGAGTTCTTTTTGTGCCTCCATCAAATGAGGCCATCAAATAATACAAATCGGGATTCATCCCCACTTTTCGAAAAAAAATATGCCCCCGCAGTATACATTCCTAAATTGTCTTTCTTTTACATTTTCTTCCGGTTGACTAATTGACTAAAGAAAATAATAAAGTAAATATAGAAGGATGGGTTACCTCTTTTGCTACGTGACAATTCAATTTGCGTTAGAGCTGCACTGTACTCTATAAGGGAGGACTTTCGTCAAGCCATTTCTTTAGAGTGAGGCTTCTCTGGTCACGTCGGGTCCACGTTGGTTCTTCAAATTGCTACAAGATGGGTTAGGTCTCTGTTCAGTATCAGTCTGCAATGCCTACCAGGTTGAAGCCTCTCGAATTGTGTCAGATTCACAGTCATGAGACCGAGGCTTCGCCAAGTCACTTCTTCAAAATCAAGACTTCGCAAATACACCTCTTCAAACCAAGCCTCCATCCCGGTTTCATCAGAATCACCAGGACCGCAGTACCCCCTGGTCATGCACCTTCAGCTATGCCCGAAAACCCATTTGGACACATATACCTTGGCAATGAAGGTCAAAAGGGGCGCCAATCAGCAGTTGGCTGACTATTTCAGTCTCTCTTTGAAGTCCAGTGCTCTAAAATGGCTCTTCCGCTTAAAATCCGAGCCCAGGGCTACATGGGACCAGATTACTAGCTAACTTGGAGTGGGAAGCAAATAGATTTGACCTACAGACAACAATGCAGCGTCCCGACGAGAACATCAGGGACTTTTACAAGCAAGATGGCAACTCCTCCTTCTGAAGAGGAACAACTAGACACCTTTCAGTCACGCCTGAAACCACATCTGAGGGCCTCACTTAGCAATCCGGATCTACGGGCAATGATCAATTCCGGGGCTAAATTTGAGAGGGCTTACAATCAGCAGCGAGTTGTCGCACCTGCTTACGGATACCGGGTTTCTTCCACCTCCAACACGACTCCTGAAAAAGGGCAGTGTGAGAACTGATCGAAAAGGGGACCCCAAGGACCCAATACAGTCAACAATCCATTCCCTAAAAAAAAAAGTAGGGTGAATATGATTGAAGCCACGAACAAGCCAAGTGCCACTATGGCTAACAGTTCCCATATGGAAGACACTCTTCGAAGAGAGGATTCTAGTTTCATAGTCGGTATCAAAGATGGGTTTCTCCCTTCATGACAACTTCACCTTGAAGGCTCTCACGTTGATCGATTGGCTCGGTACTTCATCAGTATGTCAGTCAAACCTTTAACTGGACCTCTGTAGTGACGCTTTGTCGAACCTGGGGCTTCATCAAATCATTCAGAGAAAGATCCCGTGGTTTTCGCCATGTCTTTTCCATGGAATGGGGCTTTATCAAGTCACACCTATCTTCAGAAGAAAGGCCTAGTCACCTCAACAACTATCTTGGAGTTTCAGCTTTAGAACTTGGCATATGGCAACTCCCTGCATCATCAAAAGTTGAGAATTGGGAATCTCCTCATATCAGCATTTCGCCAAATCACAACTAACCCAAGCAAAAGAGGGTTCATTCAACATGCTTTGATTCTAGAGCCTGTCGTCGGCTTCAAATGTCCGAGACTGAAAAGAAATTTCAATCGAGACCCGGGGTTCAAATCCAACTTCATCCTAAGATCAAAATTGACCTCATCAATAACATGTAATTCAGTCCGCGACCAAAGGATATCACCCCACCAGCTCAAAGCTTATCCCAAACAGTCAACAACACATACATCCCCTCTCATTACCATGCATCCCCACAAAAATCTCCCCAGGGCTCATGTAGCATGCACAAAATTTGAATCAATAGGAAAAATCCTAAGTGATTGAAGATCATAAATCATAATTTCCTGCCAAAAGCTAAGGCTAAGTGCATCTTCGAAAGGTGTAAATGCATCGTCTCGAAAACATATGCGGTGATACTCTCACAATCATTTTTGGCTCTATGCATGCATCTGTCATCATGAATGCCATATATGCATCTTCCTCTTCACTAACGAATGCAGGAATTACAACGTAAAATCAAATCCCCCTTTTTTCGGCAAGGATGATCTTCACCAAAGTCGACCTCCAATGTCCACAAATGGATGAAAACAGCCCCCAACATCCACAAACATATGAAGACCGCCTCCAGTGTCTACAAATTGGTCGTGGACGCCAAGTTCTCGAATACAAATCGGTCGAGATGCCAAGTTCTCCAAGACAAGAAGGTCGAGACGCCAAGTTCTCAAATACAATTCGGTCAGAGACGCCAAGTTCTCAAAATGCTAGTCGGTTAGAGACGCCAAGTTCTCGAATACAAGTCGGTCAGGGACGCCAAGTTCTCAAAATGCAAATCGGTCAGGGACGCCAAGTTCTCAAATGCAAATCAAATGCCAATCGGTCAGGGACGCCAAGTTCTCAAATGCAAATCAAATGCCAGTCGGTCGGGGATGCCAAGCTCTCAAAATGCAAATCGATCAGAGACGCCAAGTCCTCGAATGCAAATCGGTCAGAGACGCCAAGTTCTCGAATACAAGTCGGTCAGGGACGCCAAGTTCTCAAATGCAAATCGGTCAGGGATGCCAAGTTCTCAAATACAAATCAAATGCTAGTCAGTCGGGGATGCCAAGCTCTCAAAATGCAAATCGGTCAGAGACGCCAAGTCCTCAAATGCAAATCGGTCAGGGACGTCAAGTTCAAATGCCAATCGGTCAGAGGTACCTCACGCCCCTAAATGTTTCAACATCTCGATCAGATACATCGAGACTCTCAACACTGTCAACTACCACACAGCCCCCGCGACTTGCTCTCCTGCAGGTAAGCACAGCAAAGGTACGCTAGTTCTTCAACATATCTCAACTGTTGCATGATTACCCGTAGCTTTAGCTATCCCTATCTCTGCAAATAGCGACGTAGGCTTTAGTTCCTTAAGGTGAGAGCCTCCGAATTATCAAAAGGCCCAGGATCCTAGACCTGTTCCTAACTGTCCAGTGGATTTCGAACTACGACCGGCTTGATTCCCTCTTAAGGATACGTAGGTAGCCTATCATTAGGTAGCACTCGACCAAAGACGGTCATCCTTTCCTTCTAAGCAGACGTAAAACCGATCCCTTCAAATGAAGTCCACTAGAGAACCATCTATCCTGAACCATCAAAGGAAATCATTTCAAATCAAGGTTCGAGGCACCTAAGACGCCATCATCAAGGTTCGAGGCACCTAAGACGCCATTATCGAGGTTCGAGGTACCTAAGACGCCATTATCAAGGTTCGAGGCACCTAAGACGCCATCATCGAGGTTCGAGGCACCGAAGACGCCATCATCGAGGTTCGAGGCACCTAAGACGCCATCATCGAGGTTCGAGGCACCTAAGACGCCATCATCGAGGTTCAAGGCACCTAAGACGCCATCATCGAGGGTCGAGGCACCTAAGACGCCATCATCGAGGGTCGAGGCACCTAAGACGCCATCATCGAGGTTCGAGGCACCTAAGACGCCATCATCAAGGTTCGAGGCACCTAAGACCCCATCATCAAGGTTCGAGGCACCTAAGACGCCATCATCAAGGTTTGAGGCACCTAAGATGCCATCATCAAGGTTCGAGGCACCTAAGACGCCATCATCAAGGTTCGAGGCACCTAAGACGCCATCATCAAGGTTCGAGGCACCTAAGACGCCATCATCAAGGTTCGAGGTACCTAAGACGCCACCATCAAGGTTCGAGGCACCTAAGACGCCATCATCAAGGTTCAAGGCACCTAAGACGCCATCATCAAGGTTCGAGGCACCTAAGACGCCATCATCAAAGTTCAAGACACCTAAGACGCCATCATTAAGATTTGAGGCACCTGAAACGCTATCACCCACAACACGAGGAAAGCGATAAATCGCAATCATCCCCTAGGGCGACTTCCCCAAAACAGTCAGACCATAGGGTGACTTCCCCAAAATAGTCAGATCATAGGGTGACTTCCCAAAAATAGTCAGACCATAGGGTGACTTCCCCAAAATAGTCAAGTCATAGGACGACTTTCCAAAAATAGTCAAACCATAGGGCGACTTCCCAAAAATAGTCAAAACCGTAGGGCGACTTCCCAAAAATAGTCAATAGGGCGACTTCCCCAAAACAGTCAAAACCTTAGGATGACTTTCCTAAAACAGTAGGGTCGACGACTAAAGATAGCCGAAAGACCCGAACTACGACCGGCTTGATTCCCATTCGGGATACGTAGGTAGCCTATTGAATAGGTTCAGCCACTCGATCACTTGATCATCCTATCAAATATGGAGCCTTACTCTTATCGACGACCCCGCTTCCTTCGAAAGCACCGTCGCCGAGGGGCTACTGTAAGTGCTCCAATTTGAGTTGGTAGCTTTTTCGTTAGAAAGTTAACGAAAGTTTTAACATTTCTAACATTTCTAACAAACCCTAACCTCTTTAACAAAGCAAGGGTAAAGTGGGCATTGCCATTTAAAGTTAAACCAAGAAAAGAATCTCAAAAAGCAAAGGAAATTGGAAAAATCCGAATTGGGCAAGTTGAAAAACAAACTGCTGGAAATTTTTGAATAATATTCTTCCTGTTCAAAGCCTGAAGCAGCATTTAATGCACCAGGCACGTCTACGGAACCCTCCGCGCGGATGGTATTGCTCCTCACAGTGGGCTATAAATTGAACCCTCCTCTCTCAGTTTACACAACACAATTTGATCACAGCAACGAAACTCTGGCGAAATATAGAGAGAAAATAGTGGGAATCCATAGATTGCCACCATTTTCTCTCCAATCTTTCCCAAATCTCACTCACTCACAAACACTTCAAATCACTCTCATACATACTCTCATACATACACCAATCCAAGCTCAAATCACCCTATAGGAGGAGGATTAGAGAGAAAACATAGAGGACTTCATTGTTATCTACTTGTTTTCTCTTTAACCAACTCAAATCATCAACCCTAAACACCCTCAAACACTCTCATATTCAAGCCTTAAACACTCTCACATTCAAGCCTTCAAACACAAAACACAAGGAAGATAGGTATAACCTCCCTCTCCTTACCCTAAAATTCATCCATGCATGCATTTTCAAGCTACAAAATGTAGTTTATTCATCTTCTTGCTTTAGATCCAAGAAGATCACCATGGAAGTTCATCTCCATGGATGATCTTCTACAAGGATCTACATTATTTTCAAAGTGTTCTTACTTTATTGCAAAGAAAACACATTTTCAAAACCCTAAAAATCATTTTCATACATCAAATCTCAATTTCAAAGGATAAAATTCCCCTTCCCAAGCAAATGAAGTGCTTAGTCCTAATGTACCCCAAGGATGGTTTGATATAGTTGATTCACCACTAAAATGTCAAGTGATCACTAATCAAAACCTAGGGAAATGGGGACAAGCATGGATGCAAAACCCCCCTTTAAAATCATATTTTCTTTCATGGGAAGTTGCTGTCCAGTAGCAATTTTCTCAGACCTCAGTCCATGGTCTAATTTTTTGGACATAGATAAACTTAGAATTTGGTGTTGACTACAAAATACTTTTTGTAGCCAACATCCAGATCTTTCCATAAATATTTTTACTTTATTTTTTGTGTGAGTAAAACTCCTTTTTTCAAATTTTCTTTTAAAGGTCAGTTCATCATTCTCTGGAAATCCAGATTTCAGATCTGAGATTTACAGAAGGTTTTGACCCCTCAAATCATCTCCAAAATGAAAAGTTCCTTTACAGAAACCTTTCTTAAGGTGTTTTGAACATTTTTCATTCCCGGACTTTTCCCAGATTCTGGAGTTTTCAAGCCCTAAAGTCCATTTCAAAGTCAAGGGTCAACTGCTTTTTTCATTTTGGCAGAAATGGTTTTCAACTTCCAAAAATCTTTTGAGTTACAAAACTCAACCCAAAAATCATACCAAAAATCTTGGGGATTGTTCAAAGTCTTATAAAGAGTTCCCCATTTTTGTTTTTCCCAGTTTCAACTCATTTTGGTCAAAACACACACACACACACACACAAAAGGATTTCAAATGTTTGGAAGACTCGTTTTACGAGGCGCTCCGGGTGCACACTAACGTCCTTCCCGGCGCGTAACGTGACCTCCGAACCCAAATCTCTGATCTCGGGCTTTTTTCAAAGTTTTGGCCCTTAAAACAAAAATGGCGTGGCGACTCCGTTTCGTTGATTTTTTCAAATAAAAATGGGAAAATTTTCGATACATCACACATCATCACAGGATGATAAAGCAAGGGAGTACAAGGCGTGGAAGCATGGCTTGAGGATTCAACAACTCGGTTGCTACAAAATAGGAAGTGGGAGCTAGAATTGTGGAAACAAATTAACCCACTCTCCCTACACTTCCTCCACGTGCAAGACCAGCCCCAAGGCTGTTATTGGAGTAGCCTTCAAGTATTTGAAGACTATAAATAAGCTTGGAAGGTTTATTTGAAGATATGCCAATTATTTCATCACATTCACACCTTCGAAAAGCTTAGAGATAGAGTTCTTTGTTTGGTTCTTTTTAAATCCTTTCTCCCTTGTAATTTCGCACTTGATTACTTTGGTATCAAGGTGTGTGAAGGCTAGGATAGGATTCCGTTCTTTATCTCTTGTTCCATAGAGCTCAAAATAGATATAGCTATAGGGAACTTTCGGCTTTGTAAATTCATTCATAGTGATTATAAAGTCTTGCCTAAGAGGCACTCTCAAGTTATATTTATATAACTTGAGAAAAACAATTTTGGTGTTTTATTCCGCTGCAAACTCTTTTACAAAATTGTTTTATTTTCGAAGTGTGTGTGTGTGCCATCCCAAGTGCTATCGTTGGTGCTGTTATCACCTTGGATATCACTTGTGATTCAAGCCGTGACAATTTCAGTTTCTTTCCAGTCTGAATGCAAGTTTCTAAAACGGCAGTTGAACTTGATGAATCTGACTGCTTTGGGATCTTCCTGCTCGAGGACATTGACATAGTTAGCACCTTCGGACTCTGAGGGATTCTGATGAGATTTGCCCCAGTTGTCCTTTGGTCAGCTTTCATGAGGTAGCCCCGATGCCTGGCTGCAGGCACGCTTAATTGGCATTTCGGCTTCATTACCTATGAGGAAACTATCCCCTCTGATGACCTTGAGATCTCCTTGTCGGTTTATGAACTTGACACACTAATGGAGAGTGGAGGCTATGGCCTTCATGTGGTGTAGCCATAGGCGTCCCAACAGAGATGTAAATTCGGAAATGATGTCCATCACGTGGAACTTTGCTGTCATCATTTGGGTTTCGAACCAGAGCTCCAGAGTCACCATTCCCAGGATGGGACGAGACGTACTGTCGTAGGCTTTGATAGTTCGGGCAGATGGGATCATGTGGCCTTTATCAATGCGTAAGGCTCGCATCATGCTGAGGGGAAGGACGTTGGCTGATGATCCAGTGTCTACCAATACCCCAGGGAGGGAGACAATGTTGAGCCGAATAGTGATGTACAAAGCTTCGTTGTGCCCCGAGGCCCCTTTTGGTAGGTCTTTGTCACAGAAGGTGAGCATGCTACTATACAGTCTAGAATCGTAGATCTGATCTCTTTTCGGAGAGGGAGAATCATCGAGCCATCCATTTCCTATCTTTCTCTTGAGAGGCAAAGCCTTTGGTGGTGCCTCGGGATTGTGTCGAGGTAGCTTATGGCGGTGGCCGCCCTTGGTCAGCACATTGATTGAGTCCGAGTGCCAAGTTGACTTTGACTTTCCTTTGCCGGCCCGTAATCTGAAGTTGGGCAAGTTGAACCTCTGCTGATCCTGCGGGGGATTAGGCTTATGGCTGGCAGTAAGGTTGCCAAGGTTTGAGGTATTTCGGTGTCCTGAAGCCTGAACTTTGATGTTAGCAGGATGTTCCGGCTTTCCCACCCCTGTCTGCTCTGAAGATGTGCTTCTTGAAAGAAGGGAGGACTTGCTGGAGTAGAGTACATAATAATAAAATTTCCCGGATGGCTATCCGAGTGTACCCACGCTGGTGTCTCCGGCTTCATATCTTTCTTTCAATTTCTGCTGAGAAGACTGTTTCTTCTACTTTCTGGGGGGAATCACCCCTAATCATGTCCTGGAACTCGTACTCAAGGCATTCGGAGCAATCACATACATCATAACAGATGTGAATGCCTGGTGAGGGCTTGGCTGGAAGAGGCGGAGGAACTGGCTCTGCAGCAATCTTATTTGACACCCACTCGATAAAGTTTACACTGTTGTTGTTCGGAAAAGGTTTTTCGACTGTATTAGGTCCACGGGGACGCTACAACTTTCCCTCCTCTATCATATTCTGTATCTCATACCGTAACCCCAGGCAGTTGTCAGTTGTGTGCCCGTGGTATTGGTGGAAGGCGTAGTATTTGCTTTTGTCGGCATTAACTACCGGATTATTTTGTTTGTAGTTTTCAACAGGCTTGAGTAGGCCTTCTTTGATTAGTCCTTCCAGCATTTTACTCAGAGGCATATCCATCTTGTCGAAGCGTACGGAAGGCTGCTTCTTGGGGGAGTCGTTGCTTTGCGGGGCCGAATTTCTATTGCTTGACTGTTGTCCCTGATGGATGTAGTTGACGGAAGTATCTTTCCCTTTGTCGGGGGCCGGTGCGGGATTGAATGTAGCTGCTGATCTGTATCTGTAAGACGGAGTCGTGGCCAGTTTTTATTTGAGATCCTTTTCAAACTGTGAGCTGGCATTGACTATGGCTCGGAGATCTGGGAAGAAGTGATGGCTGATGAGTGTTCTGATGGACGGCCTCAAGCAGGACTTGAAGATCCGCATCTGTTCATCATTGGAGAGTGGCTCCATGATTTCGGAGAGCTTCCAGCTCCACCTTTTATAGAATTCTCCAACGCTTTCATCTATTTTCTGCTCGGTGGTGATTAAGTCCTCACGACTTGTTTTCCATTCCAGGTTGGATCGGTACCGCTCCAGGAAATATTGCTAATCTGATCCCAGGTATGGCGATCTGCAGGCTTGACCCTTAGGAACCACCGTAATCCTGAACTCTTGAGAGTATGTTGGAAATGATCGGCCATTTGCTGGAGGGTTGCTCCCTTTGCTCTCATGCCGAGAACATAGGTGTCAACGTGCGTCTGCGGGCATTCGGTCCCGTCGAAACTGTCCATTTCTGGCATTCTGAACTTGGCAGGGAGAGGTGTGACCATTCCCGAATCTGTAGATCTGAGCGTTTCTTGCTTTGAGCTGCCTATGTTGGCTTTCAGGTCTTTCATTTGTTCGACCATCCAGGCCAGGGCTGGGTCCAGTGGTGGACTTTGAGGCTCGATGCCGGGTGCTGCCATATGAGTAGCAGTAATTGGAGGTGGGAGGCTTGATATATGAGGATATATGGGGGCCTTTTCTGGATTGTATCGGGGTTTGTCGCCGGTGTTTTGAGGTTCGTGTATGGGCAACGGGTTGAACCCGGGAGTGTATTGGAGGATATTGATATCTGTTTGAGATGGCCTAGCGGTGCGCTGGTTATACTGAGTGATGGGAGTAGTACTGGCTATGCCGTATATGATGGGGATGCCTTGAGATGTGGCAACATGGAGCCTCGGTCGACTGTTTCCTTGGTTTGAAGGAATCCCGTAACTTGGCGGGGGAGGAACCTGGTTGAAGGTTTGAGGAGCTGATCGGGGAGGATAGTCGTCCTCGATTAGGACGAAAGTACCGTCTAGTTGGGGGATAGCTGCTATACCCCGTTCATTCAGAAGTTGTTCAACGAAATTCTGCTGATCTTCTTTCTGCCTTTTGTGAACCTCACAGGCCCGGATGGCTTCTTCCAATGTCATATCTGTTACCGGTGGCGGGGTTCCGTTCCTGTCACGATTTCTCGGTGAGTCTGACATGTCGGAGAGTCTGGCTGAAGGAACTGAGGGAACCGAAGAACTGTCTGATGCGGCCGTAACTGTAATTCTGGCGAGGCGCTGACCCGAAATTCTGAACCACTCTGCTCGCTGCAGGGAATGAAAGGAAGGGTTTAGGCTTCGTAAAGGGTATTGGCTCAGGGTTTTGGGCTTGGGCAATGTGCAGTTACCGCTTAATGTTTACTTAAAATGTATTTTCTCTGAGTCCTAATTGGTTGGAAAAGATCGTATCTTCTTTTTCGCAACTAACCTAGGGCTCGAATCAGTGGATCTCGGCACTACATTTATAAGCCCCTCGTTTTTCACCTTTAAATTGTCTTCCCGGGACGGACAATCCCGAGCGAGGGTCTTATAAGGCAAGCGAGATCTACTGACAAAGGAAAAAGTGAACTTAAGGCTAGCTGGTCATGTAAATTTTCAACGTATGTGACATGCGGGTCACGGTCGAAGTCAACGTCCCTAAGTTAAGGCAAAAGTCGTGCCGAAATTTTGGCATGACCTCTCCTGACTCGCTTGCGCGAGGGGCCTTAGCTTTTGGCATTGGCCAACTTGTGGCGGGCATGGTGCATACGTTGAGGGTTTAATGACATGGCGTCACATTGAACCCTCGAGTATGTTTTTAGCACGGCTCCGCGTAAGAGTCAAGGCTGAAAAGCTAAGACTTCGGGTCGGGAACGACCTTCGATCTCAACTTTTAAGTTTGACTCGCGAGGGAGACCGGCGTAAAAGCATACATTTAGGCTTTATGACACGAACTAAGTCAAAAACCAACCAAGGTCTTGGACGAAGTGTGACACAAAGAGTGCATGGATTACATGGGCTAGGATGGGCTGTCTGGGACGACCCCGTGCAGGCTCGAAAGGTGTCTGGCAGACCAATCAAGCTGCAACTGAACGGTCATCCCGGGTTGAGGGTTGTAGTGTGCAGTATACCGAGGCAGCAAGTGCACGTAGCGTTCGGTGTACCGAGGCAGCAATGCAAGTAGTGTGCGGTCACTAAATTCTTTTTCTGAGTAAAATAGAGATTTTCAGAATGTGTTTTAAAGAATTCATGCGCAGTTCAGAATATAATACGAAAATCAAATGTGAACGGAAATGCACAAACATGTTATGATTTTTGAATGAGATGAAAATGCAACATCTTTGAAAACCACCCGGTGATTTGGACAACATAAGCACACAAAAAGCGAGAAAGGGTAAATGAAAGTTTGACCCATGGGATGTTTTTTAAAATGAAGGAGTTTTGAAAAACATGTCTCTTTTCCCCAGTAGAGTCGCCAACTGAAATTACCTGGATCGCGCGCGCGGGGGACGCGGCGAGCGAAATTTCACGAACTTGGGACCTCGCCTGGAAAATGAAAGGGAGAGTTGCCATGCCGTTTTTTATAATGACCTCAAACTTTGAACATGGCTTTGAAAATGGAACGTTTTGATTGGTAGCCAAAACTTGAAAAAAGTCTTTGAAAATGGAACGTTTTGATTGGTAGCCAAAACTTGAAAAAAAAAGCTTTGAAAATGGAACATTTTGATTGGTAGCCAAAACTTAAAAAAAGGCTTTTAGGACCAGAGATTGTTAGGTTCGAAGGTCACGTTACGTTTCGGGAAGAATATATTGAGATCATCCGAAATGCCTCGTATGACGATTCTTTCTACCTTTCTCGAAATTGTGTGCGTGTGTGTGTGTTGCATTTTTGAAAAGGAGCTTGCATGATAAGCTTTAATCTTGGTTTGAATGACAAATGTTGATTTGTGGTAAAAGGCGAGCATTTGAATGACAAACGTCAGTTTTGAGTTTTGAAAAGAGGGTTCGAATGACGAACTGAAATCTTTAGTTTGAATGTCAAACGTTGATTTCAGAGAAAAGAGCGTTTGAATGTCAAACGTCGGGTTTTGAGTTGAAAATGAGCGTTTGGATGCCAAATGTCGATTTTGCGTTGTTTTGAAAATGGGGTTCGAATGACGAACTTAAATCTTTAGTTTGAGTGTCAAACGTTGATTTTAATGAAAGGAGCGTTTGAATGTCAAACGTTGGGTTTTGAGTCGAAAATGAGCATTTGGATGCCAAACGTCGATTTTGCATTGTTTTGAAAACGGGGTTCGAATGACAAACTTAAATCTTTAGTTTTGAATGTCAAACGTTGATTTTAATGAAAAGAGCGTTTGAATGTCAAACATCGGGTTTTGAGTTGAAAATGAGCGTTTGGATGCCAAACGTCAATTTTGCGTTGTTTTGAAAAGGAGTTTGAATGACGAACCCCGATTTTGAACCGAGCATTACATTGTTACCAATTTCATGAAAAGAGGCATTAAATGATATGCGATCAACGAGTCATTTTGTGACTCGGACTTTTATAAGTAAATACTATCACGAACCAAATGGCTCGAACTTGTAAATGACAGTATTTAAAGTGCGGTATCAACGGAATCAAACGATCCGGACGATAAAGATGCGATCGACGAGCCAAACGGCTCGGATTTGTAAAGGTACATAAATTAAGACGGTATCGACGGATCAAACGATCCGAATTTTGTAAATGACGATCACGAACCAAACGGTTCAGACGGTAAATATACGAATCAACGGATCAAACGATCCGGACTGTAAATGACATAAACGTAAAAATGGGGCCGGAACGCCGTTTTAACCCAAAATTACTTCTCTTACAGGAGAGAAAATGATTAAGGGGTAAAACGTATCAAGCCCTGTAGACGGAATTACGTCTACATTTAGAGCGTTTTGACCGGATCGAAACTAGCGTTTGACGTGTAAATCGAGGTGAAATAGAGTTTTTAGAGAGAGAGAGAGAGTGTTACCTATGACTAGGGGTTGACTCTTGGGCTCGGTTTACATATACGGGATACAGTTTTGGTGTTTGAAAGGTGTTTCGAGGTTGTTTAGTTCGTGTTTGGTCATAAAACGGGATTTTCACGCAAATCAAAACAAAACGGGGCTCGGGAGGGGGTAGAATTGCTTTGGGCCGTGGGGTTTTTTGAGAGAGAGTAATGTTTTCCTCTTTTTTTTTTTTACAATTGACAGTCTGTGAGCGTTGTGATTAATTTCGAGTCGCCACCTATATTATTTGTTTGGAAAACATAGAAAAACCATTTTTTGAAAGAGATTGGGTTCGGGGCTTAGGTTATGGAATGGGTAGGTCAAGGAGCATCCATTTCACCCAATCCGGAGATCGGTCCTGCTAAAGAAAAAAGAGGTTTTCATAGAAGAGAAGAAGATTTCAAATATAACAAATAAAGATCCATTTAACGGGGTTAAACAGAATGTAGGATCGATTGCTTCGAGACCGTCCCCGTGATTTGGAGAGGCTCTAGGCCGATCCTAGATTCAATAGATTTATACCACTCTAATAATCAATTAGAAAGGGATTTAGGGGGTTACCTTGCGTGAGGTGATTTGGGCAGAGTTTCGATTCAAGTTTAGAATCGAATCTTGATACGGACAGAGCTTTGCCTCAGTCCTTGACTTGGATCTTGATGTTTGTTTATCAACAAGGTTGACAAACAAACTTTGAGGTGATTTTTAGGGTGATTTTGTAGGATTCTTTCAAGGAAAGAAACCAACAAAATATGTGTGTGTTGTGAAAATTCGTGGTCCCCTGATCCTTGGAAGTCACCAAGTATTTATAGGGGTTGGATAGGTAGAGGTGGAGAGGTAAAACCCTTTCAGAAGGTTCTGGACCCCAAACTCTATTGGTTGGCCGGATGGATAAAATTTTATCCCGAAAAGAGGTTGAAATCGACGAGGAAACTGTCTTCTGCATGCTGCAGAGGGATGATATCTCGCACGAGACACGCCATTCCGCGCGAGATATTGCTTCTATTGGACAATTCTGTCCTTTCCTCATTATCTCGTATGCAGTTTAGTCCCAAACTAACGGTGGTTAGTCAAAACTTAACGAAACATGATGAAATGGTGGATTGGGCTTTTAATTCGATGATTCACCTTTCTGGGCTCTGAATCATGTGGATTGAGTTGATTTTTGGATCAGTTGGTTTTCGGGCGACTGGTGCCGTACCGGGCGATCATGCGGGCATCACGTTCGGCTCGTTCCGTGACTTTCGGTGCCAATTTTTCCACGTTTCCTTGCTAGTTTATTATTTCCAAGGGTAAATGTGTCAAAATTTTGAATTTTGACGTTGCGTAGACGCTTATTGTCGAGGACAATTTTGTCAATTTCCAGAAGGTATATCTCGCGCGATACATCTTATCTCGTGCGAGACTTGTACTGTCGGGGCTAATATAACAGCAGCTCCTCTTTTTAATTTGAAAACATCCTTTTCAAATTCCCTCCCAAGCTCGATCCAAGGTCGTTTTCTTTGCAATTTTTCGTGATTTGTTTGTTGATTTCTTCCTCCCAAACAACATTCAATCCTTCCTCCCTCCACAATCCATGGCTCAAGAGCGGAAGAATCCGGTTTTGGGAAGTTATTTGCTCGGGAAGGACTATCCCCGCGACGACCTCACATTTGATAGGGACGCGCACATCTCCACCGCCATTCGGGAAGGTTTGGTAAGAGATTCTCTCTCAACTCTTGTTTCTTGTATTGCATTGAGTTTGAACCCACTTGAATCCCAACTTCATCAATGGCTATTTTTCTTTGTTTTTGTCCATGCTTAAAACTAGGTTCCTTCTTGCATGTATTGATTTTGTGCATTTTGTTGGATGCTTGTTGATGTGTTGTGTGCGTATGAGTCTCCTACATATCATGGATTGTAGGAGAGGTTGATTCGAGTTATCCATTGCATCCTTGGGCAAACTTTTCTTGTACGCACGCCAAGTGTTCGATGAAATGCCCCAATGAAAATTTTCTTTTATTTCATTGAGTTTTCGCCATGGAATGATTTCTAACATTGCCCTTTTTGTTTTTCCTCTGTTTTGCAGTCATATAGGCCGACGAAGAATTGCCGTGGGAGCCCAAAATTGGCGAGAGCTTTGTGGGACAAGATCAAGGACCTTGAAGGGGTTTGAGATAGGATGGCCCAAATGGGGCTATTGACCTTTGTTGATAATCTTCGGGGGATAAGACGGACTCCCCAAGTCCTTCAGGCGATCCGAGAGAGGTGGTGGGATACTACCCACACCGTGCATTTGTGCTTCGGGGAAGCGACTATGACTCCGACTGATTTCCTTGTTATCACGAGGCTAGAGTTCGCCGGCGAGCCCCTTTCGAAGAATGCGGGTTATAAGCCTGTGAGCCCTGCTGCGTGGAGGCAATTGGTTGGTTTCTCCCCTAACAAGGTTAAGGGGTTTGCTGCTGAGCTAACACCTCTTCGGTGTCAGATTGAGGATTATGCTCTTAAGCCAAATGCAGTCACTGATCAATTGGTGCGGGGTGCCCTTTGGTACATCCGTTCTGGGACCATCTTTGCGAACCACTCTTCTATGGCCCGTCTTTCTCTGTTAGGTTTGTTGGCGAATCTGGATGCGGTGAGCACATATGATTGGGGCTCAGGGGGCTAGACATCTGTTATCACGCCATGGACGAGGCGTGTAAGCACACCAGGGATACTCTTTCGGGGTATTATTATGCCTGGGAGGTATGCTCTTGACTTTGTCTCTGTCCTTTGCTTGTATGCTTTGTCTTTATTTTGTACTGAATCCGTTATGTTTCCTTTGTGTAGATATGGGGCTACGCTGTCCTTGGCTTGTACAAGTTTGAGCTGGACAGTCCAAACCCTCTGTTCCCGAATATCAGGAGGTGGAGTCACCCCAATCGGAGCGTTGATGAGGAGGAGGATCAGGAGTGGACCCTGACGATCGCAGAGGCGCGGGCCATGCTGGATGCTTTCGAGTACGAGCGGCTGGGCCTTTATCCATGGACCCTGCTGGAGCGGGAAGTCCACCGTGCTTGGGATGCCACTGGGATGCAGAGGATGCTGGCATCTTTGGAGGGGGATACTATGTATCTCGGTGAGCGGGTCTTCCCACAGCATGGCCGGGGTAGACTACCATATATGGTGCCGGCGGATCCGTCGAGGGCAATGTACCCCACCTACTCCCTTTCCGAGGATGATTATGCTGATTTCTTGGTGGGTTGTGCGGCGACGGCTTGTGTTATCCCCGGGTCCTCCTATGAGGAATTCTTGCCTCGACTGATGGGTCCCCTTCTGGTGGGTGATAGACGATCGCACGCTCGTGGCTCCGCCTCTGCTTCTGCCTCAGGTTCATCAGCCCCTAGCACTTCTTCCCAGGCTACTGGTTCTCTGCCCTTCGTGCCAGATTTTGGCCCTTTGAGCTACACGTACATGATGGGGAGTATGCCGATGATGGGCCACATCCCGACTCTGGATCTTATTCCCGAGGGTTACTGCCTCCCGCCGAATGTCTCCTCGATATGTTTCTATTTATATTTCACGTATCCATCAATATAAATGTATATGTCTGACTTCATCTGACCACTTCTTTTCCTTGGTTGTCAGGTCACCATGTCCGCGGCCGATTACAACCGTGGAGCGACCAAGATGGCGGGACTGATGGCCCTGGTGTCGGACCTGTCCGAGAGGCTGTTCCATAAGGCTTCTTTGGCGGCCTCGACAGTGGCCTCGGCGGTGACCCCTACTTGTGGATCCAAGAGGTCGAGGAGGGATGGTAGCCCCCGTGGTGGTGATGGCGGAGGTGCCGGCAGCTCGGGTGAGTTGATGGCATGATCCCCTCCTTTTCTCTCTATTTGATTTCTGATGATCTGTAAATATTGGCCGTGTGGGCCCAGACAATTTTTCTTTTTCTTTGGTACCTGTTAGAAATAAGTAGGTAGCACAAAAACATGGTTTTTTTAATCCCTAAACCTAGGTCTAATTAGTTAGTTAATTAACTTTCTCGACTTTCCATGTTTTTGGGAATGGAATGGAATGGCCATCAAGGCCACAATTTTGAGCTTGATCTTGGTGTTGCACTGCATATTATGAACTGTATGCGCAGGTTTTTCGAGACTTGCTTCGTCAAGTCGGGGCTAGATTGTTGTTTGAGCAGAACTATTGCTGTTTTGCTGTAGCGATGTATCGCGCGGGATAAGGTATCTCGCGCGAGACACGATACCCAGACAGAGTTCTCTTCCTTTTTCGAACAGGATTTTGTCAGTTTTCCTATAAAATCACCCTGTAGTCCGGCTAGATAACTCATTCTAGCCTTTCAAGCTCTAGAGATATTCTGTTAGGGTGAAACTCTTTCCTTCTTTTCCAACCCTGCGATCCATGGCTTTCAAGGAGATTGCCCCAACGTCCATGATTGTCGATGATTTTTCTCTGTCATCTGAAGTGATTGAATCTTTCAAGCAAGCATCAAGAGATTTTGTGAGGTCGTTTCGCAACCGATCTCGCAATAGATTTATAGCAGAATTCGGATTTAGAATCCTTTTCACCTTAAAGAACCTCAACCGGATTGGAATCTCTTGCAGGGTGCTGCTCGATTCTGGGATCCTTCTATTCATCTTTTCAATTTTTCTTTGAATGAGATGGTGCCTACTGTGGAGGAATTTGCCATTATCTTGGATATGCCTTTGACTGGTGGGATTGCTGTTCCTAAGTACCATAGGAATCATTCGGAGGCTTTGAATGAATTGCTAGGGATCCCCCTTAATACTTGCTATGAGTTGGTTCACCGCAAATGGGTTGATTGCTCTTCTTTTCCAGAACGCTTCAGCGGGGATTCAGATGATGACGCCTTTCATGTCTACAAATGGAACTTTCTGGCTCTTTCTCTTTTCGGAGATGTTCTGTTTACATGCAGGGACGACTTGGTTGACTCCCAACTGGTGGAAATTGTTCTGCAGGCTAGAAAACGTTCTAGGAACATTATTCCGCTAATCTTGGGTGAAACCCTGCATGGTCTTGATGAGCTGCATAGGACCGGTGCCATGACCCAAGGGAGTCCTCTTCTGTTGACTATTTGGCTTAGGGAGCATCTCAAGCTGGTAGGTCCCCCATTGGAATATTCCCCGTTCACATATCATACGCGAAAATTACTGATCAAGGATCTCTCGGTGGATGAGTGGACTGAGTTGATTGCGAAGACTGAAACTGCTGATATTCTTTGGTGTCCGCCTTATTGGAGGTTGAACAAGTATGTTGCCAATACCAAGGGTTTTGACATGGTTGTTCTTTCAGGTTTGCGAGATTCCTCTTTCTATTTTCCCAAACGGGTGCTCTGTCAGTTTGGTCAGTCGCAGGACACTTATCTTTTTGAAGGAGCTTCTCGTGAAGTGTCTTACATTGGTGTAGAGTTTGCGCAGGCGCTAGCTCAAGCATGGGGCGAAGGAAATAGTCGGGACCGCTGGTCGAACCTTCGGACTTTTAATGCAAGTACCTTCTTATCCGACAAGTATTTGGATTGGTTTCTTCATACCGGCCACCCTAGTGTGGAGAAGATTGATGATTTGCGGCTTTCACTGCTAGGGGATTCTTTTGTGGCTAGTAGTATTTTGCGAAGGAGCGAGGCTCAGTCTGATCTTGCTAATGTACGAACCGATCCGACCCAGGACTTTCTTGACGGGGATTGGTACGAGAGGCGAGGCAAAGGGATGCCTGGAAAGACGTAAGCTTTAGATAGGCCCAGTGTCTTCAAGAGGCTATCAGAATCTGTCTTTGATCGTCTCGAGGGGTGCTCCGCTTCAAAGGGTCCGAAGCGCAAGAAGGATCGCGACGACGGTGGAGATCATGTCCGCCGGCCTACCAAGTTAATGAAAGGCTAGATCTTATGGAGTACCAAGAGATTGCTTTGATAGATCAATAGTTTTTATTTTATTAGTATTTTTTTTCCAAGGTTGTTAGCTTAGCAAATTAGTCGTTGTGGTTAGGATTTCCCTTTTGCCGTTAATAAAATGCATTCGATTAATAAAAGAACAAAAGTAGATTTATTTATTTGATTAGACCAAACCCGAAGGCTGCCTACGTTCCTCTTTTACAGCAATTAAATAAGAGGCTCAGGTCTAACGTAGTTCATTTTTGAGAGAAAAAGGACAAAATATGGTTCCAGGCCAAGAGGTAAACTCGCACGAGACAAGGCCTTTTTTTTTGCACACCCTTTCTTTTGCCTAGACTGCCCTTTCGGGTTTTCACTCTAGCAGGCTTCTTTTCTTGTGCAAGCTCTAATTTTTGCCTAGGCCGTCCTTTTCGGGATTTTCAACCTAGCGAGCGATTTCTTTTTAGGGTCCTATCCATCTTGGTCCCCACTTGCCTAGCGGGTTGAAAGGTCCAGGACGATGCTCACGGAGAACCAGGTCACCTACTCTGATGTTCCTTGTCTTGATATTTTTGTTGAAAGCTCTTGCCATTCTTCTTTGGTAAGCATGAGTGTGCTCGGCTGCTTTTAGTCTTCTCTTATCTAGCAGGGCTAATTCCTCGTATCTGCTTTCTAGCCAGTCAACTTCGTTCACTTGGTTTTCTAGGAGAACCCGTAGTGATGGTATTTCCAATTCTATCGGCAAGACAGCTTCCATTCCGAATGTGAGGGCGTAGGGAGTCTCTCCTGTAGCTGTTCGGACTGAAGTGCGGTATCCCCACAGTGCGAAAGGTAACTTGTCGGGCCAGTCTTTTCCAGTGACTGCCATTTTTCTGATGATGGTTTTGATTGTCTTGTTTGCGTCTTCAACTGCTCCATTCGTTTGAGGCCTATAAGGAGATGACTTATGCCTTGTGATTTTGTACTCGGTTAGGAGGCGATCGGTTTCCTTCTCGAAGTGTGACCCATTATCGGATATCATTTCTTGCGGAACCCCATATCGGCATATGATGTTGTATTTGATGAATTCTGCAACATTTCTGGCATTCAGAACTTTGTAGGAGGCGGCCTCAACCCATTGGTTCCTGTGGGTGTGACCTTTCCAATCACGTCTATCCCCCATGTAGAAAACGGCCAAGGAGAAGTCATGGGGTACAGCAGGGAAGGCGGTGCGTGCTGAAGGTTGGCGTGTATCTGACACTTGTGGCACTTCTTGACCATTTTGGTACAGTCGAATTCCATGGTTAGCCAAAAGTACCCTTGTCTGATGATCTTTTTGGCAAGCATGTTTCCGCTCAAGTGGGTTCCACATATGCCTTGTTGAACATGGTCCATTATTTCTCGGGCCTCTTCCTCGGTGGCACAAAGGAGGTTTCCTTGGGAATGTTTCTTGAATAGACGGCCAGCAGTGATGACGTAATTAGCGGCCAACCTCTTAAGGGCGATCTGAGTCTTTTGGTCTGTCTCAGGTGGGATGGTTCCATCTAGGATGAAATGCCAAATATCATGGTACCATGGTTTCTCTTCGGAGTTCTCAACAATGATACATTCAGATAACCATTTGTCTTTGCAGTCATGGAGATCTATAACGGCGCAGTAGGCAGGAGTTGCACGCCGTGTTATTTTGAAAGGTTTGACTGCCTTCCCTTTAGGAATTTCAACCAAGGAAGCGAGCGTGGCCAATGCGTCAGCAAACCGATTTTTGTCTCTAGGGAGATAGTGGAATGAGACATCCTGAAACTGTTGTGCCAACTCATGGAGGTGGGTACTGTATCTAAGAAGGGTTGGATCTTGGACCCTCCACTTTTTCAGTGTCTGATTGATGATTAACTGGGAATCCCCAAATACCTCGAGTTCAGTCACGTTGCGCTCTAGGGCTGCCTCAAGCCCCGCTATGCAAGCTTCATATTCTGCAGTGTGGTTGGTAGCATCAAAGTCAAGACGTATTGCTAGTGGAGTATAGATGTCATCAGGGTCTACTAACAACATTCCGATGTCGAACCCTCTCTTGTTGGCCGCGCCATCGAAAAATAATTGCCACTTATTTTCTTCTTCTATACTCATGATGTCTTCATCAGGGAATCGCGGGTCTTCCCCCTTCACTTCATCGCAAGGAAATTCGGCCAACTGATCTGCGAATATACTCCCCCTGACGGATTTCTGAGTGACGTAAGTGATATCATATCCCGCGAGCATGAAGTACCATTTGGCCAGTCTCGAAGACAAATTTGATTTGTCTAGGATGTATTTCAAAGGATCCATCCTTGCAATGAGGCGAACCGGGAAGGCTTCCATATAGTGCTTTAGCCTTTGTGATACCCAAACGAGAGCGGCGCAGGACTTGTCGAGTGGAGAGTAGTTGATTTCACTACCTTGGAATCTGCGGCTGACAAAGTAGATGGCATTCTCTATGTGTGAGGTAGGCTGTTCTTGAGCGAGCATAGCCCCTAGCGCATTGTCAGTAACCGTGAGGTATAGCTTTAAGGGTTTTTCTTTGTGCGATGGAACCAGGATAGGTAGGGAGGTTAAGTAATGCTTAACTTCCTCGAATGCTTCTTGACATTCTTCGGTCCACTCTTAAGGTGCGTTTTTCTTGAGTAACTTGAAGATGGGATCGCACATTGTAGTCAGTTGATTGATGAATCGACTGATATATTGAAGTCTGCCCATGAATCCCTTTACTTCTTTCTGTGTTCTTGGTGGAGGCATGTCAATGATAGCCCTTATCTTAGCGGGGTCTGCCTCTATGCCACGCTCTTTGACCATGTACCCTAAGACTTTCCCTTTGACCACTCCGAATGAGCATTTGGCGGGGTTGAGTCTCATCTTGTGCTGTCTCAGTCGATTAAAGAATTTTCTGGGATCTCTGAAGTGTTGACCATCCGTCCCTTTTGAGTGAACAATCATGTCATCCACGTATACCTCTATTTCTTTGTGGATCATGTCATGGAATAGTGTAGTGACTGCCCTTTGGTAGGTAGCCCCAGCGTTCTTGAGACCAAACGGCATGACCGTGTAGCAGAACGTTCCCCAAGGAGTGGTGAATGCTGTTTTGTGCTGATCCTCCTCTGCCATGAGGATTTGGTTATACCCTGCGAAACCGTCGACGAATGAGCGCACCTCGTATGCGGCTGTGGCATCGACCAACATGTCTATGTTTGGTAGCGGGAAGTCATCTTTAGGGGATGCCTTATTCAAGTCTCTGAAATCAACACAGACTCGTATCTTCCCATTTGACTTGGCTTCTTGTACCGTGTTTGCTAGCCATTCCGGATACTCGATCACTTTGATAAACCCTACGTTCAAGAGCTTCATGATTTCCTTTTTCACTTGCATTGACCATTCCGGCTTGATTATGCATAGTTTCTGCTTGACTGACTTGGCATTGGGTAGCAGCGGTATCTTGTGCTCCACAATTGACTGATTCAACCCAGGCATATCTTTGTAGGACCAAGCGAAGACGTCGACATATTCTCTGAGGAGCTGCGTCAAGGTTTCTCTGTCTTCCCCCTTGAAGAAGCTGCCGATCTTTGTTTCTCTGGGGTCTTCCGTTGTCACAAGATTAACCGTTTACATTTCCTCGTCGTCAACAGGGCCATTCTTTCCACAACGACCTACTTGCTTAGCTAATTCTTTTAAGATTTGTTTGTTTTCTTGATCTATCTCATCGTATGATTCATTATTAACGTGTTCGTTATATTGATTATTATTAGTTAATTCATCATTCACGATGTTAGCAATCTCAGGGTACTCGAAAAGATCAAAGTTTTCATTAAGAAAGTAAGGGAATACATGTTCAGCCACCGCCTCGATTTTCTCTTGAGTTAGTTCAACGGAGGTGGAGCCTGCTTCTAATGTGAAAGTTACAGGGCCTATCATCCTGCGGGGATGGGGAGTGCAACCAAGCTCTTTGATCATGAAGTCTTCATCAACAACTGGTCCTCCGGTGACGTGCCAGTTTAGAATTGGCTCATCACATTTCTGTATTAGTCTTGTGTAATCAATAGTTGGAGCGTCCCCCTTGGAGATTGCATGGATCTGGCTATCTTCCAATCGGCACAGGTCTTCGAACTGTCGCACCATGTCTTCTCCCAACACAAAGTCCCATTCGCTTGTCATTTCTGCCTTTGTGCCCCACAAATCTTTAGGGATTAGCGGGACAGGTTCTATTTCGTCTGGAGAAGCATCGCAATCGCTGAAGATTTCAAAGCCCGATTGGCGCTTTCCTTTATCATCAGTCCATGGTTCTGAAAAGATAAAGTAGGAAGTACTTTCCCCTTCCCGAATGAAGTAGCCATTGAGTGTCTTTCGATATGGATCGAGGTTGTAATTCTTGGCCTTTGGGTCTTTGTGGCCTTTATATGCGGTTCCTTCCCACTTGATTTGAGTGAAGTCCCACTCTTCTTCGTCATCCCCATCGTGGATGGAAATGATGTATCCTAGGCCATGCTTTGTGTGAGGTGGGGGAACCGGTGGTGGTTCCGTTATCCCTTGTAAGTGCTTTCCAAGCCCCAAGCCAGGAAAGTATCCTTTTGCTTGCATCATTTTCCAGACAGGAAGGTTTCCGGAAAACCAAGATGCCTTGGAGTAATCATTTTCGTTGCAAGTTTCTATGACATTCACAGTGCTTTCTTTCTCGATCTCAAAGCCGCTGAACAGGAAATCAGAAGTGCTATGTTGTACTTCGAGGATAGGGCTAGCAGTAACCATCTCTCCGTGTATGGTGACTATCGTATTGTTGTGTCTGAACTTGATACATTGGTGCAGGGAGGAGGGCACACCCCCTATGTCGTGTAGCCAAGGGCGACCAAGCAGCAAGTTGAAGGATGCCGGAATGTCGATGACTTGAAATTCGATGCTCATTGTGACTTGCCCCATTTCTACAGGTATCACAACTGATCCCAAAGCGGTTCTAGCGGTACAGTCGTATCCCCTCACAGTATGCCCGGATGGCTTAAGGTCTTTGTGAGTGAGGCCTAAGGATGATAAGGCTTTCTTTGGGAGGACATTGATTGCAGAACCATTGTCGACCAAAATGCGTGGCATTCGGTACCCATTCACCTTAGCAGTTATGTAGAGGGCCTCATGATGATTGTTCCCATAGGACGGTAGGTCCAAGTCAGTGAAAGTGATGATGTTGCCAAATTGCACTTGGCCAATCATTTGAGTAAGCTCTTCGGGTGTTGCTTCCGAGGAAATGGTCATTTGAGCCAATGCCTTTTTCAACATCTCACGGTGCTTGTGAGATGCTCCTATGAGATCCCAAACTGAGATGTTTGCTTGTGTCTTCTTTAACTGAGTTAAGAGAGGGTCCTCCGGTTCGCTTGGCGATGAGGCTTTGGCTTGTTTAGGAAGATTTTCATCCCTTGGATCTTTGTTGATGATCACACGATCGGATCGTGTGAGTAGATTGACTGTTTTAGATCCTTTTCCCTTTTGTTCTAAGATTTCCTCCCAAGACATCATATAACAGAAAGAAGATTTATTAATTCAAGAGGGCTCTCGTCCACAATTGTGGCTAGACGAGTAGGGTCCTCGAAGCTACTTTCTATCTCTATCAGATTGACATCATTGTTTGGCAAAGGATTAGTAACAACATTAGGTAGCCCTATCTCTTTATCATCAAACAAATCTTGGATGACGTCTTTCAAGTGGAAGCAAGAGTTGGTGTCGTGGCCGGTGAAGTTGTGGTACTTGCAGAAGAGATGATGAGCATGGTTAGCAGGAAGATCTTTCTTTGGAGGTCCACCTTCTCTTGATTTGATTTTCCCGTTCTTGACAAGCACCTCGAAGAGTTCTTCTTGAGTGATTCCTTCAAGTTTGTCATAATGTCTATCCTTCTTCTTCTTTTGTGGTGGGGGTACCTCAGAGTACTTACCATTTCCGGGATGATTGAAGACAATGGCATTGACAGAGGTATCCTTGGGGTTGGAAGAGGAAGATGAGCTCTTGTTGTAACGGAATCCACTTTCTTTCTTGGCTTCCCTTTTCTGTTTGATGAGGTCATCTAACCGTATGCCCGATTTGTGAAGTTCGGCGAAGCTAGGAGAATAGTTGCCGGCGAGCTTGTCTTGATACTCCTCCCTAAGGCATTGTATGAGGATGTGGATTTGTTCGTCTAGGCTGGGCCTATCAACGATTTCAGTTAGTTTGGTTCTCCACCTTTTGACAAAATCTGTGAAGGATTCATTCGGAAGCTGCTTGGTTTGCTCAAGATCCCTTCTAGTGGTGCGATAAGTGGAGTTGTCCTCATATTGCTTTTGGAAAGTACAACTAGCGAGTGGCCAGTCGAGTCTTGTAAAGAGTGAAAGGGTCATGTACCAATCCCTAGCGGCACCATCGAGAGTTTGTGGAAAGCATTGGGCTAACAGGTTGTCATCAACACCCATAGGTAGCATGGCCCAAGAGTAGGTCTCCAAATGTGATTTGGGACAGGTGGTGCCATTGAACTTTGCAATGTCGGGTGTTTTGTACTTTCTAGGAAGCTGTGATGTACCCGATTTTTTTTTGAAATCAAACGGAGTCGCCACGCCATTTTTGTTTTAAGGGCCAAAACTTTGAAAAATGCCCGGAATCAAGAGATTCGAGTTCGGAGGTCACGTTACGCGCCGGGAAGGACGTTAGTGTGCACCCGGAACGCCTCGTAAAACGAGTCTTCCAAACATTCAAAATCATTTGTTTGTGTGTGTGTGTGTGTGTGTTACTTTGGCCAAAAAAAGTTGAAACTGAAGAAAGTAAAAATTGGGAATTCTTTATTAGACTTAGGACAGATCCCATGATTTTTGGTGTGATTTTTGGGTTGAGTTTTGGTACTCAAAAGATTTTTGGAAGTTGAAAACCATTTCTGCCAGAATGAAAAAGGCAGTGGACACTTGATTTTGAAATGGACTTTAGGGCTTGAAAACTCCAGAATCTGGGAAAAGTCCGAGAATGAAAAATGTTCAAAACACCTTAAATAAGGTTTCTATAAAATATTTTTTCATTTTGGAGATTATTTGAGGGGTCAAAACCTTCTGTAAATCTCAGATATGAAATCTGGATTTCCAGAAACTGATGAACTGACCTTTAAAAGAAAATTTGAAAAAAGGAGTTTTACTCACGCAAAAAATAAAGTAAAAATATGTCTGGAAATATCTGGATGTTGTCTACAAAAAGTATTTTGTAGTCAATACCAAATTCCAAGTTTCTGTATGTCCAAAAAATAGGAAAATGGAGTGAGATCTCAGAACAATGCTACTGGACAGCAAGATGTTCTTGAGGGAAAAATGTGATTTTTGGGGGATTTGCATCTATGTTCACCCCATTTTCATCCCTATACTTGATTCCACTACTTTGTGTTAAGTGGTTATCATATTCAAGTCATCCTTGGGGAATTTTATGGGGTTTAAACATGTCCTTTGCAAAGGGAAAGGGGATATTTTGTAGAGATGAAATTAAAGAGACAAATCAACTAGAGATTTAAAATTTGGACCCTTTGAGATGGTCATTCATGAAGATGAACTTCAAGATGACCATCTTAGGTCAAGACTTAAGTTAAATTAGACATAAAGCAAATCAAAATAAGAAGAACAAGATGATCAAGAGATTAAAAGGGAATTTTAGGGTTTAGAGAAGAAGGGCTTTACCAATGGTGACACCCTATCTTCCTAGGCTTGGAATTTGACTTGAGGAGTATCAAGATTTGGTGTTTGACTTGAGGAGTATCAAGATTTGGTGTTTTGGAGTTGTGTTTGGATGGATTCAAGGCTTGAATGTGTTTAGGGTTTGATGATAGAGTTGATCAAAGAGAAAACAAGTAGATAACACTTAAGTCCTCTATGTTTTCTCCCTAATCTTCCTCTTGAGTAGTGTTTTAAGCTTGAGCTTGGTGTGTTTAAGAGTGATATGAGAATGGTTGAAGTGAAATTGGGAAAGGTTCAAGAGAAAATGGTGGAAATCTAAGGATTCCCACTGTTTTCTCTCTAATTTTCGCCAAAATGCAGCTTCTGTGTGTAAAATGTGTTGTGTAAACTGAGAGAGGAGGGTTCAATTTATAGCCCCCTGTGAGGGACAAAGATGTCCGCGCGGATGGTTCCGTACACGTGCCTGGTGCATTAAATGCTGCTCCAGGCTTTGAACAGGAAGAATATTATTCAAAATTTCAGCAGTTTTTGTTTTTCAACTTGCCTAATTCAGATTTTTCCAATTTCTTTTGCTTTTTGAGATTCTTTTCTAGGTTTAACCTTAAATGGCAATGCCCACTTTACCCTTGCTTTGTTAGAAAGGTTAGGGTTTGTTAGAAATGTTGGAAATGTTAAAACTTTCGTTAATTTTCTAACGAAAATACTAACGGCTCAAATTGGAGCACTTACAGTAGCCCCTCGGCGACGGTGCTTTCGAAGGAAGCGGGGTCGTCGATAAGAGTAAGGCTCCATTTTTGACGGGATGATCAGGTGATCGAGTGGCTGAACCTAGCGATAGGCTACCTACGTATCCCGAATGGGAATCAAGCCGGCCGTAGTTCGAGTCTTTGACCCTGGAGATGATGGCGTTTTAGGTGCCTCGATCCTGATGAGCGAGTTACGCAATCGTTCTTTGGAAAGAAACTCTGCTTTGGGGATAAGAGATGACCATTTTGGTCTGATGGCTATCCGCTCTGCTGGGGATAGGAATGACCATTTTTGGTCGGAGGGCTATCCGCTCTGCTGGGGATAGGAGATGACCATTTTGGTCTGATGGCTAGAGTTGTATATCCGCTCTGCTGGGGATAGAAATGACCATTTTCGGTCTGATGGCTGAACCTAATGATAGGCTACCTACGTATCCTTAAGAGGAATCAAGCCAGTCGTAGTTTGGGTCTTTAATCCTAAGATTGGACTATTTTTGGGAAGTCGCCCTAAGACCTGACTATTTTTGGGAAGTCACCCTATGGCTTGACTATTTTTGGGAAGTCGCCCTATGGTTTGATTATTTTTGGGAAGTCGCCCTGTGGTTTGACTATTTTTGGGAAGTCGCCCTGTAATCTGACTGTTTTTGGGAAGTCACCCTAAGGTCTGACTATTTTTGGGAAGTCACCCTATGGTTTGACTATTTTGGGGAAGTCGCCCTATGATCTGACTATTTTTGGGAAGTCACCCTAAGGTTTTGACTGTTTGGGGAAGTCGCCCTAAGATCTGACTATTTTTGGGAAGTCACCCTAAGATCGACTATTTTTGGGAAGTCACCCTATGGTTTGACTATTTTGGGAAGTCGCCACATGGTTTGACTATTTTGGGAAGTCGCCCTATGATCGACTATTTTTGGGAAGTCACCCTATGGTTTGACTATTTTGGGAAGTCGCCACATGATCGACTATTTTTGGGAAGTCACCCTATGATCTGACTATTTTTGGGAAGTCGCCCTATGACCTGACTATTTTTGGGAAGTCACCCTATGGTTTGACTATTTTTGGGAAGTCGCCCTATGATCTGACTATTTTGGGGAAGTCGCCCTGTGGTTTTGGTTTGTCGAATTAGGGGATGATTGCGTTTTATCGCTTTTCCTAGTGTTGTGTGTGATAGCGTTTTAGGTGCCTCAAACCTTAATGATGGAGTCTTAGGTGCCTTGAACCTTGATGATGGCGTCTTAGGTGCCTTGAACCTTGGAGATGGCGTCTTAGGTGCCTCGAACCTTGATTTGGAATGATTTCCCTTTGACGGTTTGGGATGGATGGTCCTTTGGTGGATTTTAGTTCAGGAATATGAACCTAAATGGGGACTTAGTTCAGGAGTATGATTCTAAATGGGGTTTTGTTCAGGAGTATGAACCTAAATGGGGACCTAGTTCAGGAGTATGATTCTAAGTCGAAGTTTTGTTCAGGAGTATGAATCTAAATGGGGACTTAGTTCAGGAGTATGATTCTAAGTCGAGGTTTTGTTCAGGAGTACGAACCTAAATGGGGACTTAGTTCAGGAGTATGATTCTAAAAGGGGTTTTGTTCAGGAGTATGAACCTAAATGGGGACCTAGTTCAGGAGTATGATCCTAAGTCGGGGTTGAGGGAGACTGTTTGAGGGCATTCTCGCAGGGGAAGATTAGAGTTTATGATGATTATCGGGGAAAAAGGGTGGCCAGAGTGTTGGTCGGTTTGGACCTAGGTAGGCTACCTACGTATCCCGTAGTTCAAAAGCCAAGCCGGACGTAGTTCGGTCTTTGTGATGTTTGACGGTATTTGGGAGTCACGAGGTTTGACTATTTTGGGAAGTCACCAAGATTTGACTATTTGGGAAGTCACCCTAAGATTTGATGATAATGTTCTTTTAGAAAAGTAGTTGACTAAGATATGCTTTCATACCTGTCTTGTGCTTACACTGTAGGCTGCCGGAAGGGCGAGGCTACGGGCGATGTTGATGAAGAGTTGTTGGGTTGCCGTTCGTGGGACGGTTTACGCTGACGATTTGCTTGTCTTTGAGGCATTTTTGACTTTGAAGGAGGAGCTTGGTTGAGTCTGCATCTTGCTGGTGATCGTCAACCTTGTAGAAGTTGTTGAGCTTGTCTTCACATTGGGACTTCTTGCTTTTGAGAACTTGGTGTCTCTGACCGCATTGCATTTGAGAGCTTGGCGTCTCTGACCGTATTGTATTTGAGAACTTGGCGTCTCTGACTGATTTGCATTCCCGAGAACTCGCGTCCCCGACCGATTCCAGATTCGAGAACTTGGCATCCCTGACCGGTTTGTATTTGAGAACTTGGCATCTCTGACCGATTTGTATTGGAGAACTTGGCGTCTCTGACCGATTTGCATTTTGAGAACTTGGCATCTCTTACCGATTTGTATTTGAGAACTTGGCGTCCCTGACCGATTTGTATTGGAGAACTTGGCGTCTCGGCCGATTTGTATTTGAGAACTTGGCGTCACGGCGAATTTGTATCTTCTCAGTTGTATTTTGAGAGCTTGGCGTCACGGCCAAGAAACGGTAGACATTGGAGGTGGTCTTCGTTGAAAGTGAGATTTTTTTCATCCATTTGTGGACATTGGGTCGTCTTTGGTGAAGATCATCCTTGCCAAAAAAAGGGGATTTGATTTCACGTTTGAATTCCTGCATTCGTTAGTGAAGAGGAAGATGCATATATGACATTCATGATGACGGATGCATGCATAGAGCCAGAATGATTATGGCAGTATCCGCTGCGTATGTTCGCGAGATGATGCATTTACTTGCTTTGAAGATGCACTTAGCCTAAGCTTTTGGCAGGGGGAAATTATGATTTATGATCTTCAATCACTTAGGATTTTTCCTATTGATTCAAATTTTGTGCATGCTACATGAGCCCTTGGGAGATTTTTGTGGGGATGCATGGTGATGAAAGGGGATGCGTCGGGATGTATGTGTTTGGAAGCTGTTTGGGACGATTTTGAGCAAGTGGGAGGTGAGAGCCCTCGATCGCGATTTAAAACGGCGGTTGTTGATGAGGTTTTGTTGACGGTATCACATGGACCTCAATTTTGATGAGATTGGATTCGGATCCCGGGTCTTGGTTGAAATTTTCCCTCTCATTCTTGGTCATCTGAAGCTGATGCTGACAGGCTCTGGGGCACGTCGATATGAGCAAAGCTTCTTTCATTTGGGTGAGATGTGACTTTGGCCGAAACCTTGTTCGGAGAATGATTTGATGAAATTGCCAATGCCGGGAGAAACCCTGATCTTGAATTCCGATGCTACGGGAAGCTGCCGTGTACCAAGTTACGATTTTGAAATTCTTTCTTGCGACTTGATAAAATTCGGGTCCAAAAGACCATCTTGACAAAGTCCCCGGATCCTGAGTAGGCAAAGTCCAGATTTTTGAAGAAGTGACTTGGCGAATCTATCTCGTTAGTGAAGAACCTAATGTGGACCCAAAGATGGCTATAGATAGAAGCCCCAGCTTGAAGAGCTGCTACAGGAGAACCTGGGAGAACCGCTTAGCAAAGCCCCAGCGTGAAGAAATTCAGAGTAGTCTCAACGAGAGGCACCCATCTTTTCGGACCTTAGTCAACCGGCGATTCGGACAAGACTCGAAATGTTTACGTGCAGGGGCATATCTTTTGAAAGGTGGGAATGTCTCCCGAATTTGTGTATGACACTCTAGCTTTAGGTTTGACTCTTTTGAGAGAGTATAAGCATTACAAGGTGTGGAAAAGTGTATGGAAGCCCCTGCTGACAGAAAGACAATGTTTGGCTCTATTTTCCTATGATGTGGAAAGAGAAGACTTGTCGAGACACTTGAAAACTTGTCTTATTCATGATGATCACAAGGCTGCTTAAAACCCTTTGTTAATGTTCGGGTTATTCAATCCTAAATACGATATGAACAAATATTTTGATTAATCACAAGGAGAAAACCAACTGATATCGAGAGTTAAGCTCGGAAAGTGTATAGGGACGATCCTTGATGAGACCGGATTTTTTTTTTTTTGGGGATTTGTTTGTGATTTCGACCGGACCATTTCTGGTTGCCTATGTTCCCTCCATTATGAAGAGCTCTGGTCGCCGTAGTTCGGGCCTATCCCGAATGAAAAGAGAACGAATGTTGAAATTCGAGGATCTGAGGACCTTTGGGGATTTTAGGATTGGAGATTCGAATAACATATCCCCTTAGAGTGTCCATGAAAGACACAGATGCGAAGCCCCAGTGGGACATCCACGGCAAGTGTTTGCGGAGTAGAAATGAATTATGCTCACATGAAATGTCGAATGAATCAGATTTGAATTTGCACAATCTTTGATTGATGATTTTGAATCAAGATGGATTAGATTCAAATTTAAGCAAGCAATGAAGCGTTAATTTGATTTAGATCTTAGAGATATTATAATGAAATTGCTATCCGATAGGAATTGCAGCTGGGTTTCCGGGCTTCGATCGGCCATCGGGTGATTTGGGAAATTGTGACCTCTTAAGATGAGAGATCGGCTGGGCCTTTTACTGACTGAACCTCTAAAAATGAGAGGTTGGCTTGTAGGGATGTGTTTGGGAAATCTATGGGGAAGATTGATTGCCTCTAAGAATGAGAGGTCAAATTTTGACTTTGTCCAAAGGCGAGGGTAATGGGAATATCCTCTAAAATCGAGAGGATGGCTCGGGATTGATTTAAGGTAATGGTGAGAGGAATATCCAAGCTATTGACAACTTTTCGCGAATTTGCGAGAATTCAGGCTCCTTTTTGATCATCGGAGAGCTCCTTGAGAAGTCGGGGATTTTTTTACTGAATTGTGAGGATCGACAGTCCTTCTTTTTTTTTTTTTTTTGAAGCTTTTTTTTTTTTTTGTTTTTGTTTTTTTTTGTTTTTTTTTTTTTTTTTTTTTGACTTGGAAAGCCTCCTGAGGATTGAGGATTATCTTTGTCCTTCCTTCGTGGCTTGAGATATTTTGCGCATCGCCGACTCTCGAAGCTAACTTCTTGGGCTCGCTTGGACTTTCTCTCAGTAAGGAGCAAAAATGATGGCTAAACCGGGTTTCAAAACACGCCGATCTTGAAATGAAAGGGTATTGTTTAGTGAGGGTGAGATAATGGCTTTCCTATGGGTGAAAGGCTTCAACCGCAATCCCTACCGGATGACCTAAACGAGATTAAGTCTTCATTGCTTGCTTAAGCTTTCAATGAGAAAAGATCCATGCAAATTCATCGAGCAACGAGACGATGAGGCTGACGAAAGGGATGTGAGCATATGAGATGCAAGATGGGGAATTGGTAAGCCCTAATTTGAGAGGGATATCAATTGATTTTCTCACTCCAATTAATTTAAATATTTATTATTTCAAAGAATTAGTAGTTGAGCAGCACAAGTGATCATCTAGGATAAAACCATTTCAATTAAGTGTAACGTGGGTGTGCGAAGTGATGTCTCGAGTCTAGCAAGAAAAGAAGAAAAGACTTATATATATATAAATTTTAAATGATAGTTAAGCTATCTTTCCACAACATTCGAGGTGGACAAAACCGACAAGTGTCCAAGATGGACTTAGGTGAAAGAAGAATACTAGAACCTACGAAGGTTGACTAAAAGACTATTTTAGAGATAGGTAGCCCCTTTTTAGTCTAGCCCAGCTCTTCTTTGTTGAGACCATGCATCTATTCTTGGCTCTTTGGAGATGAGGAGCTATTGCGAGTCTTTCCATCGGGACTTCTTCTTGCTCAATCCAACCATTTTCCTTGCTGCGATGGTGGTTCATTGACCTCGCGAGGGAGTGAGTCCAAATTCCATTATGCCCGAGTCTTGAATCACCAAACTCGACCATGTTGACATTCGAGTTGTTGTTTCTAGGGAATGGGTTATTGATAGTATTAGGCCCTTGGGCATCTCCTACACCTCCCTTGCTCAATCAAACTTTGGATTGCCTTCTTCGAGGGGACGCAATCATCACGTCGGATGCCCGTAGTGCGATGAAAGGCACAATGCTTGGAGGTATCGAAAGGAGCATTGGGAGTTTCGGGGCGATAATTTTCCAACGGCCGGAGCAAGCCTTCTTTTACCAAACCTCTGAAGATATCACTCAAAGGCATCCCGAGAAGTTTCTCAAGTCTTGGAGCAGGGATACGGATGGATCGGAGTTTCTTGGGAACAAAGGAAGTGGCATTATTCTGAGTCTGTCCGCATAGCTAATCACTTCTTTACCTTTTGGTTGGGCGGGAGGCTGTGTTGGAGGTGGAAGAAACCCGGTATACGTAGCGGGTGCAACGGTCGGCTAGCGATTGTAAGCCTTTTCAAACTTAGCCCGGAATTAACCATTGCACGCAAGTCGGCGTAGGGAAGTGGCTGAGGGAAGCCCTCAAATGCGGCTTCAAGCATGACTGAAAGATGTCTAACTGCTCCTCGTCAGAGGGAGGAATGGCCATTTCGCTGAGCTTTAAGTTCCACCTTTTATAGAAATCCCCAATATTCTCATCAGGACACTGCATCGTTGTTTGCAGGTTTGTTCATCTTTTTTAGGAATGTGCCTAAAATAGAAAGTATATAAATTACTATTTTAGGAGAGTGCCTAAAATAGAAAGTATGGAGATTACTATTTTAGGAAAGTACCTAAAATAGAAAGTATAAAATAGAAAGAATGGAAGTTACTATTTTAGGAAAGTTGCCTAAAATAGTAAAAGCTTGAATTAACCAAACCAAGGAGTCAAGAATAACTCGAGAGGCTAACAAAAAGAACTATTAAAGTGTTTGCTTTTAGAAATGGAAAGATCTTGAAAAGTTAAAATCTAGTCCTGTTGAGACAAAAACAAAAATTTAATTATAGATACATTGAGACGGAAATATAAAATCGAAGTTAGTCACTTTTGAGACGGAACCGTAAAGTATTAACTAGCAAGACGAGCTACGGCCTCACTCACTATATGTAGCTGAGTTTGTTAAAGCTAAATATTATAGATATGTATTACTTATTAAAGAAGCTAGTGGGTAGAAAGAAATTAATCCTTTGAAGCCAGAAGCTGAAGCTGGAAGGCGGGAAGGCCCAGGACGAATGAGACCCGGTAACAAAAGGAAAGCTACGGATAAGAACCGTGGAAAGGAATGCTGCAAGTAAGTACCGAGCCAATTTCGATAATCGCAAGAAGGGGAACAAAGTGGATACCCCGGTGAGGAACTGGAAATGCCAGGTATGCGAGGGGAGCACAAGGCCCGATGAATCTTTGGTATAAGGAAAAGAAATGTTACAATAGTGACAAGATGAGACATTCGCTTGATGGAAGTACCAAGAACCAAGGGAAGAGTTGCGTGCTCAAGGAGAAAAAGATGATAAAAGAAGCTAGGTAGTGGTTGTGGGCCGAGTATTTTTCCATGATTGTCAAGGACACCTGAGAGCCCTGAAAATGATTTTGTTGAAGATACAATTCAACTCTATTCTAGTGATAGGTATGCATTGTTTGATTACGGGTGCTTTCTGGCATTAAATTATTAGTACTTATTAGGCAAAGAAAATGAGAACTTGGAACTGAGGCGTTAGGATTACCTCACGGTACACATTAGATACTAAACGAGAGAGAATTCAATTCCTATTTCATATGCATATAAGTGTTGTCTTTTGAAAATAGGAGAAAGAGAACTCGAGGGTGCAGCCTTATCAGAGGTCCAGGATAGATAAGATTTGATATTACTCTTTGGGGATAGATTGAGTTATAGGTACTTACTGTGCCAAAAAAAAATTGCTTTAAGAAGGAAGTGTGTTTGGGTTCAAATGCGGAGAAGAGTTTGAATTACACAAGAATCGAATCCTAGAACCCAATTCGCCCTTATTTCGGTGATGAAAGCCCGAATGATATGGGATGAAGGATTGATATGGCAGAGTGTTTCACCGAAGAGTGCACCGGTACTATTTGTGAAAAGAAAGATGGATCGATGAGGATGTGCATTGACTATCGAGAATGGAATCATATGGCGGTAAAGAACCGGTAGCAATTACCTAGGATAGATGACTTATTCCCGATACTTGTCGGGAAGCATCATTACTTACCGAAGATAAATTTGAGGCCGAGATTTCCATCGATTAGAAGTAAAGAAATAAGATAAGCCTGTCGGCCTTTAGGACAAGAATGCAGTCGCTACAAGTTTCACAGTTATGCACGTTCGGATTGACTGTGCGCGGCAGCATTCTCATGGAAGACCTGATAGGAATAGAGATAATTTGAGAAGTTCTTGGATAAATGTGTGATTTGTATTCATTGAGGATGTTTTGAGTATTCGGAGACTAAGGGGAGCATGAAGAGCAGCACGTGAGAGTTAGTCTTTGCAAATT
This sequence comes from Adenophora triphylla var. japonica, assembly GCA_022495995.1. Lineage (NCBI taxonomy): Eukaryota > Viridiplantae > Streptophyta > Magnoliopsida > Asterales > Campanulaceae > Adenophora > Adenophora triphylla. The sequence goes on along the minus strand of JAFEMH010003284.1, from coordinate 110,056 downwards.
ACGGGGAAAGAACAACAGATTGTATCACTAAATTTAAGAAATACAAGAAATTTAGTTAGAAAGTGGCATTCTTAGGACATGTGGTATCTAAGGATAGAGAAGGTAGATGGATCCAGCGAAACTGAGAAGCTATAGTGAATGAGGGAAAGACCCGACCACGATTAGTGAGATAAGAAATTTCTTGGAATTGGTAGTTCTTATAGGAGATTCGTTGGAAAAAGTCTCTAAGTTGTCGGGACCGTTAATTAGATTAACGCACGAAAGGAGACAAGTTAGATTTAATTGGTCGAAAAGAATGTGAGAAAGAATTTTCGAGGAACTGAATCAAAGATTAGTCTACGCGTGACCGGCTTCTTCAACGTCGTACCAAATGACCGGAATCGAGCCAGTTGTAATCTATAAGTGATGCTTCGCAGTTAGGTACATATTGATGCAAAATGATAAGGTTATAGCCTGGCGTCAAGGATTAACTTAGTGAGAAGAATTACCCGACTCATGATTTAGGGTCGCAACAGTGGTGTTTGCATTAAAGATTTGGAGACATTACTTGTACGGAACGACTTGTCGAGATTCATACGTATCATAAGGGTCTTAAGTATATTTTTCACCCAAAAGGAACTTAATATGAGGCAAAGGAGATGATTATAATTACTTAAAGATTATGATTGTACCATTTTGTATCACCAGGGAGGCCAATAAGGTGGCCGATGCATTGAGTAGGAAGAATAGGGGAACCTTAGCGACATTAATTTCTAAGGGGGTAAGTGTGTGGAATAACGTTGAGGGTTCAAACTTAGCAGTGCGAGATAGAGGGTATCTAGCTCGATTAATTGTTCAACCTACATTTTGGAGAGAGTTAAGGAGGCTCGAGGTGTAGACGATGAGAGATGTCTCGTGGGCAAAGGACAAGGCAAAGATCTTCGTATGGATGAAGATGGGATCTTAAGGTATAAGTCGGGAATTTGGGTACCAGACAACCGAGACAAAAAGCGAGAGATCTTACAAGAATCGCACTATTCGAAATTTTCTGTTCATACCAGGAATACCAAGATGTATAGGAATTTGCGAGAATCGTTTTGGTGGAACAACATGAAAGGAGACGTGGCTGAGTTTGTGGCAAGATATTTGGTGTGTCAGCAAGTGAAGAGTGAACACCAAAAGCCTGCGGGGTTACTACAATCGTTACCTATTCCGGAATGGAAGTGGGATCATATAGCGATGGATTTAGTTGTTGGACTACCAAGGACAGCAGGTCAAAATGCCATTTGGGTGATAGTAGACAGATTAACAAAGTCGGCACACTTCTTAGCGATCAAAGTGACAGATTCATTAGAGAAGTTGGCTAAACTGTATATTGACGAGATTGTACGACTACATGGGATTCCAGTTTCGATAGTATCAGACAGGGACGCAAGGTTTACATCGAAGTGCACGGGAGCAGTTTACAACAAGCATTAGAGGCAGGTTTGGCCAATGTACGTAAGCTTTTTATCCATGCAGACGGATGGGCGAATGTCGGAGAGAACAATCCAGAAACTTTGGAAGATATGCTAAGGGCTACGTCGTTAGATTGGCAAGGCACTTGGGACGAACACTTATCTCTAGTGGAGTTCGCATACAACAATAGCTTTCATGCGAGTATTGGAATGGCTCCATATGAGGCACTTTATGGGCGAAAGTGTAGATCGCCTACTTGTTGGGATGAAGTAGGTGAACGGAAATTGACAGGACCAGAACTAGTCCAAGTAACTGCGGACAAGGTACAACAGATTCGTAAATGGTTGTTAACAGCACAGAGTAGGCAGAAATCTTACGCAGACAACCGACGACGCGACCTAGAATTTCAAGTGGGAGATCATATATTTTGAAGATTTCACCAACCAAAGGTGTCATGAGGTTTGGTATAAAAGGAAAGTTGAGTCCAAGGTACGTAGGACCATTTGAGATCTTGGATAGAGTTGGAAAGGTGGCATATCGATTAGCCTTACCACCTGTACTAGCTTTGGGAGTACACAATGTATTTCACGTATCCATGTTAAGGAAGTATACGGCAGATGCAAGTCATGTAATTGAATATAAGCAGCTAAGGCTTCGGACGGATTTGAGTTATGACGAGAAACCAATTAAGATTGTGGACCGGAAGGACCAAAATCTGCGAAGGCGAGTCATACCGTACGTGAAGGTACAATGGAGCAACCACTCAGAACGTGAGGCGACATGGGAGCTCGAAAGCGAAATGAGGGAAATGTATCCCGATCTTTTCGAAAATTAAGGTACGTTTAGTTTGGAGGACCAAACTCTTTTAAGGGGTAAGAATGTAAAGACCCGAAAAATTTTGAAATTTTTTTAGTATTATTTTAATTATAATAATAAATAAAATAATACTCCTTAATTGATTTGGACTTGGGTTAATTAAATGGACCAATTTATTTAATTAAAGTCAAGTGGGCTAAGTTGGGCTTAGGAGGTCAAAGGGGCCCAAGGAGGTGAAAGCCTAGGATATAAATAATAAAACCTCATTATTATTTTCCTCATAATCTTTCATTTAGCAAAAAGAAAAAAAAAATCAAAAACCTAAACCTAGAGGGAGGAGGGCGGCCGAAGGGCTTGGAGGAGGAGTGACAGCCATTTTTGGTCTTCTTTTGGCCATTGTTCCTTCATCAAAAATCAAGGTAAGATGATAACCTACAATCCTAGTTTTTGTTTCATTCAATTCCGATTTAAATTGAATTAGTTATGATTTTTCGAAAGTTTAAAACTATTTAATTCTAGGTTTAGCCATTATTGGATTTCTAATGGTTAATCTTAGGGTTTATGTAATAAATTAAGGATTTGATTATTGGGGAATTGTAGGTTATAATGATATAACCCTAACCCTAGTTCATATTACTATAGAATTAAATCAATCTCAATTAATATGATTAAAGGTATTTTTATTTAAAAGGGTATATAAATCAAATGATGTATTTAATGTTTAGAAAATAAAAAGAGGAACAAAAATCATGTTTTTGAAACACCCATGGCTCGGCCGAATTGGTCTAAGTGATTTTGGGTGTGTTTCTTTTTAAGTGTTAAGCTTTTGGTTTGTTTTGTGTGAAAACAGTTAGTTTTTAAAGCGAAAAGGGACCAAGCGCAAAGTTTTCAAAGCTGAAAGGATTTTTTTGATTTCAGTTAAGTTATTGCTGACGATTAACCGAATTTGGGCGAAAAGTTCAAAAGTTACGAGGACTGTTCTGTGATTTTGAAAATCTGAAGGACTGTTTTGCAATTACTGAAAAGTTGAGGGACTGTTTAGTAATTTTTCAAAAGTTGAGGGACTGTTTTGTAATTTTCCAAAAGTTGAGGGACTGTTTTGTAATTTTTCAAAAGTTGAGGGACTATTTTGTAATTTTTCAAAAGTTGAGGGACTATTTTGTAAAATTTGGAAAGTTAAAGGACTTTGTTGAAATTAAGAAAACCTAAAGGAACCTTTAGGAATTTAGGGAAAGTCCAAAGACTTTAAAGGGATTATATCAAAGGAAAAGAAGAAGAATAACACTTTAAGAATACTAAAAGACTTAGGTTTCAAAGTGTTAGAATTTCGAAATAGAAAGTTTCTAAGTTTAAGAAACTGCTAAATTAGGAAAGCTTCTAAAAATAGAAGGTTAGTTAACCAATTAAGGTGAGTCTAAGAATAACTCATAGGTTAACTAAGGAAAGGAAGTATAGGTGCATAAGAAGTAATAAAAGGTTACTTGTGCCTAAAATATGCTATTACGTGATTGTAGATTTCGCGTAAAGGGCGTTGCTAAGCAAGGAAGCAAAGCTAAGGTAAGGAATTACGATCCTAAGTACTCTTGTATATCAATTTCGTTTGGAAACTCCATTGAGTCTTTTCAAAACGTGAATGCTATCGGTGGCTGATAGTAATTTTTAAAATACTCTGATGAAATGTATCGTCATTGAAAATTCTTTATTCTATGATATGTTCTTGTTCATGGAATATCTGCAAATATTGAAATTGCTATGTGTATTCTTGTACCTCTGAATGCACTGTATGTAATAACTAGTATGCATTATTATTTACTAGTTATGAAATTATGCTTAATGAGAAAAGCATGTATTATGAAAAATCGACATCAATGTAGGTGATCGATATGGAAATACTCAATGTAGGGTATAACCCATGTAATAACTAGTATGCATTATTATTTACTAGTTATGAAACTATGCTTAATGAGAAAAGCATGTATTATGAAAACACGACATCAATGTAGGTGTTCGTTGTTTTGGAAATTACTCAATGTAGGGTATGACCCATGGAATTGACGGAAGTCTGAAAGTATAACAAAGTTGTAGTTGCCACACTTTCTTTGCTATGAAATATACACATAATTGTTGTTTATAACCTATCCTTGAAAATAGTTTTTGGATTCGTTCTTTCTAGTCGTCTCCTCATTGTATCGATGAGACCACGTATGAACTTATTGGGCATTGTTCGCTCATTCCTTCATTTTCTTTTTCCCTCAGGATCGGAATAGAAAGGAGGAGAACCGTCATCAGAAAGAGACGGAGAAATTAAGTAGAATAAATGAATTATTTAATGATTCCGAATTTCAGAACTTTTATTAGTATTAGTTATTGTACTTAGCCGTTACATCTGATTTTTCCGCACTTATGTAATGGTTTGAATTAAGTTACTGTTGTAGACCCGTCGTTTGGGGTATTTATTTATGTTTATGGAATTATGGAAATTATGGAAATTCGGGGTCGTTACAGTTGATATCAGAGCTCCGGTTTTAGGTCTCATGGGAAGTGTTAGATCTAAGTACCTTGGAGTAATAGAATTGACTTTTGAGGAATGAAACCCAGAATTAAGAAATGGTTCTAGGTTTGAAAATTATAAAGTTAGGAAAACTAAGTGGAAAGGTTAAAGGAATAACTTACTCGTTTCTTTGGAAGATTAAAGCATATTTACTTTAAGTATATAAATATTATGTATTGAAGATATACTAATGATGATCTGTCTTGATTCTAGGAGATGATCAGGAGATATTCTTTGAGTTTTGGCTGGTAATATGACCTAGGAGAGTCAAAGGTACCTATAGAAAAAGACGAGGCAGTTATCGAGGTAATAAAGAATGAGGTTTCTAAGGTGAGATACTTGAGGTATAAGCTGAAGAGATTGGGAGTAGTGAAGCTACTCCAATTGTAATTGAAGATGATGATTAAGAGTTAGAGACAGTAAGAAGGTCTAGAGGAAGATCAAGGGGTTCTAAAAAGACACCAAAAGGAACCTAATGAAAGACCTAGGGGAAGACCTAGGAAGGTGTTGTTTCACGATTGAAAAGTGGGACGTTGAGTTATTTATGAGTAGAGAAAATGAGTAGTTAGTTCTAAACGAACTCCAGATATTTTGTGGAATTTAAAGAGTTTAATGCAATGATAATATTGGAGTTTATTTTGAGGAATTGTTTGTATTTTGTTCTTAAGTGTTAAGCGTGTGTGCTAACCTAGAACGAGAAAGTTGGTCGAGTGAAAAGACCATGTGTGAAAAGTAATTGGGCCGATTGAAATGGCCAAGTGAGAACAATGATTGGTCTGCTGAAACGACCGATGTGAAAAGATGAACGGCCTATTGAAACGGTCGAGTGTAATTAAGTTTAGGTCTAGTGAAACGACCGGTATTTGATAAGTGGTCTATTGAAACGACCAAGGATCTAATGAAACGACGATTAAAAGGAAAAAGTTAAAATCTTTTGAGACGGACTCAATGAGGAAATTATCCAAATAACAAACCTATAAGAAGTCATATTTTCCCTAACTATAATGTCCCAAAGGGGGGAAGGTTGCTAAATTTAGGAAGTTACTAAATTTAGAAAGCTACTATTTTAGGAATGTACCTAAAATAGAAAGTATATAAATTACTATTTTAGGAGAGTGCCTAAAATAGAAAGTATAGAGATTACTATTTTAGGAAAGTACCTAAAATAGAAAGTATAAAATAGAAAGAATGGAAGTTACTATTTTAGGAAAGTTACCTAAAATAGAAAGCTTAGTTAACCAAACCAAGGAGTCAAGAATAACTCAGAGGTTAACAAAAAGAACTATTAAAGTGTTTTAGAAACGGAAAGTCTTCAAAAGTTAAAACCTAGTCTGTTGAGACGAAAACAAAATTTAATTATAGTCTGTTGAGACAGAAATATAAAATCGAATTTAGTCTTTTGAGACGGAACCCTAAAGTATTAACTAGCAAGACGGCTACGTATATATATGTAGTGAGTTTGTTAAACTAAATATTATAGATATTATTACTTATTAAAGAAGCTAGTGGACCGAAAAGTGTCACTGGAAACTGGAAACTGGAAACTGGAAGCTGGGACCAAGATGAGACCAGTAACAAAAGGAAAGCTACGGATAAGAACCGTGGAAAGGAGGTACTGCAAGTAAGTACCAGAATAAGAATTTCGATAACCGCAAGAAGGGGAACAAAATTGATGCCCAAGGGTGAGGAACTACTGGGAAATGCCAAGTGTGCGAGGGGGAGCACAAGACTGATGAATGCTGGTATAAGGAAAAGAAATGTTACAATGGTGACAAGATGAGACATTCGCATTGGAAGTACCAAGAACCAAGGGAAGCTGAAATTGCTCAAGGAGAAAAAGATGATAAAAGAACCGGTAGTGGTTGTGGACGAGTGTTACCATGATTGTCAAGGACACAAGAGCCACAAATGATTTTGTTGAAGATACAATTCAACTCTATTCTAGTGATGGTATGCATTGTTTGATTCTGGTGCTACGCATTAAATTATTAGTGCTTATTAGGCAAAGAAAATGAACTTGGAACCTGAGGCGTTAGGATTACCTCTGGTCATAGATACTCTGACGAGAGAGTCAATTCCTATTTCATATGCATATAAGTGTTGTCTTTTGAAAATAGGAGAAAGAGAACTCGAGGTTGACCTTATCGAGTTAGGAATGAATGAATTTGATATTATCTTTGGGGATAGATTGGTTAGTTGCTTACCATGCCAAGAAAAATGGCTTTAAGAAGGAAGTGTATTTCAGGTTACCATCTGGAGAAGAGTTTTATGACCAAGAATTGAATCCTAGACCCCAAGTGAACTTTATTTCGGAGATGAAAGCCCGAATGATGTTAAGAAAAGTATGTGAAAGTTTTTAGCCAATATTAGTGAGAGGGATAAGAAAGAAGTGCGTATAGAACCTCTTTCAGTGATCAGAGATTTCAAGGATGTGTTCCCAGAATAATTGCCTGGAATACTGCCAGAAAGAGAAGTGGAATTCTCTATAGATTTGGCACCAGAAACCGCACCAATATCTAAGGCACCGTCAGAATAGCGCTGACTTAACTTAAGGAACTGAAGGAACAATTACAAGAACTATTGGATAAATGTGTGATTGTATCCATTGATGATGTGTTTGGTATATTCAGAGACTAAGGGGGAGCATAAAGAGCACGTGAGGTTAGTGCGGCAAATTCTGAAAGAACAACAATTGTATGCCAAATTCAAGAATTACGAATTTTGGCTAGAGAAAGTGGCATTCTTAGGACATGTGATATCTAAGGATGAAGTTGCAGTGGATCCAACAAAACTAGAAGCTATAGTGAATTAGGAAAGACCAACCACAGTTAGTGAGATAAGAAATTTCTTGGAATTGGCTAGTTACTATAGGAGATTCATTGAAGGATTCTCTAAGTTGCAAGGACCGTTAATTAGATTAACGCAGAAAGGGACAAGGTTAGTTTGGTCAGAAGAATGTGAAAAGAATTTTCAGGAACTGAATCAAAGATTAGTCTCTGCACCCGCTTCTTCCGTTACCATCCGGATCGGACGGATTTGTAATTTATAGCGATGCTTCGCTTAAAGGATTAGGCCGCGTATTGATGCAAAATGATAAGGTTATAGCCTACGTGTCAAAAAAAAAAAAAAAAAAAAAAAAACACGTGAGAAGAATTACCCGACTCATGATTTAGGGTCAGCAACAGTGGTGTTTGCATTAAATATTTGGAGACATTACTTGTACGGAACGACTTGTCAGATTCATACGTATCATAAGGGTCTTAAGTATATTTTCACCCAAAAGGAACTTAATATGAGGCAAAGGAGATGATTATAATTACTTAAAGATTATGATTGTACCATTTTGTATCACCAGGGAGGCCAATAAGGTGGCCGATGCATTGAGTAGGAAGAATAGGGGAACCTTAGCGACATTAATTTCTAAGGGGGTAAGTGTGTGGAATAACGTTGAGGGTTCAAACTTAGCAGTGCGAGTTAGAGGGTATCTAGCTCAGTTAATTGTTCAACCTACATTTTTGGAGAGAGTTAAGGAGGCTCAAGGTGTAGACGATGAGAGAGATGTCCTCATGGGCAAAGGACAAGGCAAAGATCTTCGTATGGATGAAGATGGGATCTTAAGGTATAAGTCGGGAATTTGGGTACCAGAAAACCGAGACAAAAAGCGAGAGATCTTACAAGAATCGCACTATTCGAAATTTTCTGTTCATACCAGGAATACCAAGATGTATAGGAATTTGCGAGAATCGTTTTGGTGGAACAACATGAAAGGAGACGTGGCTGAGTTTGTGGCAAGATATTTGGTGTGTCAGCAAGTGAAGAGTGAACACCAAAAGCCTGCGGGGTTACTACAATCGTTACCTATTCCGGAATGGAAGTGGGATCATATAGCGATGGATTTAGTTGTTGGACTACCAAGGACATTGACAGTCAAAATGCCATTTGGGTGATAGTAGACAGGATTAACAAAGTCGGCACACTTCTTAGCGATCAAAGTGACAGATTCATTAGAGAAGTTGGCTAAACTGTATATTGACGAGATTGTACGACTACATGGGATTCCAGTTTCGATAGTATCAGACAGGGACGCAAGGTTTACATCGAAATTCTGGAACAGTTTACAACAAGCATTGGGAACGGAGTTGACAATGAGTACAGCTTTTTATCCACAGACGGATGGACAGTCGGAGAGAACAATCCAAACTTTGGAAGATATGCTAAGGGCTACGTCGTTAGATTGGCAAGGCACTTGGGACGAACACTTATCTCTAGTGGAGTTCGCATACAACAATAGCTTTCATGCGAGTATTGGAATGGCTCCATATGAGGCACTTTATGGGCGAAAGTGTAGATCGCCTACTTGTTGGGATGAAGTAGGTGAACGGAAATTGACAGGACCAGAACTAGTCCAAGTAACTGCGGACAAGGTACAACAGATTCGTAAATGGTTGTTAACAAAGACAGAGTAGGCGTAAATCTTACGCACAACCGACGACGCGACCTAGAATTTCAAGTGGGAGATCATATATTTTGAAGATTTCACCAACCAAAGGTGTCATGAGGTTTGGTATAAAAGGAAAGTTGAGTCCAAGGTACGTAGGACCATTTGAGATCTTGGATAGAGTTGGAAAGGTGGCATATCGATTAGCCTTACCACCTGTACTTGCTGGGGTACACAATGTATTTCACGTATCCATGTTAAGGAAGTATACGGCAGATGCAAGTCATGTAATTGAATATAAGCAGCTAAGGCTTCGGACGGATTTGAGTTATGACGAGAAACCAATTAAGATTGTGGACCGGAAGGACCAAAATCTGCGAAGGCGAGTCATACCGTACGTGAAGGTACAATGGAGCAACCACTCAGAACGTGAGGCGACATGGGAGCTCGAAAGCGAAATGAGGGAAATGTATCCCGATCTCTTCGAAAATTAAGGTACGTTTAGTTTGGAGGACCAAACTCTTTTAAGGGGGTAAGAATGTAAAGACCCGAAAAATTTTGAATTTTTTTTTTAGTATTATTTTAATTAGAATATTAAATAAAATAATACTCCTTAATTGATTTGGACTTGGGTTAATTAAATGGACCAATTTATTTAATTAAGTCAAGTGGGCTAAGTTGGGCTTAGGAGGTCAAAGGGGCCCAAGGAGGTGAAAGCCTAGGATATAAAAATAAAACCTCATTATTATTTTCCTCATAATCTTTCATTTAGCAAAGAGAAAAAAAAAATCAAAAACCTAAACCTAGAGGGAGGAGGGCGGCGGCCGAAGGGCTTGGAGGAGGAGTGACAGCCGTTTTTGGTCTTCTTTTGGCCATTGTTCCTTCATTAAAAATCAAGGTAAGATGATAACCTACAATCTAGTTTTTGTTTCATTCAATTCCGATTTAAATTGAATTAGTTATGATTTTTCGAAAGTTTAAAACTATTTAATTCTAGGTTTAGCCATTATTGGATTTCTAATGGTTTAATCTTAGGGTTTATGTAATAAATTAAGGATTTGATTATTGGGGAATTGTAGGTTATAATGATATAACCCTAACCCTAGTTCATATTACTATAGAATTAAATCAATCTCAATTAATATGATTAAAGGTATTTTTATTTAAAAGGGTATATAAATCAAATGATGTATTTAATGTTTAGAAAATAAAAAGAGGAACAAAAATCATGTTTTTGAAACCCCCATGGCTCGGCCGAATTGGTCTAGGGTGATTTTGGGTGTGTTTCTTTTTAAGTGTTAAGCTTTTGGTTTGTTTTGTGTGAAAACAGTTAGTTTTTAAACTGAAAAGGGACCAAACTGCAAAGTTTTCAAAGCTGAAAGGATTTTCCAGTTAAGTTATTAATCGGACAGTTAACTTCAGGATCGAACCGAAAAGTTCAAAAGTTCTGAGGGACTGTTCTGTGATTTTGAAAATCTGAAGGACTGTTTTGCAATTATTGAAAAGTTGAGGGACTGTTTAGTAATTTTTCAAAAGTTGAGGGACTGTTTTGTAATTTTCCAAAAGTTGAGGGACTGTTTTGTAATTTTTCAAAAGTTGAGAGACTATTTTGTAATTTTCAAAAGTTGAGGAACTATTTTGTAAAATTTGGAAAGTTAAAGGACTTTGTTGAAATTAAGAAAACCTAAAGGAACCTTTAGGAATTTAGGGAAAGTCCAAAGACTTTAAAGGGATTATATCAAAGGAAAAGAAGAAGAATAACACTTTAAGAATACTAAAAGACTTAGGTTTCAAAGTGTTAGAATTTCGAAATAGAAAGTTTCTAAGTTTAAGAAACTGCTAAATTAGGAAAGCTTCTAAAAATAGAAGGTTAGTTAACCAATTAAGGTGAGTCTAAGAATAACTCATAGGTTAACTAAGGAAAGGAAGTATAGGTGCATAAGAAGTAATAAAAGGTTACTTGTGCCTAAAATATGCTATTACGTGATTGTAGATTTCGCGTAAAGGGCGTTGCTAAGCAAGGAAGCAAAGCTAAGGTAAGGAATTACGATCCTAAGTACTCTTGTATATCAATTTCGTCTGGAAACTCCATTGAGTCTTTTCAAAATGTGAATGCTATCGGTGGCTGATAGTAATTTTTAAAATACTCTGATGAAATGTATCGTCATTGAAAATTCTTTATTCTATGATATGTTCTTGTTCATGGAATATCTGCAAATATTGAAATTGCTATGTGTATTCTTGTACCTCTGAATGCACTGTATGTAATAACTAGTATGCATTATTATTTACTAGTTATGAAATTATGCTTAATGAGAAAAGCATGTATTATGAAAAATCGACATCAATGTAGGTGATCGATATGGAAATACTCAATGTAGGGTATAACCCATGTAATAACTAGTATGCATTATTATTTACTAGTTATGAAACTATGCTTAATGAGAAAAGCATGTATTATGAAAACACGACATCAATGTAGGTGTTCGTTGTTTTGGGAATTACTCAATGTAGGGTATGACCCATGGAATTGACGGAAGTCTGAAAGTATAACAAAGTTGTAGTTGCCACACTTTCTTTGCTATGAAATATACACATAATTGTTGTTTATAACCTATCCTTGAAAATAGTTTTTGGATTCGTTCTTTCTAGTCGTCTCCTCATTGTATCGATGAGACCACGTATGAACTTATTGGGCATTGTTCGCTCATTCCTTCATTTTCTTTTTCCCTCAGGATCGGAATAGAAAGGAGGAGAACCGTCATCAGAAAGAGGCGGAGAAATTAAGTAGAATAAATGAATTATTTAATGATTCCGAATTTCAGAACTTTTATTAGTATTAGTTATTGTACTTAGCCGTTACATCTGATTTTTCCGCACTTATGTAATGGTTTGAATTAAGTTACTGTTGTAGACCCGTCGTTTGGGGTATTTATTTATGTTTATGGAATTATGGAAATTATGGAAATTCGGGGTCGTTACAGTTGATATCAGAGCTCCGGTTTTAGGTCTCATGGGAAGTGTTAGATCTAAGTACCTTGGAGTAATAGAATTGACTTTTGAGGAATGAAACCCAATTAAGAAATGGTTCTAGGTTTGAAAATTATAAAGTTAGGAAAACTAAGTGGAAAGGTTAAAGGAATAACTTACTCGTTTCTTTGGAAGATTAAAGCATATTTACTTTAAGTATATAAATATTATGTATTGAAGATATACTAATGATGATCTGTCTTGATTCTAGGAGATGATCAGGAGATATTCTTTGAGTTTTGGCTGGTAATATGACCTAGGAGAGTCAAAGGTACCTATAGAAAAAGACGAGGCAGTTATCGAGGTAATAAAGAATGAGGTTTCTAAGGTGAGATACTTGAGGTATAAGCTGAAGAGATTGGGAGTAGTGAAGCTACTCCAATTGTAATTGAAGATGATGATTAAGAGTTAGAGACAGTAAGAAGGTCTAGAGGAAGATCAAGGGGTTCTAAAAAGACACCAAAAGGAACCTAATGAAAGACCTAGGGGAAGACCTAGGAAGGTGTTGTTTCACGATTGAAAAGTGGGACGTTGAGTTATTTATGAGTAGAGAAAATGAGTAGTTAGTTCTAAACGAACTCCAGATATTTTGTGGAATTTAAAGAGTTTAATGCAATGATAATATTGGAGTTTATTTTGAGGAATTGTTTGTATTTTGTTCTTAAGTGTTAAGCGTGTGTGCTAACCTAGAACGAGAAAGTTGGTCGAGTGAAAAGACCATGTGTGAAAAGTAATTGGCTGATTGAAATGGCCAAGTGAGAACAATGATTGGTCTGCTGAAACGACCGATGTGAAAAGATGAACGGCCTATTGAAACGGTCGAGTGTAATTAAGTTTAGGTCTAGTGAAACGACCGGTATTTGATAAGTGGTCTATTGAAACGACCAAGGATCTAATGAAACGACGATTAAAAGGAAAAAGTTAAAATCTTTTGAGACGGACTCAATGAGGAAATTATCCAAATAACAAACCTATAAGAAGTCATATTTTCCCTAACTATAATGTCCCAAAGGGGGGAAGGTTGCTAAATTTAGGAAGTTACTAAATTTAGAAAGCTACTATTTTAGGAATGTACCTAAAATAGAAAGTATATAAATTACTATTTTAGGAGAGTGCCTAAAATAGAAAGTATAGAGATTACTATTTTAGGAAAGTACCTAAAATAGAAAGTATAAAATAGAAAGAATGGAAGTTACTATTTTAGGAAAGTTACCTAAAATAGAAAGCTTAGTTAACCAAACCAAGGAGTCAAGAATAACTCAGAGGTTAACAAAAAGAACTATTAAAGTGTTTTAGAAACGGAAAGTCTTCAAAAGTTAAAACCTAGTCTGTTGAGACGAAAACAAAATTTAATTATAGTCTGTTGAGACGGAAATATAAAATCGAATTTAGTCTTTTGAGACGGAACCCTAAAGTATTAACTAGCAAGACGGCTACGTATATATATGTAGTGAGTTTGTTAAACTAAATATTATAGATATTATTACTTATTAAAGAAGCTAGTGGACCGAAAAGTGTCACTGGAAACTGGAAACTGGAACCGGAAGTCGGGACCAAGATGAGACCAAGAACAAAAGGAAAGCTACGGATAAGAACCGTGGAAAGGAGGTACTGCAAGTAAGTACCAGAATAAGAATTTCGATAACCGCAAGAAGGGGAACAAAATTGATGCCCAAGGGTGAGGAACTACTGGGAAATGCCAAGTGTGCGAGGGGGAGCACAAGACTGATGAATGCTGGTATAAGGAAAAGAAATGTTACAATGGTGACAAGATGAGACATTCGCATTGGAAGTACCAAGAACCAAGGGAAGCTGAAATTGCTCAAGGAGAAAAAGATGATAAAAGAACCGGTAGTGGTTGTGGACGAGTGTTACCATGATTGTCAAGGACACAAGAGCCACAAATGATTTTGTTGAAGATACAATTCAACTCTATTCTAGTGATGGTATGCATTGTTTGATTCTGGTGCTACGCATTAAATTATTAGTGCTTATTAGGCAAAGAAAATGAACTTGGAACCTGAGGCGTTAGGATTACCTCTGGTCATAGATACTCTGACGAGAGAGTCAATTCCTATTTCATATGCATATAAGTGTTGTCTTTTGAAAATAGGAGAAAGAGAACTCGAGGTTGACCTTATCGAGTTAGGAATGAATGAATTTGATATTATCTTTGGGGATAGATTGGTTAGTTGCTTACCATGCCAAGAAAAATGGCTTTAAGAAGGAAGTGTATTTCAGGTTACCATCTGGAGAAGAGTTTTATGACCAAGAATTGAATCCTAGACCCCAAGTGAACTTTATTTCGGAGATGAAAGCCCGAATGATGTTAAGAAAAGTATGTGAAAGTTTTTAGCCAATATTAGTGAGAGGGATAAGAAAGAAGTGCGTATAGAACCTCTTTCAGTGATCAGAGATTTCAAGGATGTGTTCCCAAAATAATTGCCTGGAATATCGCGTAAAGAGAAGTGGAATTCTCTATAGATTTGGCACCGTAAAACCGCACCAATATCTAAGGCACCGTCGAATAGCTGACTTAACTTAAGGAACTGAAGGAACAATTACAAGAACTATTGGATAAATGTGTGATTGTATCCATTGATGATGTGTTTGGTATATTCAGAGACTAAGGGGGAGCATAAAGAGCACGTGAGGTTAGTGCGGCAAATTCTGAAAGAACAACAATTGTATGCCAAATTCAAGAATTACGAATTTTGGCTAGAGAAAGTGGCATTCTTAGGACATGTGATATCTAAGGATGAAGTTGCAGTGGATCCAACAAAACTAGAAGCTATAGTGAATTAGGAAAGACCAACCACAGTTAGTGAGATAAGAAATTTCTTGGAATTGGCTAGTTACTATAGGAGATTCATTGAAGGATTCTCTAAGTTGCAAGGACCGTTAATTAGATTAACGCAGAAAGGGACAAGGTTAGTTTGGTCAGAAGAATGTGAAAAGAATTTTCAGGAACTGAATCAAAGATTAGTCTCTGCACCAGTTCTTCCGTTACCATCTGGATCAGACGGAGTTGTAATTTATAGCGATGCTTCGCTTAAAGGATTAGGCTGCGAGAAGAATTACCCGACTCATGATTTAGGGTCAGCAACAGTGGTGTTTGCATTAAATATTTGGAGACATTACTTGTACGGAACGACTTGTCAGATTCATACGTATCATAAGGGTCTTAAGTATATTTTCACCCAAAAGGAACTTAATATGAGGCAAAGGAGATGATTATAATTACTTAAAGATTATGATTGTACCATTTTGTATCACCAGGGAGGCCAATAAGGTGGCCGATGCATTGAGTAGGAAGAATAGGGGAACCTTAGCGACATTAATTTCTAAGGGGGTAAGTGCGTGGAATAACGTTGAGGGTTCAAACTTAGCAGTGCGAGTTAGAGGGTATCTAGCTCAGTTAATTGTTCAACCTACATTTTTGGAGAGAGTTAAGGAGGCTCAAGGTGTAGACGATGAGAGAGATGTCCTCATGGGCAAAGGACAAGGCAAAGATCTTCGTATGGATGAAGATGGGATCTTAAGGTATAAGTCGGGAATTTGGGTACCAGACAACCGAGACAAAAAGCGAGAGATCTTACAAGAATCGCACTATTCGAAATTTTCTGTTCATACCAGGAATACCAAGATGTATAGGAATTTGCGAGAATCGTTTTGGTGGAACAACATGAAAGGAGACGTGGCTGAGTTTGTGGCAAGATGTTTGGTGTGTCAGCAAGTGAAGAGTGAACACCAAAAGCCTGCGGGGTTACTACAATCGTTACCTATTCCGGAATGGAAGTGGGATCATATAGCGATGGATTTAGTTGTTGGACTACCAAGGACACTGACAGGTCAAAATGCCATTTGGGTGATAGTAGACAGATTAACAAAGTCGGCACACTTCTTAGCGATCAAAGTGACAGATTCATTAGAGAAGTTGGCTAAACTGTATATTGACGAGATTGTACGACTACATGGGATTCCAGTTTCGATAGTATCAGACAGGGACGCAAGGTTTACATCGAAATTCTGGAACAGTTTACAACAAGCATTGGGAACGGAGTTGACAATGAGTACAGCTTTTTATCCACAGACGGATGGACAGTCGGAGAGAACAATCCAAACTTTGGAAGATATGCTAAGGGCTACGTCGTTAGATTGGCAAGGCACTTGGGACGAACACTTATCTCTAGTGGAGTTCGCATACAACAATAGCTTTCATGCGAGTATTGGAATGGCTCCATATGAGGCACTTTATGGGCGAAAGTGTAGATCGCCTACTTGTTGGGATGAAGTAGGTGAACGGAAATTGACAGGACCGTAACTAGTCCAAGTAATCATGGACAAGGTACAACAGATTCGTAAATGGTTGTTAACAGCACAGAGTAGGCAGAAATCTTACGCAGACAACCGACGACGCGACCTAGAATTTCAAGTGGGAGATCATATATTTTGAAGATTTCACCAACCAAAGGTGTCATGAGGTTTGGTATAAAAGGAAAGTTGAGTCCAAGGTACGTAGGACCATTTGAGATCTTGGATAGAGTTGGAAAGGTGGCATATCGATTAGCCTTACCACCTGTACTTGCTGGGGTACACAATGTATTTCACGTATCCATGTTAAGGAAGTATATGGCAGATGCAAGTCATGTAATTGAATATAAGCAGCTAAGGCTTCGGACGGATTTGAGTTATGACGAGAAACCAATTAAGATTGTGGACCGGAAGGACCAAAATCTGCGAAGGCGAGTCATACCGTACGTGAAGGTACAATGGAGCAACCACTCAGAACGTGAGGCGACATGGGAGCTCGAAAGCGAAATGAGGGAAATGTATCCCGATCTTTTCGAAAATTAAGGTACGTTTAGTTTGGAGGACCAAACTCTTTTAAGGGGGTAAGAATGTAAAGACCCGAAAAATTTTGAAATTTTTTTTAGTATTATTTTAATTATAATAATAATAAAATAATACTCCTTAATTGATTTGGACTTGGGTTAATTAAATGGACCAATTTATTTAATTAAGTCAAGTGGGCTAAGTTGGGCTTAGGAGGTCAAAAGGGCCCAAGGAGGTGAAAGCCTAGGATATAAAAATAAAACCTCATTATTATTTTCCTCATAATCTTTCATTTAGCAAAGAGAAAAAAAAAATCAAAAACCTAAACCTAGAGGGAGGAGGGCGGCGGCCGAAGGGCTTGGAGGAGGAGTGACAGCCATTTTTGGTCTTCTTTTGGCCATTGTTCCTTCATCAAAAATCAAGGTAAGATGATAACCTACAATCTAGTTTTTGTTTCATTCAATTCCGATTTAAATTGAATTAGTTATGATTTTTCGAAAGTTTAAAACTATTTAATTCTAGGTTTAGCCATTATTGGATTTCTAATGGTTTAATCTTAGGGTTTATGTAAAAAATTAAGGATTTGATTATTGGGGAATTGTAGGTTATAATGATATAACCCTAACCCTAGTTCATATTATTATAGAATTAAATCAATCTCAATTAATATGATTAAAGGTATTTTTATTTAAAAGGGTATATAAATCAAATGATGTATTTAATGTTTAGAAAATAAAAAGAGGAACAAAAATCATGTTTTTGAAACCCCCATGGCTCGGCCGAATTGGTCTAGGGTGATTTTGGGTGTGTTTCTTTTTAAGTGTTAAGCTTTTGGTTTGTTTTGTGTGAAAACAGTTAGTTTTTAAACTGAAAAGGGACCAAACTGCAAAGTTTTCAAAGCTGAAAGGATTTTCCAGTTAAGTTATTAACTGGACAGTTAACTTCAGGACTGAACTGAAAAGTTCAAAAGTTCTGAGGGACTGTTCTGTGATTTTGAAAATCTGAAGGACTGTTTTGCAATTATTGAAAAGTTGAGGGACTGTTTAGTAATTTTTCAAAAGTTGAGGGACTGTTTTGTAATTTTCCAAAAGTTGAGGGACTGTTTTGTAATTTTTCAAAAGTTGAGAGACTATTTTGTAATTTTCAAAAGTTGAGGAACTATTTTGTAAAATTTGGAAAGTTAAAGGACTTTGTTGAAATTAAGAAAACCTAAAGGAACCTTTAGGAATTTAGGAAAAGTCCAAAGACTTTAAAGGGATTATATCAAAGGAAAAGAAGAAGAATAACACTTTAAGAATACTAAAAGACTTAGGTTCCAAAGTGTTAGAATTTCGAAATAGAAAGTTTCTAAGTTTAAGAAACTGCTAAATTAGGAAAGCTTCTAAAAATAGAAGGTTAGTTAACCAATTAAGGTGAGTCTAAGAATAACTCATAGGTTAACTAAGGAAAGGAAGTATAGGTGCATAAGAAGTAATAAAAGGTTACTTGTGCCTAAAATATGCTATTACGTGATTGTAGATTTCGCGTAAAGGGCGTTGCTAAGCAAGGAAGCAAAGCTAAGGTAAGGAATTACGATCCTAAGTACTCTTGTATATCAATTTCGTTTGGAAACTCCATTGAGTCTTTTCAAAACGTGAATGCTATCGGTGGCTGATAGTAATTTTTAAAATACTCTGATGAAATGTATCGTCATTGAAAATTCTTTATTCTATGATATGTTCTTGTTCATGGAATATCTGCAAATATTGAAATTGCTATGTGTATTCTTGTACCTCTGAATGCACTGTATGTAATAACTAGTATGCATTATTATTTACTAGTTATGAAATTATGCTTAATGAGAAAAGCATGTATTATGAAAAATCGACATCAATGTAGGTGATCGATATGGAAATACTCAATGTAGGGTATAACCCATGTAATAACTAGTATGCATTATTATTTACTAGTTATGAAACTATGCTTAATGAGAAAAGCATGTATTATGAAAACACGACATCAATGTAGGTGTTCGTTGTTTTGGGAATTACTCAATGTAGGGTATGACCCATGGAATTGACGGAAGTCTGAAAGTATAACAAAGTTGTAGTTGCCACACTTTCTTTGCTATGAAATATACACATAATTGTTGTTTATAACCTATCCTTGAATATAGTTTTTGGATTCGTTCTTTCTAGTCGTCTTCTCATTGTATCGATGAGACCACGTATGAACTTACTGGGCATTGTTCGCTCATTCCTTCATTTTCTTTTTCCCTCAGGATCGGAATAGAAAGGAGGAGAACCGTCATCAGAAAGAGGCGGAGAAATTAAGTAGAATAAATGAATTATTTAATGATTCCGAATTTCAGAACTTTTATTAGTATTAGTTATTGTACTTAGCCGTTACATCTGATTTTTCCGCACTTATGTAATGGTTTGAATTAAGTTACTGTTGTAGACCCGTCGTTTGGGGTATTTATTTATGTTTATGGAATTATGGAAATTATAAAAATTCGGGGTCGTTACACCTCCCATATTTGGAAGGAATGGCCAATTCCTTCATTCAAAGGAATTTGCCATTCCATTGCCATGAAAAATGCAAACCAAACACGGGGCTGAAATGGGTCAAACGAAATTGACCATTCCATTCCACCGCGGAATGGTCAATTATCACGAACCAAACGCCCCCATAGGGTGGAGAGGGCGGTGGTGATTAGGGCATGGAAGGCAGAAGCGTTGAATAGAGTCATGTAGTGAGCGGCGTAAGCGCGTGGTGCTTAAGGTGGGACGACAAATAGGGTTGTGCCGCAAAGGTTTGGCAGAGAATAGACTCTGATACAATAAAAGAATAGGGAGAGGGATACGAAGTCAATCATATTAGGAAGAGAACAATAGTATGAAAGACTCAAATATTATTATTCACAAAGTAAGGGTGTGTTTGGTAACCAAATTAAGCTTTTAATTTAAAACATTTTAAAAGATTATAAAATTAATCTTTTTTTTTTATCAAATCTCTTAAACAATTAAGAATGTATTAAAAATAGCTACTGTATTATTTTTAAGCTAGGAATGTGTGTCTTAACAAGGTAAAACGGGAAAAGAGAAAAAAAAAAAGAGAATGAGTTCAAATCCATCCATCAACACATTTTAAATTTTATACCTAAAACTTTATTTTGCAGTTATATTTTTTCTCTCATATAAACTATATTGATTTTTTTTTCCGAATATGTTTTATTCTATTTGTAGGTCATGTTTAAAATACTTAATTTTTTTCTCATAAAGTTTACTCAAGTTGAGTAAAAAAAATTAAACTAACATTTATTATGAGACTAATGAATTATCATTAAAAATATTTAAATACTATTTTGCTTGTCCTAAATAAAATAGTTTGGTAATTAAACTTATAATATTTATTTATAAATGATAATTTATTTATTTTTTATTTTTTAAACTATTGAAATATAGTTTTTGTTATTTTAAAACATAAGACTATTTATTTGAAAATATATGAAGGAAAATATAAGTGAGAAGAAAATGTTCTAAACAAAATTTTGAGTGTTAGTTAAATTTTGATTAAATTCAGATATATGTGACTTGTCATTATCAAACAAATATAAACTCTTAAAATTAAGCAACTTAATGATTTCAGTTTTTTTTCAGCTATACTTTTTCAGAGCTTAATTTTCAGTTTTACAAAATAGGTCCTAAGTATATTTATATAAGAGGTGGAGTGATTTTCTAAAGATATATATCAAATAAGGAAATTAAACTATTATGAAAGTAAATAATATAAGCAATAGGAAATACTCTCTCTTCCCAAAATAAGGTTTTTTTTGTTTATTCCAAAGTAAGGTTTTTAGTTGTTTATTAATTAAAATGAATAATGAGACCTAATTGTCATTATCACAATAAACATTCCTTACTCACTTCTCTTTTCTACTTTATTTTTCATACTCACAATATTTTTTTAAATCTCCGCATAAAGTTAAACCAAAAACCTTATTGTGGGACGGAAAGAAAAGAGTATAAAATTATATGTCGAAAAGAATTCTTGATATCCCTAATACTAACATCCAAGTTAAGAAGTCTCCAAAAGGCAAACCTTAAATTTTATGATTTTTAGGATTCAATTTCTCTTATTGCCTTCTAGTATAGGTCTTCGTAAAAAAAAAATTAAAAAAAGGGGAACTATTAGTGTAATTTTCGTAATCCCTTCCTGTATGGCTGTTTGTGTACAGTCATTTATGAAGTAATTTGCACGCGAGATTCACCAACTATTGTTTAAATGATTTAATTTATTTTTTCTTTTCAAAGCTTATTTATTTAAAAAGTAGCCATTAAATACTTGGCTTTTACTCGAAAATCTAAGTGGTGGTATCTACGTTTTTATACTAATCTGTTAATTGTCTCTTCTTCTTTTTTTTTTTTGAAATAATTTATTCACATTTTTAGAAGTTAATGAAATATTTCAGATATGTAATAATATCAACTAGTACAAGTTTAACTTATCATTCAGATTAATTTGTTAGTTTTTTCATTCTTTTTTTTTATACATGCAAAAAAAAATATCGAAAATAATTTACATAATATTATAAGTATTTATATATGCTATGATTGCCCAACAAATTGCTTGATATATTTAATTTAATATAGGAAAAATATTATATATATATATATATATATATATATATATATATATATATATATATGTTAGTAAATTCACTATTTAGTTTAATACTAAACAAAATTAAATACTAGTATAACTAGCCAAAAACTTATAAAAAACGCATTTTTTTGAACCTTAACAAAAAACGTGTTTTTCACCCGTCGCGATCGGACTCTCTCTCTACTCTCTCTCTCTAAACGCAAACAGAGTTCCTCACCATTGCCGGCTCCCTCAATCGTCTTCTTCATTGTTTTCTCTAATCTGACACCAAAATCGGATCAAATCGAACATAAAAATCCAATTAATCTCACTTAATTTAGGGTTTTTGATTTGGGGATAGTAGTGTATGAAATTGTAATTGGTTCGTTAATTACTTCCTACTTAATTGTTGCTGGAGAATTGTTCTCTGTATTGATACCAAGAATGGTTCATTAATTACTTCCTACTTAAGATTTGTAAGATTTTTGGTTCGTTAATTACTTCCTACTTGTGTTCTTGGATATTCCCCTCTATTCAAAATGTGATTCTCCTTGTTATGGATGAATTATTTACCCTGTTCCTAACTGCTTAAACTTGTTTCGTGAACCACCCATGTGTTTTGAAGTGCTACCATGTGTTTTCAAAATGCCAGCTCATGTGTTTTTGAATGCCGCTTAGTTCCAATTTTAATTCCAATTTCGAGATGCCACCCACGTGTTTTGAAGTGCCCACGTGTTTTCAAATGCCACCATGTGTTTTTGAATGCCAGAGCTTGTGTTTTTGAGAGCCAACAAAAATAATTACCATGTTTTTGAGTGCCGTGTATGTGTTTTTGAGTGCCGTGTTTGTGTTTTCAAATGCCACCATGTATTTTTGAATGCCGGTGCTTGTGTTTTTGAGAGCCAACAAAAATAATTACTAAGAGTTTTTTGAAAGTGCCAACAGATATGTGTTTTGAGTGCCAAAGTGTTTGTGTTTTCAAATGCCATCCATGTATTTTTGAATGCCAAGGTGTAAAAAGTGCTAGTGCATGTATATTAAGTGACTTTATAAACTAACACCGGCACTTGGTTACACTAACACCGACACTTTGTTACACTAACACCGGCACTTTGTTAAACTAACACCGGCACTTGTTTTACACTAACACCAAAGACTTTTGATACACTAACACCGACACTTTATTACACTAACACCGGCACTTTTTTACACTCGGCACGACACTTTGTTACACATGCACCGGCACTAAGTTTCTGGACAAAGAGAGCTTTTAACTTCAAAGAAATTAAACCCTTTATCCACACCATTGAAGGACATTCCGTTTATCCAACAAAAACGAAGAGCTATGGAATCAAATCACGTATATCTCCAATTAATTATGTACCAATCAATAAAGTACCAATCAATTATGTAACGGCTGCACTGACAATGGACATTAATGGCGGAACTAGGGCATGAATTGTAGGTTACAAAATACTCAAACTGAGTGAACGCCGGAGAACGATCGGAGCTTGGGATGGCCAGAGAAGATGATCGGAGCTTGGGATGGCACGAATTTGTAATATTAACACCGGCATTTATCATGGTTGCCAGTAATTACAAAAATGCCACCGTTTGTTTTGAAAACACGTTTTTCCTTATCTTAAGAAAAAACTAGTTTTTTATAAGACCAACTCGTATAACTATGATAAAATTTTACAAGTTTTGCAGTTTAACTGCAAAATCACTTGTTTAAAATTATACAAGATTGGTCCCAACTGCAATCGTGTGAAGTAAGTAGTAACCTTCCAAACTTGAGGTGTTAGCAGCTTTAAGCTTGGCAAATAGATAAGACTATGATCATATTTATTGTTCATTATTACCTTCATTCAAAAAAACTATTACTTTTTGAGTTTTCATCAATTTTTAAAAAAATAATTAGTATTATTATTTTGGAACAAAAATGAATTTTCCTCCGATGTAGACTTTTATTTTTGTTGGTGCCCGTTGGTTCATAACTAATAACATGCCAAAAAAACATGTGATCCCTCCTAATTTGTCCCAACCTTCGTTAGGTCGAATTATGATGTTTGGGACACTAGATTTTTATTTCCAATTGATTACTAGTTTGACGAATGATACCAATTTTTAAGATAGGTGGAGTATATATTGTGCCCACGTGCTCGTAAGAAAAATTACAAAATATATTGAAGAACAATCCACGAAATGATCAATGTTGGGCAGAATTTCAAACCGTTTGCTCCTGTCGCAACTGGTGTCGATTTGAATACCTCATTCATTTTTCTAACTAGACGGATAAGATAATTTTTGAAGTGAGATAAATAATTAACAAACTGATTGGACTATATAAAATGGAAGGCTGAACAGTATAAATCGAGATACGAATATGGACTTGCTCGAGCTGGGCCCAAAAGGATTGGGCCATAAACATAATCCAATAATACAAGTGTTATGGCCGAAGAACATCTTCCTCAGATGCCGAAGAAGATTCACCTCGGCCTTGTATCTTCATACTTGGCTCGTTATACGCCGAGATATCAAAAATGACGAGGAGCGAAAAGTTCTTACCTCGGCATTTAATCATAGTACGAGGAGACAAAATCATTTATCCCGGCATATCCACACGCCGGCCAACCACCAAGTGACGAGGAGGCAGAATCATGTATCTCGGCTTATATGCAAATGCCGAGATAAAACATTCTTGCTCCTCGACGTTTCAGCTAGCAGATTACACAGTCCTCATCAAACAAGGATTCTACAATCATGATCCAATCAGGATTACAATTACCAACATCAATTCAAGTCAAAGAATGACTCCTTAACAGATATAATTCTCTTAGGATTATGTCTTATCTCTTTACAAGTTCACTCCAACATGGATTCTATCAATCCATCCCTATAAACACAAGCCCTATGGCTCATTATTTGGTACGTTACTTTTTACAATACAGAAACTCTGTCAATTTAGTTTCTCACATACAAACCGTGAACTTACTCTCACGCCGAAGGGCCTTTAGCCGGATCCGCCCCGGCTTAGTTTACGTGTTTTCTCTTATTTTCAGGCCTTGCAATCACCGGAGCATTCATCGCTTGGATTTGGGCTGATTTGACGATTTTGGCATCATCAATTGGTTTCATTGCCGGAAAATTGATTCAAACACCCTTTGTTTGGCCTGAAAAAAGCTCGCTAAAAGCCAATTTTCTTGCCGAAAATCTGCTAGATTTCAACGGAATTCCTTGTTCCGTTTAGGCTCTGTTCTTGAAACCGTCGGATTCTGCAAAAATTCGGCCGGAATCTGCAAATTCGCGTCTGAAGCGAATTTTTGGCCTGAATTTTTGTGTTGGAAAAATCACAATTGGCTGTTTGTTTGTGGTCAAAATTTGCCCTGATTTTGGCCATAAATTTGGATTTATTGGAAATCGTGATTTTTGGGAAATTCGCACTTGGTAATTTGTTGTTGATTCGCAATGGACGGACAGTTTACAAGTGTAACCGCTGAGAACCAAACCCAAGTTAATGGGGTCAACACAGGAGCCGAGGAGCTGCCTCCTCCTCCTCTACCTCAGCCAAACGGCCCCCCACCCCTCGCCATGACTCTGCGCTACAAGGGTCAGGCGAATGCCGAGGGAGAGGGCGCTGAGCTTTCTCGTCCTACTCGTCTTCGTGGGAAGCAGGTGGGTAGGAAGAAGACAAAGAATGTCGACGCCGGTCAATCGGGAGGAACTCAACCCATTGACCGACGCTCTTTGCTACATAAACAAATGGAGACTTTGCAAAGGATATATGAGACACAGGCTGCTCTTTTGCAATTGGACCCAGACCATTCCATGGCTGAGTTTATGCTGCCGTCAATGGGCAACCCTCTTGGAAGGGAGAAAGGTGAACGACAAGGTCCACCCCTCGATCCAGCATTACCATCTAAGCAAGCCCCCCGAGAACCTACCCGTCCTCGACATGACAGTAAGAAGAAGGATCAGGTGGTTGACCTAAGAAGGCACTTGACTCCTAGGGAAGATGAAATAAACACCAGGGACCTAAGGACGAGACTAAGCTTGAACAGGCGCCTGTCCCCTGCTCGTCTCGTCATGGCACCTAAGCGTCCCACGTCACCTCGATCTCGTCGACCAGATTCTCCTCGACCCCTTTGAACAGATTCTCCTCGACATCGTCGACCAGATTCTCCTCGTCCTCGGCACCGAGAGTTTGTGCGGCCTAGAACTCCCGAGCCGTATAGAATGATATTGGGTGGTCACGACTTGGAACAAAAGAAAGACAGAGCTCCATCTAAGAGACGTGACAGCCACCGAAACGACGAGGGACACAGTAGGGTAAATGGTCACCCTAAAGATAAATCCACCCGCAGCTCCCAACGAAGCACCCGCTCAAGCAGTGACAAGGGAGTGGAAACGAAACAATGGGAAATATTGAAACAAAGGCTGGATGACATGGAGATGGGAAAGAAGTTTGATGATGATGACTTTGACTGGGCAACTCGTCCGTTCTCCTTGAGGATAACTGCTGCACCACCTAATCCTCACCTTAAGATCCCTAATTTTGAAAAATACAACGGAACCACGGACGCAAAGGACCATGTGCAAAGTTTTGAACAAACCATGAACCTCCTCACGATAGCTGATGACATGCTTTGCAAAGCTTTCGCGAGCACCTTCTCAGGAACAGCCCTGACTTGGTTTCGTGAACTGAAAAAAGGTTGCATCGATAGCTGGAGAGGCATGAGGAGGATGTTTCTAAACCACTTTGCCACGGCCGGGAAGAGAAAGATGAGATTGACTGACCTTGCCAATATTGAGCAAGGAAAGGGAGAGACCACCCTTAGCTACTACAACCGGTTCCGAAAAATGGCAGACCAAGTCGAAGAGAGCCTCACTGATAGGGAGGTCATTGTTTGTTTCAACTCTGGATTGAAATCTGGTCCCCTCATTTATGAACTCTCCACCCGGGAGCCTAAGTCAAAGTCCGAGTTATACCAGGTGGCATACGCCATTGCAATGGCTGAGGACAAAAGCAAGAAAAGAGGATCCGACAAGGCGGAAACAGAAGCGACGGGCACTCGCCAGAATGATAATGGGAACGGTAAGGGATCCAAGGGGAAGAACAGAACAAGAGGCACAGAGAAACCTGAGGTGTTCACCCCCCTAACCAAACCCATTTCAGAAATCATGCAGGTAGTAAATCTTCCACCTCCCCGTCCACTAAGTGATAAACCAAAGTACCCTCCTGATGCTTCAAAATACTGTGACTTCCACAAAGACAATGGCCACACCATGGATGGCTGTTGGGCCCTCAAGAGGATAATACAACGGTGGGTCGACGAGGGAAAGCTGGACCGCTATGTCATGAAGAAGGATGGAAAGCGGAAGCGAAAGGAGGAGGAAAGTGAAGATGACGACAAAAGTGAAGACGGAGAACGTAGGCCTCCCAGGGCCAAATTGCATGTGATCCGTGAAGAAGTTACTTCCACCAGAAAGCTGAGGGACCAGATCCATGAACTAAGCAAAGTGTACCACGTACCTGCTTGGATTCATAAGGCGGAAGAGGTCATCAGTTTTTCACCCAACGAACTGGCAGGGAGCCGTGCTGCCCGTGAACAACCCTTGGTGATAAAGGGTCGAATTGACAATGTGGAATCGGAAAGATTACTTGTGGACACGGGGGCCTCCCGTGACATTCTGTATTACTCCGCTTTCCAACAGATGGGATTGAAAGACACTGTACTGGAACCATATCATGGTAGGCTCGAAGGATTCACCAACCATAAGGTTGGAGCTAAGGGGACCGTGGAACTAGAACTTGAAGTCGGTGAACATCCCTTCCTAGCCAAGGCCACAGTCAATTTCGTAGTCATGGATTTGACTAGTGATTATCATGCAATCATAGGCATTCTTAGTCAATCTAAACTTGGGATGGTGGCCTCCCTTCCCCACCAACGAGTTAAATTCCCCACTCGTGTTGGAATTGGATGTGTGAGGGCAACCCCCAAAGACTTCTTGGAACATGTCGTGAAGAGCAGAAAGAAATCCAAAAGTGTGGAGATAGATACCCCCGAGGAAAACATCAAGATCTCAAAGTCTCAGAAAACCACCAAAACTAGCTCCAGAATGAGCTATATCCGTGAGGTGCCTGATAAGAAAGAAGAGCCTATGGTCCTAGAAATTGCAGATGACCAAGGCATAGTCCTACCTGTACCTGAGGAAGAGTCTATGATCCAAGAAATTGCAGATGACCAAGGCATAGTTTAGCCTGTCTCCGAGGAAGATCCTATTCTCATCAATGGCCAGAACTCGGGGGCCAACCATGACCTAGGAAAGGTCAATCTTCCCGACGTTGATAAACTTATGGAGGAAGAAGGCCTCAATGTGAACGACAACGAAGGGAGGAGAATTAGAGAAATTATTATCGAGTCTCTAGAATTTTGAGACGGTCCTGAAATGAAGCCTGTAGATGAGCTGGAAGAGGTAGTCATCAATCCTGACTATCCTGAACAAAAAATTAAACTCGGGGGCCAACTATCTCCAGAAGAGAAAGAAAGAATCATCTCCCTCTTGAAAAACAGTCTTGACGTCTTTGCTTGGAGAGTCGAAGATATGAGGGGGATCAATGAAGAAGTAGCCCTCCACCGCCTAGAATTTGATCCTTTGGCGAAAACCATCTCCCAGACAAGGAGAAACTTTGCAAGGGATAAGGAGGAAGCTATTAAGGAAGAGGTGCAGAAGTTACTTTGTCAAGTACCCCGTTTGGTTAGCCAACGTAGTTATGGTGAAGAAGCAAAATGGGAAGTGGCGTATGTGTATAGACTTCACCGATCTGAATAAGGCCTGCCCCAAGGACAGCTATCCTCTCCCCAGAATCGACAAGTTGGTTGACTCCATTGCTGGACACCGAACTCTCAGCTTCCTAGATGCCTATTCAGGCTATCATCAGATAAAAATGGCGAAAGAGGACATCGAGAAGACGGCCTTCCAAACACCTGGGGGAAATTACTGTTACATCATGATGCCCTTTGGGCTCAAGAACGCGGGTGCCACGTACCAACGAATGGTGAACAAAGTATTTGAAGCTCAAATAGGTCGCAACATGGAAGCTTATATTGATGACATGGTCATAAAGACCAAGGAGGGCAGTCACACTCCTGACCTAGAAGAAACAATTAACAACCTCCGAGCTAATAACATGAAGCTGAATCCAAGCAAGTGCGTATTTGGAGTAAAGGCGGGAAAGTTCCTAGGCTTCATGGTATCTCAAAGGGGAATAGAGGCCAACCCTGAAAAATCAAGGCACTCATCGACATGAAGGAACCTACCACCATCAAGGAGGTTCAAAGATTAAATGGAAGAATAGCAGGCCTTGGAAGATTCATCGCCAAATCTGCTGAAAAGTCACTGCCCTTCTTCAAGGTATTGAAGGGTACCAAGAGCTTCTCCTGGACTCCTGAATGCTCTGAAGCATTCCTCCGGTTGAAGAAGTACTTGGGTTCCCCTCCCTTGCTCAGCAGTCCGACTACCGGTGAGATGCTATATGTCTTCCTAGCTGCCACTAATCATGCTGTCGCAGCTGTCCTAGTTCGGAATGACGAAGGAATTCAGAAGCCCGTCTACTATGTCTATAAGGCACTGTCCGACGTGGAAAGCAGATACTTTAATGTGGAGAAGATAGCGTACGCGCTAGTCATTGCATCAAGGAAATTACGTGCCTATTTTTCTGCACATCCTATCACCGTCTATACGAATGAACCACTGAAGAAGATATTACATAAGTTGGACGGCTCCGGACGTCTCCTTAATTGGTCCATCACTCTTACCGAGTTTGATATCACCTACCAACCAAGGAAGACCCTCCTGGCACAGCCTTTGGTTGACTTCATGGTCGAGACCGCCTTTATGGGTGAGCATCTCCCCACCTCCCGGAAGCAAAACGCACCGGAGGAAAAAGACTCTCCCATTGAACTCCCATCCAACTGTTGGATCCTGTATACGGACGGAACAGCCACAAAAGAAAGAAGCGGAGCTGGAATTGTACTAGCAAGCACGGAAGGAGAGTACACTGTGCAAGACGCTATCCGTTTCAAGTTCCCTGCCTCCAACAATCAAGTAGAATATGAAGCTCTGATATTTGGTATTGAGTTGGCCTCCTTCTACGGAGCAACTAAGGTGGCGGCTTTCTGTGACTCCCAACTCGTTGTCAAACAAGTAAAGGGAGAGTATAACACCCAAGACCCCACCCTTGCCAAGTATAGAGACCTGATCCTGGACATGACAAAGAAGATGGAATTTTTCGAACTCAAGCAAATAGGCAGGGAAGATAACCAAGTCGCAGACGTTCTATCCAAACTAGCAACCATGGACATGTCTACATCTAAGACCAGTCCATATGTAGTTTATGCCGAAGAACCTGCGTATGAAAGACTACAAGTCATGATCCTAGACGAAGAGGAGAGATGTTGGATAGATGACTACATTGAGTACATTGAGAAGGAGAAACTCCTTGAGGATGAAGCTCAAGCTAAGCTTATCAAGAAGAGGTCCCCAAGGTTTGTTGTGATGAATGGAGTCCTCTACCGAAGATCCTTCACGAAGCCCTTGCTAAGGTGTGTCTATCCCAAGGAAATTGAGAACCTCTTGGCAGAAGTACATGAAGGTGTTTGCGGAGGACACCCGAGGGCCAGAACCTTAGCAGAAAAAATCATATCGCTAGGTTACTACTGGCCGAACCTAAGGGAAGACGCGCACGCCTACGTTAGAAAATGTGATAAATGCCAAAGATTCTCCGACATTCCTAGACTACCAGCAGTTGAACAAACACTTGTGATACCTACGTGGCCGTTTGATATGTGGGGGATCGACATCATCGGACCCTTCCCTCCCGCCCGTGGTAATTGCAAGTACGTCATAGTAGCTGTTGATTATTTCTCCAAATTGATAGAAGCAAAGGCATTGGTCAAGATAACGGAAGAGAACGCAATCAACTTCGTCCACGACAACATCTGGTGCAGATTTGGCCTTCCACATACAATTGTCTCCGATCATGGACTACAATTTTCTACAGCATTCACTACAGAGTTGGGAAGAGTCAAAGTCCGCCATGCAAAGTCCTCAGTTAGCAGACCTCAAGGCAACGGTCAAGCAGAAGCTGCCAATAAACTGGTCCTAACCGCCCTTACCAAGAACCTTGAGGGACGCGAGGGTAGATGGTTGGACGAAATTCCCCTAGCCTTATGGGCTGTTCGCACAACCACCCGGGGGCCAACCGGGGAAACCCCATTCGCACTGACCTTTGGTTCTGAGGCTATGGAACCAACTGAGATGGCCATCCCCACTATGAGAAACTCCCACTATGATGAGCAAGTCAACAAGGTTAATAGGCTCTTAGACCTAGATCTGATAAATGAAAAGCGACTAGCTGCACAAATGAGGATGGTAAATTACAAACAAAGGACCAAGGCATATCATGACAAGAGGGTCATCAGAAGAGTATTCCAAGTTGGCGATTGGGTACTTAGAAAAATCGAGACAACTGGTCGAAAGGCAGAACAGAACAAGCTCTCCCCAAACTGGGAAGGCCCCTATATCATCACTCAAGTCATTCGAGAAGGGACCTACAGATTGAGAACCAAGGAGGGGAAAGATCTCAAGCATCCGTGGCACTTCGACAACCTTAGAAAATATTATTACTAGTCTAGTTCATTTTGCAGTAGATTAGTTTCTTGTTTCCTGTATTTTGTTTCTTTTAGTTGATAGGATTGCAGTTCGATGTAATCACATTTCAGTCTTACGAAAGCAGTTTCTTCCAACATGCAAAGCAACTATCAACTCTTCACACCAACACCAAAAGATGAGGATCTTATCCCCGACTCTTCAAAACATACACCTTATGTATTGACAAGGGTCCGCCTTGACTCAACGACTATAGGTTCCCAACGGCCTAGACCGAGGGTCCTCCTTGGCCTAATGGCTTACATCCTAGCAAGGGTACGCCTTGATTCAGGATTACAAACATGACAGCCAAGACTGAGGGTCCTCCTCAGCCTAATGGCTTACCTTACATCCTAACAAGGGTCCGCCTTGATTCAGGATTACAAACATGACAGCCAAGACTGAGGGTCCTCCTCGGCCTAATGGCTTACCTTACATCCTAACAAGGGTCCGCCTTGATTCAGGATTACAAATATGACAGCCAAGACTGCTGGTCCTCCTCGGCCTAATGGCTTACCTTACATCCTAACAAGGGTCCACCTTGATTTAGAATTACAAGTATCACAGTCAAAGCCGAGGAGTCCTTCCTCGGCCTAATGACTTGCCTAACGTCAAAACAAGGAAATACCTTGTTGTAAGTGCTCCAATTTGAGCTTGTTAGAATTTTCGTTAGAAAATTAACGAAATTTATAACATTTCTAACAATTCCTAACAATCCTAACTTTTCTAACAAAGTGAGGGTAAAATGGGCATTGTTATTTAAGGTTAAACCTTAAAAAGAATCTTAAAAAAGAAAAACAAAAGAATAAAACCACAAATAGAAATGCTGGAAACATAATCTGGCTGGTCAATTTGAATTTTGAAAAGAAATATTCCCCTTGTCCAAAGTTGGAGCTGCATTTAATGAACAGTGCACGCTGCAGGGTTTATCCGCGCGGACATCTTTGCAATTTTCAGAGGGCTATAAATTGAGCCCTCCAGTCACAAAAATAAGGAGGAACAACACATTTTGCACCGAACCTCTGGCGAAATATAGAGAGAAAACAGTGAGAATTCACTTGAATTGTCACCATTTTCTCTCCAATCTTTCCCAACTCATACTCATCCACTCACTCTCATATTAAAGCCCTAAACACTCATACACTCAAGCCAAACACTCAAGAATACAAGGAAGATTGGTAAACCCTCCTTCTCCTAACCCTAAATCTCATCCATGCATGCATCTTCTAACTACAAAATGTAGTTCCTTCATCTTCTTGCTCTAGATCTAAGAAGATCACCATGGAAGACCATCTCCATGGATGATCTTCTACAAAGATCAAAATTATTTTCAAGTTTTCTTACTTTCTTACAAAGAAAACTCATTTTCAAAACCCTAAAAACCATTTTCAAGCATAAAATCTCATTTTCAAAGGATAAAAATCCCCTTCCCAAGCAAATGAAATGCTTAGTCCTAATGTACCCCAAGGATGGTTTGGTATAGTTGATTCACCACTAAAATGTCTAGTGATCACTAACCAAAACCTAGGGAAGTTGGGACAAGCATGGATGTAAAACCCCCCTTAAAATCATATTTTCTTTCTTGAGAAGTTGCTGTCCAGTAGCAATTTTCCCAGACCTCAGTCCATTGTCTTAATTCTTGGACACATATGAACTTGGAATTTGGTGTTGACTACAAAACACTTTTTGTAGCCAACATCCATAGCTTTCCAGAAATATTTTTACCTTATTTTTTGGGTGAGTAAAACTCCTCTTTTCAAATTTTCTTTCAGAGGCTAGTTCATCAGCTTCTGGGAATCCAGATCTCATATCTGAGGTTTACAGAAGGTTTTGACCCCTCAAATCTTCTCCAAAATGGAAAATTCCTTCGCACAAACCTTATTTAAGGTGTCTGAAACAACTTTCATTCTCTGAGTTTATCCAGATTATGAAGTTTTAAGACCCTTGAATACATTTCAAAATCAAAGGTCCACTGCCTTTTTCATTCTGGCAGAAATGGCTCTCAACTTCAAAAGGTCTTTTGAGTACCAAATCTCAATCCAAAAATCTTCCAAAAAATCATGGGATCAGTTTAAAGTCTTAAAAAGATATCCCAATTTTTACTTCTCTGAGTTTCAACTTATTTTGGCCAAAACACACACACACACACACACACAAATGATTTTTAGCTTGGAAGACTCGTTTTACGAGGCGCGTCGGGTGCACACTAACGTCCTTCCCGACGCGTAACATGACATCCGAACCTAAATCTCCGATCTCGGGCTTTTTTCAAAGTTTTGGCCCTCAAAATTAAAATGGCGTGGCGACTCCGTTTTCGTTGATTTTCTTTCAAACAAAAAATGGGAAAATTTTTCGGATGCACATCATCACAGTGGCGACTCCGCTGGGGACGGAAGCTTTTTTTTTTAAAAAAAAATGGTATTTGGTATATTGGTGGAAACCACTAAATTTCCCGTTATCGCCTCCTAACACGAGTCGGGGATAAATTGTGGTCTAACAATCCCACGTACCGGTATCACCGTTTTCAAAAAAAAAGCTTTTGAGGGTCAAGCTTCCGTCCCGGCTTTGAAAATCATTTTTGTGTGTGTGTTGATTTTTGCACAGTTTTCATGTTGTTTTGGCCGCCTCGGAGAAAGTCAAAATTTTGACTGCCGGAATAATGTCCCTAACTGTCGGAATTTTCGTGCTTACGTGCTTATGTGCTCATTAAAAATTTCAAAAAAAAAATTCAAAAAAAAAAGATTTTCAAAAAAAAAAGAAGAAGAAAATTTCCAAAAAAAAATCATGCATCATATTTTTAAGACTCATAAAAAAATCTCTATTTTACTCAGAAAAAGAATATAGACTGCTTGCACACTACGCGCACGTGACCGTACACTGCACACTACGTCCTTAACCCGGGAAAATCCTTGTCGCGGTCCGTTTGGTCTTATTACGCCTCTCGGATGAGCACAGGACTACCCAAACATCCCATGGAGCCTCGTGTCGACCATGCACTTGTCCGTGACACACTTTGTCCGAGACCCGGTTGGTTTTTAGTCCTGGTACTGTGTCATGCCCCCCGTCCGTGTATAGACCTTTCCTTTCAAGCCTTTGTCGGCATACCGACTCAATATCTTTCGAGGACCCTTATCGCCGAAGTTGCCGGTTTTCCGCCGCAGACTTTGACCAAGATATTGACCGGCGCCTTGACTTCGGTTCGGCGGCACAAATTATACATCCGACTCCCAAAGATTGACACCGAGTCATCAAGGATTAATGAATATTCCATGCCTAATTACGGCTTAGCCGACGACAAGTCAAGATCAATTGTGGACGCTTATCGGTCCAAATCATGCCGACTTTTCGTCGAGCCCTCGGACATGATCTTGACTTTTGACGTCGGCTTTGTCCGTAATTTACATCGAATGCTCGTTAAGACTCGATTACCCGCCGACTTTTAGGATCGTTTTCTTTCGGTCGGTGGGACCCGCTTGCCCTATAGGACCCTCGCCTCGGGGCTGTCCACCCCGGGAGGTCGAAATACGGGTGGAATACGAGGGGCTTATAGACGTAGTGACGGGGCCCACCGATCCAGAATCGAGTAGTTTGTGAAAAAGAAGAGCAATCTTTTCCAACCGATTAGGTTAATAAAACATGTTTTAAGTAAACGTGAACAAATAATCGCATGTTGCATGAGCCTAAAGCCCAAACACCTACCCTCCTTCCATTCCCGCACATCCGAACCTTCATGTCCTTTCCCGCAGCCTCCGCACAAAGCTTGGTTTCGGGCACCGGGTCACCGTTTGATCAGTTGGGAAGAGTCAAGCGCGTCATCGGCTTCGCCGTTTGTTCCGACTCCGTGTTTCAGAATGTCCGCATCGGCCGGTAATGATGGGGATAACATCACTCCGCCTCCCGGGACCCCTCGACAAGAGCAACAGTGGAATCGGTTAGCCAGAACGAGATTGGAGACTTCGACATGAGGCTCAAATTGATGACCTGGGGGTTGTCGCAAGTCATGGTTTGACTATCGGTCTCAACTCCGATGGCACTTTTACCGCAAAGAAGGAAGAGGGTTCTCCCCTCTTCTTAATAGTCCCGGATACATCAAGATGCTACCCCAAGATTCCTATGTTTCCACCGCCGGGACTCCCGCCCGCCGACTTACGGTGGCAACCGGCCCCCAAACAGCGGTCGGGGACGAAAGAGTTCGGTACCGTCGGTTGTCCCCTCTCAAAGTGATGATCCCACAAATATCGGCTGAGTGATGAAAATCGGGGAGACGATTGAAGAAATATGGTCAGCCATCAAAGCCACGGAAGAACGCCGAATGTACAACGCAGCTCGGATGGAAGAGGCCACACGCCACTTCGGGACCTTAACAATATCCCAACCGGCGGGGCTACCACGAAGGACAAACATGTGCCCGTTCCCCGGGACCTCAATATCTCTCATTATCCGGCGAAGTCCAATCACTCGCTACGAGACGAGCCGGCAGCCAGATCCCCCGGACCGGTTCCACTCAAAGTCATTCCAAAGACCGCTCAACCCGAGGTCCCAAATCCGCCACCAGTAGTAGAACACATTTGGTGGGATATTTGTGGCTTGTCCCGATTGCCTTGAAAGGGACTATCGTGATTTGGATACACGAGGACCGTCCTCCTAAGAAAAGAAAATTTCCTCCCGGCAAAAATTGGAAGGAGGGATTCGAGGCGGTGATAACGGTGTGGGAACGCTCGGGAGCCATCCGGGGATTTGATTATTATGTACTCTACCCCGCCCGGTCTTCCCCAAAGCAAAAAGGGGTAAAAGAGCGAGAAAAGCCTTGCCAACGACGGAATTGAGACCTTCGGATACCGTAGTACCGCTGCAACGTAAGTCCAACCCCCTGGGGTCGCCCAAGGTTCGGTTTGTCCAGCCTCCCGAGTATACACCGATGAAGAAAAACCGACGCCTGGGCCTGGGCGCTCCCACTCAATCAACATGTTGATCGGAGATGGCAACCGCCACAAAAGGCATCGGTATAACCCGGGGGCTTCGGCAAAGACTCTACCTCGCAAGAAGAAGGCACGAGCGACGGTGTTTAATGACTCTCTATCCCGAGACAAGGACCAAATCTATGATCCTCACCTATATGGGAGTATGATCACCTTCTGCGATGAAGATTTGCCAAGAGATGTCTCCCAACACAATGAAGCTTTGACATCACTATTCGGCTCAACACCATGTCACTCCCCGGGGTATTAGTGGACAATGGATCATCGGTAAATGTCCTTCCCCTCGCATGATGAGGGCCCTCCGCATAAATGAAAGGCGCGTGATCCCATCTACCCGAACCGTCAAAGCCTACGACGGTTCGTCTCGTCCCATTCTCGGGGACGGTGACTCTGGAACTCGGTACGAAACCCAAATGGTGCCCGCAAAGTTCCATGTAATGGATATCCTCCGAGTTCACAGCCCTACTAGGGCGCCCTTGGTTGCATCACATGAAAGCCATAGCCTCCACTCTCCACCAATGCGTCAAATTCATCAACCGGCAGGAGACCTTGAAGTCATAAGGGGTGACAGCTTCCTCATAGGGAACGAAGCCGAAACAATAGCCAAGAACGCCCACAGTCAAACACCGGGGCTACATCCTTCAAGAGGCAAGTCTCGCCGGCATCCTTTGGAATCCGGCGATGCCAACTATGTCGACACACTCAAGCGAGCGAGACTCAGAAGAAGTTCGATTCATCAAATTTAATTGCTATTTCCAACACTTGGAGGCGTATCGGAAGGAAACGCTGAACACCGCCATGATACGAGCACACAAGTCCCCGGTCCCTCAATCACACATTTGTCGCATTCTCGCAAACCCATTCTTTGGCCTCGCCAGCGAGGAGATTTTCATGATAAAAGTCGACAAACACCGACAGGACTCGGCTCGAATCTATGAACGTCGTGTGGGACGTCCTCCTTTGAACTACTCGCCAAGCCTTTCCGCTCGAGTATGGGACATGAGATTTTTCTAGCAAAGACACCGAGACGCAATACGTCCTTACATCCGGATTGAGCGGTCGGATTGTGACGAAACGGAAATCCCGGTGATTGAGGAAGATCCCTACATCCACATGCTCGGCTTTCGGACGCCAAACACAATTGATTACGGTTCGGACAAAGAGATGATAGCAACGATCGAAGAGGGAGCACAGAGACCATGCCTTTCCCGGGTTGTGAAGCCACCGACGCGATGCCGCTAAAGAATTGGGAAACTCTCTCGTGCCCGTCCGCGACCAAAGAGGAAATGATCACCAAGCTTGGATTGGTCCCCCCGTCCTTTCGTGTCAACCTTTGTAAAGTCCTCCGAGTCTCTCATTGTTGAGTTCGAGTCTCTCGAGTCGTCCGATGGCCTTACGCCCGAAGACTACGAGTCCGTAGCGAACGTGGTATTCCCTTCGTCTTCAATGAAATGATGAACCTTTACGAGTATCCCTTAATTGCAACTTTAACTAATGATGAATTAACTAATAATCTAAAAACAGCTTAATAACGATTCACTAGATGAAGAGCGGACACATTAAATGAACAATATATCAAAGAAATCTTTAAGCGGGTTGTCAGGAAAGAGGAAAAACGAGCCCAAGCGGACGAGGAGATGTTGACGAGTGTGAATTTGGGAACTGCGGAAGAGCCTAAAGAGACGCAAATTGGTAGTTTCTTCGAAGGGACCGAAAGGGATGCCCTAATTGAGCCGCTAAAAGAATTTGTGGATGTGTTCGCATGGTCCTATAAAGATATGCCAGGCCTCGATCCTTCCATAGTTGAGCACCAAATACCGCTCGACCCAAAAGTCAAGCCGCATGCGAAACTAAGAAGAATTAAGCCCGAATGGTCCCTACAAGTGAAAGAGGAAATAGAAAAGATGCTCGTGAGCGAGGTTTCATCGGGGTCATTGAATACCCAACATGGCCGTCCCAACATAGTGACGGTGACCAAGGCCAACGGAAAAATCCGATGCTTTGCGTAGACTTGGGGATCCGAACAAAGCCATCCAAAAGACGATTTCCCCGCCAAACATCGACATTTTGGTAGATTCCACGGCCAACCATGAAGTCAAATCCTTCGTCGACGGTTTTGCCGGCTACAACCAAATCAAAATGGCGAAGAAGATCAAGCCAAAACAGCCTTCACAACCCCTTGGGGCACATACTTGCTACACGGCCATGCCATTCGGACTAAAGAATCTTTGGGGCTACGTACGAAAGGGCGGCTACGGCTCTGTTCCATGACATGATCCACAAAGAAATTGAGGTCTATGTGGACGACATGATAATACATTCCAGAGGATCGAGATGGCCAGCACTTTGTTGATTTGAGAAAATTCTTCGGCCGCCTCAGAGACCACAAAGATGAGGCTGAATCCGGCCAAGTGCACTTTCGGTGTAAGACGAGGTAAGGTGCCGGGATATATGGTGACAGTAACGGGGAATCGAAGTAGATCCCCGTAAAATCAAGGCGATAGTTGAAATGAAGCCACCCGGACACGACGTAAGTGAAATCCTTCATGGGAAGGCTATGATACATAAGCCGCTTTGTAAATCGGTGACCTCGATCTGCGAGCCGATCTTCAAGTTGATGAAGAAAAATGCCTACAGTAATGGACCCCGGAATGTCGGCTTGCCTTGAGCAGATTAAGGCATACCTTGTGAATCCCCGATTCTCGCCCACCACATCGGCAAAAGCCACTCTTGCTATATCTAAGCGTCACGGATACAAAGCAATTGGGGCTATGCTAGCTCAAGAGAAGAAAGATTCCAAAGTCGAAAACGCCATCTATTTCGTAGCGTAAAGCTCCAAGGAAGCGAACTCAATTACTGCCTTGCGAGAAGACTTGCGCAGGTTTGGTGCAGGTAGTGGGAAAGTTGAAACACTACATGCGGTCTCACCCGATACATCTTTTCTCAAGAATAGACCCCATCAAATATCTGTTCGACAAGCCTTCCATCTCCATGAGGTTGGCAAAATGGTCGTTCTTTTTGGCCGAATATGACATCACTTATGTTTCAAGGAAATCCGTAAAAGGACGCATAATGGCGGAACATCGGCCGATTTCCCAAGTGATGAGTCCCGAGGACTGAACCTCAATTTCCCGATGGTGGAATCTTCGCTCTAGAAGGAGAAAATCGGCGGCAACTCTTCTTCGACGGGCGTCAAACAAAAGGGGGAACGGGATAGGAATGCTTCGGTCGATCCTCTGCGACGAACACACCCCCATGCAGCAAGGCCGAACCGAAGTCACCAACAACGACTGCTTGAATATGAAGCTTGCATAGCCGGGTTGGAAGCCGCCCTTGAAAGAAATATCAAGGAATTGGAGGTGTATGGTGACTCTGCCCTCATCATCAATCAGGTCTCTAACAAATGGAAGACCGTGGATCCGGGTTTGCGAAGTATCATGCTTACATGGAAGAACTAGTGGCTCAATTTAAAGAAATCGGCTTTTATTACGCCAAGAGACCGAAACGGGTTCGCAGATGCTCGGCTACACTAGCCTCTCTTGTCGAAATACACGAAGGAAAGTCTGTTAAACCATTCAGAGTCGGGAGAAGAGAAACCCCGCCTATTGCTTCGAAATTGAAGCGGAAGCCGAACCGATCAATGATCCACAGTACACTCAGTTACCAATACACGAAGGATGGCGAGGCCTCTTTCAAAAATGAAGAGGGGGAATATAAAGAAGGAATCAAAGCGAAAAGTCTCTCGGCCACAGCGGCTCGCCTCCCATTATGTTCTTTTGGGAAACATGTTATACAAAAAGCGTTATCAAGGCCCCCTCTGCGATGTATCGGCAAACAAGAGGCTACCGAACTCATGAAAGAAATACATGGTGGTACTGCGGCCCTCACATGAATGCTCGAGCTCTAATGCAAATCATACCGAGAATGGGGTATTTTTGGATCACCATGGAAGCCGGCGCATCCGGTTTGTCAAAGGCTGCGACAAATGTCGGCCGATACTCAAATCTTAATCACTTGCCTCCTCACGAGTTATCTTCTTGCCGTGACAACCCCTTGGCCTTTCGTCACTTGGGGAATTGATGTCATAGGCAAAATCACACCATCGAGCAAGAACGGCCACGAGTTCGTCTGGTAGCCGTGGATTACTTCACCAAGTGGGTTGAAGCCAAGTCCTACAAAATCCTCAATTCAAGGAAAGTTGCCCTCTTCATCAAAGAAAACATCATGTGCGAGATACGGGTTGCCGGCCGAAATCATCTCGAGATAATGGATCCCACTTCGAAGGGGAATGTGAAAAGCTGGCGGCGGAATTCCGAATAACCCGTCACAAGTCATCTCCCTACGGGCCCCAAACCAACGGAGCCGTCGAGGCGACAAACAAGACTCTGGAAAATATCATCAGGAAAATGGTGTCCCAAGGCGAGATTGGCCGAGAAGTTACACCTGGCACTGCGGGGCTACGGAACATCGCCGAACGGCAATCGGGGAAACACCTTTTACCCTCACATACGGAATGGAAGCCGTACTCCCAATCGAGCCGGAAATACCCTCGCTCCGTATACCGTTGGAAAGCCCGGATCAACGAGGTCGAATGGCTCGCAGTCGCCATGACGAATTGGCCCTACTAGACGAACGCCGATTGAAGGCCATGGAACACATCCGGGCCTACCAAGGAAGAATGGCCAGAGCCTTCGACAAGAAAGTAAAGCATCGGGAGATCCGACAAGGTGATCTCGTTTTGAAAGAAAAGCCCCCAGTCCGTATCAACCCCCTCGGCAAATGGGAGCCTGTATGGGTCGGGCCATATGTCGTCCAGAAGATTTTCTCCGGAGGAGCCATGCAACTTGCAGACCTCGACGGGAATCCCTTTGTACACCCAGTGAATGGTGACAAGCTGCGCAGATACTACGCGTAAAAAAAAAGAGAGTGCTAAAAGAGTAATACCCAACTAGGTTAGAAACCCGAAAAGGGCGGCCTAGGTAAAAAACAGGGTTGCACCAAGAAAAAAAACAAAAAAAAAAACAAAAAAAAAAAAAAAAAAAAGGGAGTGCTAAAAGAGTAATACCCAACTAGGTTAGAAACCCGAAAAGGGCGGCCTAGGTAAAAAACAGGGTTGCACCAAAAAAACAAAAAAAAAAACAAAAAAAAAAAAAAAAAAAAACAAAAAAAAAAAACAAAAAAAACAACAAAAAAACAACAAACAAAAAAGAGTTCACCAGGTTGAACTACGAAGACTGAGCTCCTCAAAATGAGGGGAACGTAGGCGGCGGAAACGGTTCGGTCTAAAGCACAAATAAAAGCCATACTTTGGCATCAATACAATTAATCGAGACCATGAAAGCGTCTCGAAAAACTCTAAAGCAATTCAAATATTCATTACAAGTTAAAAGCTCTTTGATGAGTCTAAGCCCGATTCATTCCTACAACCGGCAACTGCTAAAAGAAAACTAAGATACATAATCAAATTAATGTGTCTTCCATGACAAGAAAGGAATACTCGGAAACCTCGAGTCACTCCAAGCCACTTGTCTTGGCCTCTCCCTCTTCTTCCCCCTTCGAGTCTTCTTTTACGAACAGGAAAAATGTCGGTGTTCCTCCTACCAAGCTCTGGTATAGGGACGGGGTCTATCAAACCAGCCTCTGTCGAGCCTTAGTAGCCCTAGCGTCATCCCTCATCTCCTATAACCTAGGCGGTAGCATAGGAGCCCTCCTCTCTGTCTCGACGTAAGCCTCATAATCGGTCACGGCGTCTCCGCTCCTGTCATGAGGGTTGGCCCTCGCCTCGGCCCTCCTCCTCTCGAAGCTTGATCTGGTCCTCCGCACCCACAATGGCCTCACGCCGTCTCAAAATAGCCACCTCGAGTCTCTCCCAGATGCCTCTCATACCAATCCAGGTACCAAGTGGTCGGGAACACCGGTCTCGGACGCCTGAGAATGACCCGAGGAGGAAAGGCATCATACCTCCATGCTCGGGAAAGAAAGGGAA
This sequence comes from Adenophora triphylla var. japonica, assembly GCA_022495995.1. Lineage (NCBI taxonomy): Eukaryota > Viridiplantae > Streptophyta > Magnoliopsida > Asterales > Campanulaceae > Adenophora > Adenophora triphylla. Next base: position 67,646 of record JAFEMH010003284.1, on the reverse strand, counting down.
ACACTGAGGGATCATCCATAGAAACAGGAGCCACCACCCTGGTGGCTATATCATCAAAACCCTCCAAGGGAACCTGCTCCAGCCAAACCTGTCTCGTAACTAAAGCCGGAATATAGAAGCCGGACCGAGAAAGCCCGGAAGCATGACCACGGGAGACCCGTCTGAAGCACTCTGCGAGTCTCCACCCGCCAATGAGGCACCGACCATCGATATCTTCGATCGGCGACCCGCCATCCAACGCTCCCACGAGCCCCGATCATCAAAATCTACATCAACACCTCTCTGGCAAAATTCCAAGGCCTGATCATATCGAGGTTTCCCGAAGAATCCCCACACGCTCCATCGGCCCACAAGGTCAAGAGGAACGGGCGCCCCGTGCATATACCGCCTTCCGTAGCTAACTCCGTCGAGAGCATGAAAAGTCTCCCCAGAATCAAAGGAACGACATCTACGCCCGGGCGATAGTGAGCGAACTGACAACATCTAGCAGAGACCGATGGCAAATCCCAAAGGAATAGACCATGAACAGGGTGCCAAACATACAAAGTGCAAAGGCATCCCAATAGGCATCATCCACCAAGCCTAGGCCCCTAAATCTGTCGAGAAGACCGGAAATATCGAAATGATCGGGACCACGGATCATACCTTGCGCTTCCTCCGGGGAAAGATGAAGGAGGACGCACAATCTGTCAATAAAAGAAGCCCCTCCGGGCAAGGGAACCGCTATCTCTTCCACCTCCGGACCTCCAAGCAAGGCCCGAAATTCTTCCACAGTCGGAACAATCTCATTGAAGGAAAGGCAAAAGACATGCCTTCTAGTGTCCCAAAATGAAGAAGAAGCCCTCAAAAGCTCATAATCCGGAACCAATTCTTTGAGAGACCACAAGCATCGTATCTTGTACCTTTCTTCAAAGAATGATCTTCTCTCATGCATAATCTCCCGGGACCAATCCTTGAACTTGTTGAAGAATGACATTTGGGATTCTTGGGACAATTTTGATGGAGCTTTTCTAAAGTTTTCCATGATTTTTCTCTCTTTCTCCCCGAAAATGGCTGTTTGGACTGGAGGTTGAAGAGGATATTTGAATTTGAAATAAAGTGAGACCAGATCTGAAGCAAAATTAAAGGACAATGTCAGATGCAGGACTCCTTCGCGCGGACATGATTGCTTTCCAAAAAAAAAATCTGCAACAGTCCAAGCTGCTACACCAAAAGAGGAATATTCCGTCCCGGTTGCTCGAAACTTGTGCAAAAACCTCCCCAAACCAGTCCATATACCAAACACCCTTGCAAAAAAAAAAAACCAAGGCTCATGCAACACTGCATTCATACTGCATTGCATTCATAAAATAAAATCCTAAATTATTACATTCCAAAAAAAAAAAGAGAGTGTGCATAAAAAAAAAAAAACAAACAAACATAAATAAAATCCTAAATTATTACATTCCAAAAAAAAAAAAGGGAGTGTGCAAAAAAAAAACAAACAAACATAAATAAAATCCTAAATTATTACAAAAAAAAAAAGTGCATAAGCTGTACAAATCTAAATCTCAATCTCAAATCTCAAAAAAAAATCAATCGGAGTCTCCGGCGCCCGATGTCGCCCGGCCCCTCTTGCGACTCGGGCCCGCCTCCTCGGGAGCCCCGAAAATCTCGGGCTCGAATCGTCCTCGTCCCGTAAAGAGGCTCATCGGGACCAACCGGCACGCTACGGTAAGGCAAGCCGAGATCTGCGAAAAATCGTATCCGAAGGTGAAGGCGTCGGACTCACGGACGTACGAAGACGAACCACCATCGCCGCTAAACGTGTCCCGCCCGTGTGGATCCCCGAGAATGACGTGATCCGAAGCGGCACCGCGCGGGGATCAAGGAGAGGAGACAGAGGAGTCTCCGAAGAAGTCTACGAGCGAATAGGGGAAGCCTCCGTCCGACGGGCGCCGGCCGTGGTCGCCTCGCTCTAGCTGAGGAGCCCCGCAAGCGACCATCCTCCCGATGAATCTCTTGGCCCCGATCACTTGCTTCGTCGCCTTCTCGACGACCACCTCCGAAAACCGCACAAAAGCAAAAGCGTCAAAAAAAAGAGGCGATGCTAAAGATGATGAAACAAAAGAAAGAAAAGAAGGGGAAAAGGTGAAGCCATACCTTCATACTCCGGACGAGGCCGGAAAGCTCGTGGAAGTCGCTCGGCCGAGGGATCTGCACCCTCAATCGGACCTCATCCTGGATATAGGAAAAATCCGTCCGAGGGTACCGCGGGATTCCAAGCCCCTCCCTATCCGTAACCCGAGGCATCCTCGACCTCCTCAAGACGAATGTCGCATATGGCTCAATCGCCACGAAATCCGAGAAGTGGCCGGCTCGGTAATCATCCCAGTATAATATGCATCGCAGTCGGACCTCTCGTAATCCTCCGCACAGGTCCAAATCTCGGCGCCCTTGGTGCGCCACCTCGAAGCGATCCTGTGGATAGAATATCATCCCCTCATCCGTCTCGGCCTCCGTCAAAGGGAAGGCAATCCGCGTACACTGAGAGTCGTACGCCCGGAGCTTATCTTCTCCGGGCATGCTTGGACCAAGATCGCATGGCCGGATACGCCCGACGTACTCCGCCGGCTGTCGCCACACCGTGACGTGGAAAAACTCCAACGCCCATACTGCGAAAGGTAAAAATCCAATCAATCCAGTGCAAAAGAAAAGTGCGTGCTCAAAAAAAAGAGGGAAAGCAAAAAGAGAGCTTATACCTCCAGGGCAAATTCAAAGCAGTACAAAGAGCTTACGGCCTTCCGCCGTACCTATCGAGAGCAAAGTAAAGCTCGCCGGCCCGGCCTCTCCCCACGAGACATCTCCGGCCGTCTCCATGTCCTCGAAGGACCTCAACAAGGCAAAGACTGCCGTCCCTTCAGCATGCCCAAAGAGGGTGCTCGAAAAGGCAAACCACAAGAAGGCCCCGACAATCTGATCGGCGCCTATCCTCTCCTCCCCAGCCTCGTAGCTCACTATGGTCTCCACGATCTTACCGTAGACCACGGAATACTCCATCCCCATCCCCTTTTTGGGAATAGGGGAAAATCCCAGAAGAGCCTGCAGATCAGCATCGCTGTAGCCATCCCGCCACTCAATGCTGCGTCCATTAAAGGACAGGCCCGTAATCGCAGCATAGTCGGAGGGCGTAACCGTAGCCTCGCCCCAGAAGAAGTGGAAGGTGTGGGTCGCGTCCCACCAATGCTGCGCCAGAGCAAACATCAAGCCCTTGCTCTTAGGGAACTTGACTGGTCCCTCAAGCACTCGACAAACTCCCAAAGCCCCGTCTCGACAACGATCTGTCTCGGACTCGGCAAAGCTCCTCGGCCCGCATTCGGAAGCCGGTCCCACAAGTCAATCACGGACTCCACCGATCCTCGAGTTTTCATTTTGTTCAGCTGCTCCGTTACAAAACGGTTTCCCCCCTGCAAAAAAAAAAGAAAGAGAGAAAATATCAAAAAAAAATTTGCGTTTGCACAAAAAAAAAAGGGCATACACATGCATTAAAAAAAAAAATTTCGACAGCATAACAATGAGCATAGCCCCATTTTTCTCGCATAAAAGAAAACAGGTTTTGACAAATCCCAATGCATGCATTCCTACGGAAGTAAAAACTCCGTCCCATTTTCATAAAATAACATGCATACCATCCATCATCTCAAAAAAAAAAAAATGCATACATGCATATCATCCATCTTACATGCAACGGGAGGAAAAATCCGTCCCACTTTTCAAAAAAAAAAATCCTAAACATACATACATCTCATATTGGCAAAATGCCCATTCTTTCCAAACAAAATGCATGCATTGCATCATTCATCAATATCAATATTCAATTTCAAAAAAAAAAAAAAAATCATCATTCATCAATATTAATATTCAATTTCAAAAAAAAATCATCATCATCAACATCAATATTCAATTTCAAAAATTTTTTTTTTCAAAAATCACCTAAAATTCAAATTTCAAACAAGAAATCAACAAAGGGATCAAAGGGTTTCAAAGTATACCGTTCGGAGATTCGAATCCGAAGCCCAATGTTGCCAAGCATCGGGGTAGGGCTCCTCCGCAATCGATTGCGAAAGATTGTAATGCCTCCTCATCCGGACGAGCTCCAATCGCCTCTCCGCTACCGGGCCACGTCCTTGGCCTTGAAAAGCGCCTTCCCCATGTTCCATTGCTCGAAAATCGAAGAAAATCGGAAGATTTCGAAGCTTTTTAGGCCAAAAATGGCGGATTTCTCACTTTCTCTCTCTTTTCTCTCGACAAACTGTAAAACTGAATGGGGAAGAAGAAAAGGGCGTTGGCCCTAATTAATACCCTTGATTTTCAGGTCCTCTCCGCGCGGACAGGATTGCAAGGGTCAAAATGACCCTTTTGCCCCTTAAAATTTCAGGACTCTGCAGTTCAGTCCCCAACCTGCCAAAGTCAGCCCCTTGTCAAGAAAATCCTTCCCGGCAGTCAAACGTAAGACCGAGTGCCCTGAAAAAGATAACGGATCCCGTATCTTTCATCAAAATCACCCCCGGCAGTCAAACGTAAGACCGAGTGCCCCGAGAAAGATAACGGATCCCGTATCTTTCATCAAAATCACCCCCGGCAGTCAAACGTAAGACCGAGTGCCCCGAGAAAGATAACGGATCCCGTATCTTTCATCAAAATCACCCAAAATCATTCAACGGCAGTAAAACGTAAGACCGATTTCCCCGAGAAAGATAACGAGATCCCGTAACTTTCATCGAAATCATCCAACGGCAGTAAAACGTAAGACCGATTTCCCCGAGAAAGATAACGAGATCCCGTATCTTTCATCAAAATCATCCAACGGCAGTCAAACGTAAGACCGATTTCCCAAACGAATATGTCTGATTTTCCTCAAAGAAAGGCTAACAAAATCCCCAAAGAAAGTTAACGGAATCCCAAAAGCCAACGGAATCTCGAGAAGATCTCGAACTACGAAAGGGCTTGATTCCCACTAGGGATACGTAGGTAGCCTATCATTAGGTCCAGCCCCTCGACCAAAACGGTCACCCTCTCCTTCGGCAGCAGACGAAGTCCACCGAAAGGCCATTTCAAATTAAGGTCCGAGGCGCCTAAAAAGCCATCATCATCAAGGTCCGAGGCGCCTAAAAAGCCATCATCATCAAGGTTCGAGGCACCTAAAACGCCATCTCCAAGGTCCGAGGCGCCTAAAAAGCCATCATCATCAAGGTCCGAGGCACCTAAAAAGCCATCTTCAAGGTTCGAGGCACCTAAAACGCCATCTCCAAGGTTCGAGGCACCCAAAACGCCATCTTCAAGGTTTGAGGCACCTAAGACGCTATCACTAGGAAAGCGATAAATCGCAATCATCCCCAGCAGAGACCGAAAATGGTCATCCCTATCCTCAAAGCAGAGCGGATACCCATCGACCGAAAATAGTCATCCCGGAGTTTCTTTCCAAAGAACGATCCGTAGAACTCGCTCATCGGGTTCGAGGCACCTAAACGCCAGTGGTCAAAGACCCGAACTACGATCGGCTTCGATTCCCATTCGGGATACGTAGGTAGCCTATCGCTAGGTTCAGCCACCCGATCACTCGATCATCCCGCCAAATATGGAGCCTTACTCTTATCGACGACCCCGTTTCCTTCGAAAGCGCCATCGCCGAGGGGCTACTGTAAGTGCTCCAATTTGAGCTTGTTAGAATTTTCGTTAGAAAATTAACGAAAGTTATAACATTTCTAACAATTCCTAACAATCCTAACTTTTCTAACAAAGTGAGGGTAAAATGGGCATTGTTATTTAAGGTTAAACCTTAAAAAGAATCTTAAAAAAGAAAAACAAAAGAATAAAACCACAAATAGAAATGCTGGAAACATAATCTGGCTGGTCAATTTGAATTTTGAAAAGAAATATTCCCCTTGTCCAAAGCTGGAGCTGCATTTAATGAACAGTGCACGCTGCAGGGTTTATCCGCGCGGACATCTTTGCAATTTCCAGAGGGCTATAAATTGAGCCCTCCAGTCACAAAAATAAGGAGGAACAACACATTTTGCACCGAACATCTGGCGAAATATAGAGAGAAAACAGTGAGAATTCACTTGAATTGTCACCATTTTCTCTCCAATCTTTCCCAACTCATACTCATCCACCCACTCTCATATTAAATCCCTAAACACTCATACACTCAAGCCAAACACTCAAGAATACAAGGAAGATTGGTAAACCCTCCTTCTCCTAACCCTAAATCTCATCCATGCATGCATCTTCTAACTACAAAATGTAGTTCCTTCATCTTCTTGCTCTAGATCTAAGAAGATCACCATGGAAGACCATCTCCATGGATGATCTTCTACAAAGATCAAAATTATTTTCAAGTTTTCTTACTTTCTTACAAAGAAAACTCATTTTCAAAACCCTAAAAACCATTTTCAAGCATAAAATCTCATTTTCAAAGGATAAAATCCCCTTCCCAAGCAAATGAAATGCTTAGTCCTAATGTACCCCAAGGATGGTTTGGTATAGTTGATTCACCACTAAAATGTCTAGTGATCACTAACCAAAACCTAGGGAAATGGGGACAAGCATGGATGCAAAACCCCCCTTAAAATCATATTTTCTTTCTTGAGAAGTTGCTGTCCAGTAGCAATTTTCCCAGACCTCAGTCCATTGTCTTAATTCTTGGACACAGATGAACTTGGAATTTGGTGTTGACTACAAAACACTTTTTGTAGCCAACATCCAGAGCTTTCCAGACATATTTTTACCTTATTTTTTGGGTGAGTAAAACTCCTCTTTTCAAATTTTCTTTCAGAGGCTAGTTCATCAGCTTCTGGGAATCCAGATCTCATATCTGAGGTTTCCAGAAGGTTTTGACCCCTCAAATCTTCTCCAAAATGGAAAATTACTTCTGCACAAACCTTATTTATGGTGTCTGGAACAACTTTCATTCTCTGAGTTTATCCAGATTATGAAGTTTTAAGACCCTTGAATACATTTCAAAATCAAAGGTCCACTGCCTTTTTCATTCTGGCAGAAATGGCTCTCAACTTCAAAAGGTCTTTTGAGTACCAAATCTCAATCCAAAAATCTTCCAAAAAATCATGGGATCAGTTTAAAGTCTTAAAAAGATATCCCAATTTTTACTTTTCTGAGTTTCAACTTATTTTGGCCAAAACACACACACACACACACAAATGATTTTCAGCTTGGAAGACTCGTTTTACGAGGCGCGTCGGGTGCACACTAACGTCCTTCCCGACGCGTAACATGACCTCCGAACCTAAATCTATGATCTCGGGCTTTTTTCAAAGTTTTGGCCCTCAAAATTAAAATGGCGTGGCGACTCCGTTTTCGTTGATTTTCTTTCAAACAAAAAATGGGAAAATTTTTCGGATGCACATCATCACACTTGTCACTACGACTAGAAGGTATCACGTCTGAAACCTGTGCACGAGTCATCTTTCTCGGCATAAGGAGACGAAAAAGAAGAAATCACCCAACAGTCAAAGCCGAGGAGTCCTTCCTCGGCCTATATGACTTAGAGTACAGTTAAAGCCGAGGAGTCCTTCCTCGGCCTAACCACTTGCTCAACAACTAGGGAACGAGGGACCCTCCTCGGATCCCACCTTCACAAATCTGGTGCCTATGCCTAGCATACGGAAACACAAATAAACAAATTCATTAAAAGAATATGAATTAAGACAAAAGGATTTTTTCATTGATATGCAAAGAAAGTACAAATCCTACCACCTATTACAAAAAAAGCAAAGAAAGGAAAACCTATCCTAAGTCTGCTGCCCATCATTGAAAGGCTCTTCTAGCCTTTGCTCAGTGATGGTACCGGGGGAGGAAGAACGGCTTGTTCAGCTTGGGCATCGATCTTCTCGGCCTCTACTCCCGGCCTCGGCATCCATGTCCTCGGACTCCTCGTCCCCGAATCGCCTCCACTGTGGGCTTTGATATTGCTGGGGACGACAGGGGCTGGCCTCCACACTTCTCGGCATGCTTGAGCATCTTTCTCGGCTATCACTTCTAAGTTGTACTCAGAGAATGGAACCAAGTGGTGGAGGGCTCGAGCTTCCTCGGCATATTGATCCCGGCAAATCAGCATGGCCACCTTGTTAATGTCCAAGCCGGTGGAGGGGTCAGCCAAGATGCTACGGGCAAGGTGGAGATACCCGTCCTCGAACATGGTTGCCGTCTTCTCATCGACAGCATCCTGGAAGGCTGAGCTAGCCAACATGGCGTCTTAAAAGGCAGAGCTGGCCTTGAATCGGGCAACAGCCTCCTCTTCCCTATCAGGAAGGGTGGCCTCAAATCCTCGGCATTTGGCTTCAGCTTCCTCGGCCCTTGTTTGGACCTCGGCCTTAGCTTTTTTCACCTCCTCTACCTCAGCATTTTTCAGCCGAAGTTGCTCCTCGGATTTATCCCGGGCGTCCTTGGCCTGAGCACGAGCTTCCTCGGCTCTCTTCACTTCAGCCTCCACCTTGGCCTGAGCAGCTTTAAGCTCGGCATCTTTGGCCTTCAAGAGCTCGGCCAAGTTAGCCGTCTCGACTTCACTCGTCTTCAGAGCAGCCTTGGCTTCAGTAACTTGCTTCTCTTGGGCCTTGGCCAAAACATTCTCATATGCCGCAATGCTGGCCGACTGCAAAAATGAGTGTGTTAAAACCTTGAAACAGGCACAAATAAAATCAAATAAGTTAAAAAGAGCGAGATAACTACCTCAGCAAGCATGTGTCCTTTGCGGCAGAGCAAGTTATCCCTGCTCGGCTTCTCCTTTACCAACTTATCGTAAGCCGCCTCATCCATAGCCCTTTGGATGGGAGCTTTGCCCAACCTCATCAGATGACTCTTCCTGTCTTGCAAAGGAAGGCCCGTTAGACGAGGGACATTTTCCACCATGAGCTGAGAAAGCTTCTCTGCATCAGCCTGAGTTTTGGCGGTTTGGATGGTCAAGGGAGGAGGAGCCTCAGGATTGGAAGTCCCACCTACGGGGCTCGCTTAGCCGCAGTGCTCTAAGACTTTGCATCTCGGGGCTCTTTTGGAGCCAGATTTTCTTGGGACAAGGTTGGCCTCCTCGGCTTCCACCTCCTCGGTCTCAATAGGAGGGTTAGGCCCATCCCCAGTAATTGGCTCAGCCCGCTCCTCGGATGCCACCTCCTCGACACTAACTTCCTCATGCAGTTTGAGGGGAAGGGGATGATCACCCTGAGCACTTAGTACGAGGTTACGAGCATTGGCCTCTTCCCTCCTCTGTACCAGGCCTGACTTCTTACTTTGTTTCCTCTTTTGTTTTATCAACTCCATGGGACTTAGTCTCTGCATGGCTAGGGCTGCTTCTTCTTCAGGGGTTAAAACTGCAAAGACAAGGAAGAAATGTTAAGTACGAGCAGAAGAAGAAATAAACATGCAAAAATTACAAAGTATTTAAGAGTTAAATATTTACATCCAACAACGTCTATTTCTTCCAGACATTGGTTTAGGGGACGGGTCTTGCACCTCAGACAGTCTGCGTGATAGGGGTGGACATGGTTCGGTTCAAACCGCGGTTTGAGACCGAACCGAACCAAACCACGCAGTTTGGTTTGGTTTTTTTCTATAAATGGTTTAGCTTGGTTTGAAAATTTAATAAACCGTGTGGTTCGGTTCAGCTACAGTAGCCTGGGAACCTCAAAACCGAACCAAACCGAACCGAACCAAACCGATTCAGACCGAACCGCGGTTTAGACAATGTCTTGTAATTTGTTTTGAGATGGTTTCTTTTGTTGTACTTGTTAGAACAATGAACTTTCAGTTTACTAAAACTCATTCCTATTTGGATAGTAGTATTTGTGTTTTATGTTTAATATATATGATTGCTAGTTTGATAAAAAATATATGTGAAGAGCAACGCTTTTAGTTGACAGATTCAGTAGTTCGGATAGCGGCCTAGACCGCAGTTCGGGACCATGGTTTGAACCGTTTATGAAACCGTGGTTTGAGATCGAACCGAACCAAACCGAGGTGGTTTGGTTTGGTTTGGTTTGAAATTTTCTATGGTTCGGTTTGGTTTGGGATTTTCCCAAACCGAGTACTAGCGGTTTGGTCTCCAAATTCCTTCCAAACCGAACCAAACCGAACCATGTCCACCCCTACTGCGTGAAATACAAGGCCGGGGTGTACCGTCCAATCGTTAAAACGCCTTCCCCTTTTAACGGTGACGAGGGGAGCTACCCCGTCCTTCTTCCCCGGCATCAGACCTGCCTGGATGTAGTAGTGATCAGAAGATTCAATTGCCGGCCAGTCGAGGAGCCCTACCTCGGCAAATGCCTCTAAACGCTTGATCAAAGCCTTGGTCCACTCATATTGCTGGACAGGACCTGATGAAGTTGGAGCCTTGCTAGGGGATTGGAATTCCCAGCCTTGGCGACTCTCAACCCTAATAACATGGTTATCCCAGCCTGCAACTTTGCTAGACATGGGGAGAAGCAGCTTGGGTTTCTTGGGCGCGCTCCTTATGACGAGGAGCCAACTTTCCTTGACAAAGCTGACTAGGTAGAAATGCCGAAAAGCTCCCATGGTCGGCTCAAAACCCAGGCTATGACAAAGGACGATGAAGCTAACAAGAACCCTGGCACCATTAGCTCCTAGCATGGCCGGCACCGCCCTTACATCGTTCAAAAATTCATTAATAAAGGGGTCCAAAGGAAGACGGAGCCCCTGTTGAAATTGCTTGAAGTAGAAGTGTACACAGTCTTCATTGTAATAGAAGCTTTCCTCCTCCTTCTTGGTCTTAAGGTCAAGTTTGCCCATATAAATTAACTTATATTCGGCCCTGTCTATCCCGTACGAGGAATATAATTTTTCGAGCATGGGATCCCCGGCCTTTGGAGCCCTCTCCCATTGTTTTCCTCGGCTTCCTTCTCCTCGGCCTCCCCTTCTTCGGACCAGGCGGCCGTCAACTTGGGTACCTTCCACAAAGGCGTCAACTATGTGGGTGGACGAGGAGGTCTCTCCTTTTCCCGTCATATCTGCATAAAGATGAGGAGACAAAGTTAGTTACCTCGTCAATGGCTGATTTATGACGGGAAGGGAATTCCCCTCCTCGTCATTTCATAAGGCCGAGGAGGGAGCCTTACCACTCAGACGTTCGCGAATTTCACGATCTGAGGCCGGGTAGAACAGTTCGATGTGCTCCATCATCTCGGTCCTATCCTCAAAAACTATAATATTGGGAGAATCGGATGCAATCCTATCTATTCTTGTGGAATCTGGGTATTGAAGGAACATCCGAGTTCGACCATAACCTCTCAACTTCTTGCCTATATCGTCCAGGGTGAGCATCAACCATGGACCTCTCTCTCTACGATAAACCCTTAAATTGCCGGTGTGATATCCGTAACGGAATCGGGGAAATGATCCCAAGAACGAGCCATTTCTAAGGGGAATCAAAAATTAAAGGGGGATTCATTCAATATTCAAAGAAATTCATGCAAAATCCAAAGAAATTCAAAGATTTAGAGTTTGTGAGAGTTGAAAGTAGAAATCCATGAAGAAAAGCTTCATTCTTCAACAATGGCGTTTCATTTTCTTGGCACATTCAAAATTTCTCTTAAAAACCCTAGAAAACTCAACATCAGGAGCGGAATGCATAAAAGGGGAGAAATTTCATACCTGAATGTGAAGGAATGGTTGGAATCGCAACAGAACGGAACTTCGCCGGAAAAATCGAGCTCGCCGAAAACTGGGATTGGAGGTTGCTGTGATTCACGGCAGTATCCTTGCAATATGCTCTCAAACACTTGGGGTATGTAAAGGTTTAAATGAAAGGTTTTAGCTTTTATACTCTACCAATCCGGGTCAACCCGTGGGTAAAGCATGTAAACGGGTTTGGCGCCCCCAAAATTAAATGTTGGTAACAATTTTCAAGACGTGACAAGACTGGGGGTCCACGTGTAATCATCATGGTAATTAACCGTCAGATAACGAAGAAGCGCCAAGGACACGTGTCAAAACCTGTTCGTATCCCATTAGCCGAGGACGAGATGACTTTCTCCTCGTCCTACGCCGAGCTAGAAAGTCGGGGGCCACTGAACAGTATAAACCGAGATACGAACATGGGCTTGCTCGAGCTGGGCCCAAAAGGATTGGGCCATAAACATAATCCAATAATACAAGTGTTATGGCCGAAGAACATCTTCCTCGGATGCCGAGGAAGATTCACCTCGGCCTTGTATCTTCATACTTGGCTCGTCATACGCCAAGATATCAAAAATGACGAGGAGCGAAAAGTTCTTACCTCGGCATTTAATCATAGTACGAGGAGACAAAATCATTTATCCCGGCATATCCACACGCCGGCCAATCACCAAGTGACGAGGAGGCAGAATCATGTATCTCGGCTTATATGCAAATGCCGAGATAAAACATTCTTGCTCCTTGGCGTTCCGACTAGCAGATTACACAGTCCTCATCAAACAAGGATTCTACAATCATGATCCAATCAGGATTACAATTACCAACATCAATTCAAGTCAAACAATGACTCCTTAACAGATATAATTCTCTTAGGATTATGTTTTATCTCTTTACAAGTTCACTCCAACATGGATTCTATCAATCCATCCCTATAAATACAAGCCCTATGACTCATTATTTGATACGTTACTTTTTACAATACAGAAACTCTGTCAATTTAGTTTCTCACATACAAACCGTGAACTTACTCTCATGCCGGAGGGCCTTTAGCCGGATTCGCCCCGGCTTAGTTTACGTGTTTTCTCTTATTTTCAGGCCTTGCAATTACCGGAACATTCATCGCTTGAATTTGGGCTGATTTGACGATTTTGACATCATCAAAGGCGAGCATCGTAAACGAGATTGAGTATTTTAAAAGAATTAAGAATGTTCACTGATTTGGATGATCTTTGTTGTATTTTAAAAGAATTAAGAATGCTCAACTTTTTTCCAAATCAACCCTTAACTATTTAACCAGGGTTAACTAAAAGTAAAATTATAGTACAATTTTGCATTTACCACTTGAGCCCTTGCACCAATGGAAATACTGTCAGCTAAGCGGTACCAAAAGGTCACGAGCTCAAATCGTGATATCAACATTAATACAATTTTACCTTTTTTATATACTTCCTCGGTCCTTTTGTTTCGCTCAATGGAAACTTATTTTCTTTTTGATTCGTAGTTCAATGGAGATTGCCCAAAATGGAAGAGAATCTTTACTATTTTTTCCACTCATTCTCTCTCCTATTTTATTTTTACATCACAACACCAATCAAATCACTATTCATCCCACTCATTTTCTCTCTTATTTAATTTTTCATATTCACAATATTTCTTTTCACTTTTTATCTCTCTTATTTTTTTTTATTAATTTGTATGCCCAAAAATTTAACCTCCATTGAGCTGAACGGGACTAAAGGAGTATACAGGGGCGAGCACAATCATCCCAGTGGGGCAGCTAACTTCATTAAATAAATAAATAAAAAAAAATACTCACTACGTCCCATTTAAACTTTTTACATTCCTTTTTATTCATTTTTAGTCGCTAAAATCTGGGGAGAAACGCGTTTCTTCGTAATTTATGGAGAAACGGGGTCCGACTTGTCGCGCGAGAATGCAGGCCAAGGCTTCTGGATATCCAGAAGCTTATGAAAGTGATATCCAGAAACCTTCAAAATGAATATCCACAAACTTTCAAAATGTTTCTGGATATTCATTTGATGGTTTCTGGATATACATTTGAAGGTTTCTGGATATCCAGAAACCTTCAAAATGAATATCCAGAAACTTTCAAAATGTTTCTGGATATTCATTTAATGGTTTCTGGATATACATTTGAAGGTTTCTGGATATCCAGAAACCTTCAATAAGCAATTTCTGGTCTTGACCTTGGATTTGGCTTCAAATCTATTTTTTCTGGATATCCGTCCCAAAGGCTTCTGGATATCCGTTTCAAAGCTTCTGGATATGCAGAACCCTTTGAGACTGATATCCAGAAATTTTTTTCTGATTATCAAACGCATAGCTTCTGGCTATTAAAAACACGTTTCTCCATAGTTATGGAGAAACGCGTTTCTCAGCAGACCTACTCTTTTTAGTCTGTATCGTATCAGATTAATGTTATTAGCTGATTTATTAACTAAAATGAAAAATAAAATTCACTTGTCATTTTTATAACAAAAATTTCCTATCCACTTTTTCTTTTTTATTTTTACTTTTCATACTTACAATATTTTTTATTTTTTTTAATCCACGTGCCAAATCAAACTAAAAATATTAAACCTTGACGGAGAGAGTACAATTTTTGCAAATATTATTGAATATAGAAGTTCTAGCGAAAAATTCACTTATTATATCAAGAAAATTACCATATAACACCCCCTCCGATTAGTGCAATTTTCGTGAAAATAATTTAATCTCTCCAATTTTTATATTTTTTGGCCCTGCCACTGTTGTTACAAATGAACTTTCAAAATGACAAACGTTGTGGTTTGATACCAACGTTATGGTTTTCATGTCAATTACCCAGAGGAGTTTTTTACTGACAGGTATGATAATTTAAGGGGGACAACGTGATAACTTTAAATAGTTCAGGGGGCTATATGCTATTTTCAAACAAAATGCTAGCTGCATAAATCCTCATGAATGCATTCAAAATTTAAACCAAAACAAATTGCGAAAATGGTTGCAATTATTGAAATGGCTACAACACATTAATGTTCATTTCCTCTAAGCCACCTTAACTATGCCTATTTTTTAAAATACTCCCTCAATTTATTTCAAAATATTACTCGTTTACGAATTCACAATAACTTTCATATTCTCACTTCTACCCTTTATTTAACTTTTTTTTTTATGAACCTAAAATATACTCCTTCCGTCCTAAAATAATTGTCCCACTTTTTTTGCATTTATTACGAAGAAACTTTGAACAATAATTTTAGGTTGATTTAATTATACAAATGAAGATCTAAAACTTGCAATTGATAGTATTATTGATGTTATATCAATAATGAGTTTTAGATTTTCATTTGAATAGTTAAATAAATCTAAAATTATTGTTCAAAGTTTCTTCGTAATAAATGCAAAAAAGTGGGACAATCATTTTGGGAGGAGGGAGTATTAAACATTTAATGTAGTTACAACAAATTGGGGAACTAACTAATGAGGGAATTTATGTTAGCATATTGTAAAAGTATAGTTCTGCTTTTGATTATAGTTTATTTACTAAAATTAGTTTGAGACACAAATCTTTTACAAATGAATACCCATTTTAGGATGAAATAAATAAATATTTGGATATGAACATAATGCGAGAGCATGACAGGATTTAGGGATGGCAACGGGCGCGTTTAGAATGGGTTTGACATCCTAAACCCGCTTCATTCAAAATCACCGAAACCCATCCTGGTTAAGAAAAAAAAAATCTGAACTCATCCCAATTAGAACAAAAATTGTAAAATTATTAAGATTTTCATCATACAATGCTATTATTTTTTATCTTGTATTTCTTATACATGTAGAGAACTATGATATATATATATATATATATATATAATACTAAACTATTAAAAATAAATATTATCATATCTATTTGAGTTCGGGTTAAACGTGACAAGTTTGAGGTATCTCAAACCTACCTTAAACCTTTCGGGTTAAAAAAACCCTTTCCAAACTCTTCCCGTTAAAGAAAGGTCAATCCGAATTTGAGCTGGGTTCAAAATTTTAAAACCACATAAAAAAAATTCCTGCTTAAAACCATTGCCTCTTTGTTTTCCTAACAAGAATTAAATACTGAAATAATTATCTTTCTGAAATTAATTAATTGCAGACTATAAATTATAATTTTTTTTAATATATAAATTAGTGATTATATTTTTTTTTTACTTTATACTATAAGAAGATGAAGAGATTATTGATGAATAATAAATTACTAAAAGTAAAATTATAAAAATTGCATCTGTCTAAAGTGAATGACCATTTTTCATGTAAAGATCTTTTTCAAAAGCTTGAGTTTTGATAAAAAAAAATTAATAAATATTTATATTATTCCATTTCAAAATTTTAAGCTTGCTAAAATATAATGAAATATGATTTTTTTGGTAAATATTAATAAGAGATAAAAATTTATATTTTTCTAAAAATAATAATTTATGTTGAATAAAAAAGTTTATTCAATTTAAGATCGAGAGAAAAGAGTATGTTATTAGTCTATTTCTAGTAATAATGATACCTAAAAAATCAAAAAAATAAAAATCAACATTTTCTAACAGGGGGATTTATCAAAACTATTTTTGAAAGATGAATATTACAAGAAAAATCACACAAGTTGGATATTAAAAAAACTATTTAAATATTACTCTCTTCATCCCAGATCAAGAGTCCTACTTTCCCTTTTGGTCTGTTCCAGACCAAGAGTTCCTTTTCATAAATGACAAGTTTTTAAATATATTTATACCCTTATAATTTAATATATTTTACAAAAAAAAAACATTTATTATACCCTTATACCTTATAAAGTTAACATATTTACAAAAAAACCAATCATTAACTTACTATTTCTCTCGCTCATTTTCTCTCCTATTAAAAAACCAATCATTAACTACTATTTCCTACCCCATATTACAAAAAAAAAACCATTCATTATACCTTTATAAAGTTAACATATTTACAAAAAAATCAATCATTAACTACTATTTTCTATCCCACATTTAACTTTTATTCATTTTTAAAAAAAATTCTTGAGAAGAGTGAAATCCCCCCCGAGGACCCTTGGTTTGGGACGGAGGGAGTACAAAAAAAACTTTTTTTTTTTGCGTTTTCTGTCAAATAACTGATAAATGCATTTATCATTTATAAATGCATATCGGTTATTTAACAAAAAAACCAATCACAAAATACTCTTTAAACAATTGCATTTATCAGTTATAAATGTATATTAGTTGTTTAACCAAAAAAACCAAGTATAAAATACTATTTAAAAAACTGATAAATGCATTTATTAGTTGTTTTAACTGAAAAAGCAAAAAATAAATTAAAAAAAGAAAAAGAAAAGTTATTTTTTGTAATATCACATTTTACATGTATTTTATAAATAACATTTTTTTAAGGTAAATTTTGGTAAAAACTTCTTTCTCGTACCCCCTTTATTTTCCTCTAGTTTTTTTTTTTTTTTTTTCAAATAGAAAGAAGGATAATCTGGCTTTTTGTTGATTTCTACAAGTAGTAGGGGTTAAAAGAGTAATCAAGCAGTCTTGTTGACATATCCGTCCTCCCTACGGCTATCTTTCCTTATTTTATTACTTAAATTTTTGAAAACCCTTCTTTACATAGAGAGAGTGAGAGAGAGAGAGAGACGTTGGCTTCTAGCGTTTGGAATTTCCTTCTTCAGAACTGCAAATCTCACTAGAATCTAGAGAGAGAGAGAGTGAGACTTCATTTCCAGATTTCATGTGTTGATATAGATTATCTCTCAAAATCATGCAGATTTCCAGCAAAACCCACCTCTCAATTCCCCTAAATTTCCGTTTTAATCCCTGAATTCCATCCTGAAGAACTTTCTAGCGCTGAGTCTTTGTGGGTTTTGAAACTGATTGACCAAAAAGCTGTTTTGTGTGTGTTTTGAGATGGATAAATTGGGAGAAAAGAGGGAGAGTAAAGATGGGTTTGAATCCTTTGAAAGTAGTACGAGTTTTTCAAGCAGATCGAGCTCCGATACGTCGTCCGATGAGTCCAAGGTGGGTGCTAAGGAATGTTGTTCTTCCCCTGCTCCGTTGGGTTGGCCCATTCGAAAAGCACAAATGAGTAATTGTTCGGTTCCTGATGTTTCCGGAGACAAATCCAAAGATGATTCAATAATGAAGAAACAAGGTTCCAAGATTTCAGGTGAATAATTTTGTTTTTCTGCTATTTGAACATCCTATACTGTTAGGGAAATGGAAAATCGAAAATGGAAATTTCTTTGATTTAGGTCAAAATGGTAGAAATTGGGGGCAGTACAGTGATATGTGTGTGTGTTTGCAAATTTGAATCTAGCTGATGCAATAGACTGTTTGAAAATACTGTATAATTGTTTGATTCTATTTGCCCCCATTATTATTAAATATTTTTCAATTAAATTATGTAGAAATGGATATGATGAAAGAGAGGTTTGCGAAATTGTTGCTGGGTGAAGATATGTCTGGAAGTGGAAAAGGGGTTTGCACTGCATTGGCTATCTCAAATGCCATAACCAATCTTTGTGGTATAAACCCTCCCCTTTTCGAATAATTACTTGATTTCTTTTGCTAATTGGTGCAATTTTATTTATTTCTTATAATCTTCGCCCAAAATTTGTTCATTGTCGTGTTCTTCAATGATCATCATTTTTTGTTTGCCTACCTTTTCTTGTAGCTACTGCATTTGGTCAGCTGTGGAGATTGGAACCATTGCCGTCTGAAAAGAAAGAGATGTGGCGAAGGGAGATGGAATGTCTTCTCTGTGTTAGTGATCACATTGTCGAATTAATACCCTCATGGCAAACATTTCCGGATGGAAGTAAGCTCGAGGTAGTTTCTATCTCCATCTTTGAATTATCTTAATTTTGTTATCTACCTATTTCAGCTCAAGAAATTATTATTTTGTGAAGTCCATATCATTATTATTGGCATTTATAAGACTAATTAAATCCCACATGTTACTTGTACAGAATCCACGAGTAGATTGCTTTGACCCAAAAGGAATTAAGTCAATTTAGCAAGTTGTTTCGGTGTTTGAATAAGATTATAATTGCATATTTCCTGATTAGTTTTGTGTTTGCTGCTCAGGTCATGACTTGCAGACCACGATCCGATCTTTTCATTAACCTCCCAGCTCTACGTAAACTGGATAATATGCTTCTCGTAAGAGCTACACAAGTATTTGTTACACCCTCTGTCCCAAAATGAATGTCCAAATTTTTTTGAATTTGCTCTTGATCAAGAGCAAATATGAAAACTTTTCGGTCATTCATTTTGGGACGGAGGGAGAACAATCTTCTAAGATAATTTATGCTTTCTGTTTCAGAACTTATATGTCTTTTTCTGCTATTTCAGGAAATTTTAGATAGTTTCACAAGTACGGAGTATTGGTATGTTGATCAAGGGATAATAGCTCCTGATAATGGCGGATCAGCCTCATTCCGTAAACCATTGCAGAGGCAAGAGGAGAAGTGGTGGTTACCTGTGCCCCGTGTCCCAGCCGGTGGTCTTCAAGAAGATACAAGAAAGCAGTTAAACCATAAGCGCGAATGTGTGAATCAAATATTAAAAGCAGCCGTGTCTATTAACAGCGTCACTTTGGCTGAGATGGAAATTCCTGAATCATACTTGGACGCCCTTCCCAAGGTTCGTTTTTTATATATATATACTCTCTCCGTCCTAAAATGAATGTCCAAAGGTTTTCAAATTTGCTCTTGATCAAGAGTAATTTTTGACATTCACTTTGGGACGGAGGGAGTAGTTGTTATGTTAGTAGCTATGCGAAAGAGATCTCACACTTAATTGGCTTTTGATTTTAGAACGGGAGAACATGTCTAGGAGATGTTATCTATCGACACATCACCTCAGAGCAATTCTCTTCCGAATGCTTGCTTGATTGCCTCAATCTTTCAGCTGAACACATTGCATTTGATATTGCTAATCGCGTGGAAGCATCAATTTATGTATGGCGTAGAAGGTTGAACTCTTCCAAGGGCACACCTTTTCCAAACCGCTCTGCTTCTAAATCATCTTGGGAGATGGTCAGGGATCTAATGATTGATGGGTATAAAAGAGATTTGCTTGCAGAAAGAGCCGAAAGCCTTTTGCTTTGCTTAAAACAGAGGTTCCCTGGTCTAACACAGACAACACTGGACACCAGCAAGATTCAGTTCAACAAGGTCTTTACTTTCTTCATTAAAAATTATATTCCCTCCGTCCCGAAATGATCTTCCTCTGCTTTTTTCGTTGTTAACACGAACATACTTTGTGCAATAATTTTAAGCTTAATTAATTATTCTAATGAACATTTTATACATATAGTATTTATAACAATGTATTAATAACAAGTTTTAAATTTTCATTAGAATAATTAAATAAACTTAGATTTAATGCTCAAAGTACCTTCGTGTTAACAATGAAAAAACAGGGAAGATCATTTCGAAACCGAGGGAGAATTCTTTTGCGTTTTTTTAAAGGAGTTTTTACCAAAAACTACCTCAAAAAGATGCTATTTACAAAAAAAAAAACATGTAAGTTGTGATATTACAAAAAACTATTTTTCTTTTCTTTCATTTTAAAATTTATTTTTTTCTTATTTTTTAAAATTTTTATTTCATTTAAAATAATTGATAAATGCATTTATCAGCTGTTTATAATTGATAAATTCATTTATCAGTTTTTAAAGAGTATTTTGTGCTTGGTTTTTTTGGTTAAACAACTGATAAATGCATTTATCAGTTATTTGACAGATGAACGCAAAAAATAAAATAAAAAAAAGTAGTTTTTTGTAATATTTAAAGAGTTTTTTTAAATATTCAACTTGTGTGATTTTTTTTTTTTATTTTTGTAATATCCATCTTTCAAAAGTAGTTTTTGGTAAATGCCCCTTTTTTAATCTCAATGTAGATAACATTTTGTTTGAAATTTTCAGGATGTAGGAAAATCAATTCTGGAGAGCTACTCGAGAGTCTTGGAGAGCCTGGCATACAATATTGTGGCTCGCATTGATGATCTTCTATACGTGGATGACTTAACTAAGCAATCTGATCAGCTCTCATCAGTTTCTACCACAACAATAATCTCTCACAAAAGGGTTTCAATCCCATATTCAGCGCCCACCTCAGGCACTCCATACAAATCAGCCATAGGCACTCCAAAATTTTCACCAGCACCAATTATAAGCCCTGCAAGAGGAGGAGGAGAAAGAACACCCTTCTTAAATTTAAATGGCAACTGCAACAAGCCTCCCCGACGT
Source organism: Adenophora triphylla var. japonica (assembly GCA_022495995.1). NCBI lineage: Eukaryota > Viridiplantae > Streptophyta > Magnoliopsida > Asterales > Campanulaceae > Adenophora > Adenophora triphylla. The sequence goes on along the minus strand of JAFEMH010003284.1, from coordinate 46,673 downwards.
GGGTTTGGTGTTAAACGGGCTTTAACGAATTATCTTGGTGGTGAAATGAAGTCGAAGAGCAGTAGCAACTTATTAGAAGGGCCGAGATCTATTTCTACCAGGATTGATAATGGGAAAGTGTCAACTTCTCGAACTAGCACGGAAGGCCCAGCACGCCAGAAGGAAACATTGGCTGAACAGAACTCGTCTAGGCTACGACCAGCTAACCATTGAGAGTTTGCAAGAAGGAAAGAGTAAAGAAGGAAAGAAAAGATTTGGACAAAGATGTGAAAGTATTATACATTAGTTTTTAGTTGGTTGGTATCATTATTTGTGTTTTAAAGCTCAATTTATTACTGGTTGAGCCTCTAGTATAGCAGTTAGCAGATGGTTGTTTGTTTTAAGACACATTTTAATTCTACATGTTATTTATCCAGAAATGTTGGGTTAGATTGAAGTATACTGATTCTTGATCAAGTGTCATTATAATTTATTATTTGTATTTTATTTAATTTAGGACCTAATTTTAAATTCTGAATAGGGCTCCTATGATATCAGAACCGGCCCTAAACAGGGCCCCTAAGATATCAGAACCGACCCTATCGATCACAAACAAGTGATACAGGAGCCAGAGCGACCGCGCTCGTGGGGATGGCGGCCGCGCTGGAGGACATGGGGACGAGCTTTGAAGACTCTGGACAAGAGAGCGACCGCGCTCGTGGAGAGAGCGACCGCGCTCAAGGCAATGAAAACCAAGCATCAGTTTCGGAAGAAGTGCGCGACCGCGCTAGGGGAGAGGGCGACCGCGCTGACGACGATGAAGGCCAGGCATAAGTCTCGGGAGAGTTGCGCGACCGCGCTGGGCCAAAGGGCGGCCGCGCTCGTGACGGAAAGATGAAGACTGATTGCGTTTTATTTACGGAAAATTCTTTAGTTTTGGTATTTTATTATTTTTGGGAACTCTTTTATTTGCTGCCTAGGTAGGAGTATAAGTACTTAGTCTTCTTATTTTAGTAAACAACTTATTATTATTCTTAATTTTCAATTCAAAGAGATTTCTCTTTAATTTCCTGGTGGATTCCAGATCTGTGTTTAAGGATTCATTGCTTGTGAATTCTTGTGATTAGTGCGCTAATCACGAAACCTATTGCTTCCGTGCTGCGTCAGTTGGTATCAGAGCAGGCCATATCCTGTCTTTTACATCATACTGAAGAATCATGGGAGATCAGGCTACCAAGGCTGATATCGAGGGGATTACTAACGCCATCGCTGCGTTGACGACACAGATCGCCGCGTTGGTTGCTGCTCAACAGGGTCAGAATGGTAATCGAGACCGTAGGGGTGAAAGAGACAGGGAGGAACACGTTCACCGTCCGCAGAGGGTGGAGAACCGGGAAGAAGATGGATCCAGTTCGGAGGAAGAAATCGTTGAGGATGACGGAGAACAAGGTAACAATCAAAATCGCCATGATTATAGAATCAAGGCTGAAATCCCTCATTTTTATGGAACCATGGGCATAGAGGATTTTCTAGATTGGCAGACTAATGTCGATCGCTTCTTTGAGGTCATGGAGGTACCTGCTAATAAACAGGTAAAGATGGTAGCGATTCACTCAAGAGTACCGCCGCAAGATGGTGGGATAAACTGGTAGTGCAGAGGCGACGGCAAGGGAAGGAACCAGTTAGGACTTGGAGACGGATGAAGCAGTTGATCTCAGGGAGGTTTTTGCCCGCAGATTATGAGCAGATTTTGTATAAGTTGTATCTCAATTGTGTACAAGGCAAAAGGACGGTTGATGAGTACACTACTGAGTTTCAGCGGTACACGGCAAGGGTGGAGATTGACGAGTCTGAGGAACAAAAGGTTGCACGCTATATCAATGGCCTGAAGGCCTCAATACAGGACAAGATGGGTTTGCATCAAGTACGGAACTTGACGGATGCTTCTACTCTGGCCTTGAAAGCGGAGCTTATGGAAAAGTCGAGTACAAGGGTCTTTAATGCTCCTTTTCGTAAATGGAGTCCACAAGGCGGTGCTGATGAAGGGAGTAACAAGGAGAAGGGGGCGACTAGCAGTTCAGCCGGGAACAGTTCAGTGGGAAACAGTGCGACAGGGAACCGTGCAGCAGCGAGCAACTCGACAATAAACAAGGCGCCAGTACAGAAAACAACAAATCCGTATGCTAAACCGAGAGGAGATAAGTGTTTTCGCGGTCAAGGATATGGTCATAGGTCCAACGTTTGCCTCAGTAGGCCGACTGCTGCATTCTTAGAGGAGGAAGACGAAGAGCAAGTAGAGGAGGAAAATGATGAGTATGAAGGGGCCGAGTTTGCGGAGGAGGAATCCGAGGAGCATGTGGGTTGTGTTCTTCAACAGATGTTGTTATCTTCCAAGGATGAGGGACAAAGGAAGAATCTTTTTCGTGCATACTGCTCCGTTGCTAACAAGGTATGCAATTTAATTGTTGACAATGGTTGCACTGAAAATTTAGTTTCGCAGAAATTAGTTGATTTCCTTGGGTTGAAAACTGAATCGCATGAGAAACCCTATGGCTTGGGGTGGGTGAATACGGGTTCCGAACTTAGGGTGTCACGTACTTGTAGGGTTCCCCTCTCTATCGGGAAACACTATAAGGAGGAAGTCGTTTGTGATGTGCTGAATATGGATGTATGTCATGTATTACTGGGTCGTCCATGGCAACATGATATCACTTATAGGGGCAGGGATAATGTGGTGATGTTCAACGGGAACAAAGACAAGATTGCTATAGCTCCTGTTTCACGGTTTGAGAAGCAGGTTGAGAAGGATAAGCCGGTGTTGATGCTTATTCAGAATGAGAAGGATCTTACTGCAGCTATTGAGGAGTCTGAGTATTTTTGCCCTATAATCATTAAGGGGTTGTTGGGTTCTGTCAGTGTGGAGATTGGGTTGCCAAGGGAGATTGAAGAACTACTTGCAGATTTTCAGGAGTTACTCTCCGATGACTTGCCAAATGATCTGCCACCTATGAGGGACATTCAGCATCAGATTGACTTGATTCCGGGAGCTAGCTTGCCAAACCTCCCGCATTACCACATGAGTCCTAAGGAGAATGAGATACTTCGAGAGCAGATAGAAGATTTGCTGCGGAAGGGGTTTATTAGGGAGATCATGAGTCCGTGTGCAGTACCGGTTCTTCTTGTGCCGAAGAAGGGTAATCAGTGGTGTATGTGTGTGGACAGCCGTGCCATCAACAAAATTACCATCAAGTATCGATTTCCTATTCCCCGTTTGGAAGACATGCTTGATGAGTTATCCGGTTCGAGGGTGTTCACAAAACTGGATTTGCGCAGCGGGTACCACCAGATTCGGATTAGGCCAGGAGATGAGTGGAAAACAGCCTTCAAGAGCAAGGATGGCCTTTATAGTAAAGATAGAATTGCCCATCTCGATCATCTTAGACAAGTGTTGCAAGTCCTAAAAGAAAATCAGCTCTACATCAATCTTAAGAAGTGTATTTTCTGCACCAACAAGTTACTTTTTCTGGGTTTTGTGGTTGGTGAGGATGGAATTCAGGTGGATGAGGAGAAGGTGAGGGCCATAAGGGATTGGCCAGCCCCGACATCTGTCACTGAGGTGCGTAGCTTTCATGGCCTAGCTACTTTCTATAGGAGGTTTGTGCGGGATTTCAGTACCATCACTGCTCCTATTACTGAGTGTTTGAAGAAGGGTAAGTTTCATTGGGGTTTTGAACAAGAACAGAGTTTTGCTCTCATCAAGGAAAAACTTTGTACTGCACCAGTTCTTGCCCTACCCGACTTTGATAAAATATTCCAGGTGGGGTGTGATGCGAGTGGTGTAGGGATTGGAGCTGTCCTCTCACAAGAAAAACGACCGGTGGCTTTCTTTAGTGAGAAGTTGAGTGAGGCGCGTCAAAAGTGGAGTACTTATGATCAGGAATTCTATGCTGTTTTTCGGGCTCTGCGGCAGTGGGAGCATTATCTTGTTCAGCGGGAATTTATTTTATTCTCTGATCACCTTGCCCTAAAGTTCTTGCACAGCCAGAAGGTGATAAACAAGATGCATGCTCGATGGGTCAGTTATCTGCAGAAGTTCCCTTTTATTATTCAGCATAAGTCCGGAGTTCTTATTCAGCATAAGTCCGGAGTTCAGAACAAAGTGGCAGACGCTCTGAGTAGGAGGGCTTCCTTATTACTTACACTGTCTCAAGAAGTCGTCTCTGCCTGAGTTGCCAAGGAGTGTATGGAGAGGATATCGATTTCAAGGAAGTATGGTTTAAGTGTGTGGGCAAGCATCCGAGTGCAGATTTTCATGTCCGTGAAGGTTTTCTGTTCAAAGGGGATCGATTGTGCATTCCTGTTTCGTCATTGCGTGAGAAGTTGATCAGGAATTTGCATGGGGGAGGCCTTAGTGGGCACTTGGGGCGAGACAAGACCATCGCTAGCTTGGAGGAGCGTTATTTTTTGCCTCAACTGCGGAAGGATGCGGGTGCTATCGTCAGGCGTTGTTATGTTTGTCAGGTATCTAAAGGTCAATCTCAAAATACTGGTCTTTATCTGCCTTTGCCTATTCCTGATGACATATGGATCGATTTATCTATGGATTTTGTGTTGGGTTTACCTCGTACTCAACGAGGTGTGAATTCTGTTTTCGTAGTAGTGGATCGATTTTCCAAAATGGCTCATTTTATTGCTTGCAAGAAGACCTCGGATGCCTCTAATATTGCAAAGCTATTCTTTAGAGAGGTTGTACGTCTTCATGGTGTTCCTAAGTCCATTACTTGGATAGAGACACTAAGTTCTTGAGTCACTTCGGGTTACGTTATGGCGTATGTTTGGTACCGCATTGAATCGGAGTTCTACACTCACCCGCAAACAGACGGACGTACGAAGTTACTAATGTAACCTTGGGAAATATGATCGAAGTGTTTGTGGGGACAAGCCGAAGCGGTGGGATTTGGCATTACCGCAGGTGGAATTTGCTTACAACAAAGGCGGTCCACTCGGCTACGGGGAAATCACCATTTTCTGTGGTTTATTCTTCGACTCCAAGGCATGTGGTGGATTTGGTACCATTACCAAGGGGTCGTGGTGTGAGCCAAGCAGCTGAAAATATGGCCAATGAAGTATGTGCTGTCAAAGAGGAGGTTCGGGCCAAGTTGGAGGCAACGGAATTGAAGAATAAAGCTGCTGCAGACAAGAAGAAACGGGTCAAAGTTTTCAAGGCTGGGGATGATGTTATGGTATTTCTTCGACGAGAGCGTTTTCCTGTTGGTACAGATAAGAAATTGCAACCTCGCAAGTATGGGCCTTTCAAGGTGACTAGGAAGAACAATGACAATGCATATGTGGTGGCTCTTCCTGATAACTTGAACATCTCGAATACCTTCAACGTAGCTGACATGTATGAGTATCACGCGGATGGAGTTCTTTATCCTGATGAGAACTCAGAGTCGAGTTCTTTGGAGGTGGAGGAGACTGATACAGGAGCCAGAGCGACCGCGCTCGTGGGGATGGCGACCGCGCTGGAGGACATAGGGACGAGCTTTGAAGACTCTGGACAAGAGAGCGACCGCGCTCGTGGAGAGAGCGACCGCGCTCAAGGCAATGAAAACCAAGCATCAGTTTCGGAAGAAGTGCGCGACCGCGCTAGGGGAGAGGGCGACCGCGCTGACGACGATGAAGGCCAGGCATAAGTCTCGGGAGAGTTGCGCGACCGCGCTGGGCCAAAGGGCGATCGCGCTCGTGACGGAAAGATGAAGACTGATTGCGTTTTATTTACGGAAAATTCTTTAGTTTTGGTATTTTATTATTTTTGGGAACTCTTTTATTTGCTGCCTAGGTAGGAGTATAAGTACTTAGTCTTCTTATTTTAGTAAACAACTTATTATTATTCTTGATTTTCAATTCAAAGAGATTTCTCTTTAATTTCCTGGTGAATTCCAGATCTGTGTTTAAGGATTCATTGCTTGTGAATTGTTGTGATTAGTGCGCTAATCACGAAACCTATTGCTTCCGTGCTGCGTCAACAAGACTAGCTAGAACAAGAAAAACACTTTTATTAAAATATGAGGTTACACCTTAAAACCAATCGGTACTAAATTGAGTGCACATGATATTTATATATTATAGGCAAGATTTGTCAATTCCCAATATATGATAATATCTCTAACAACTTTCAATGCTTCAATAATTGCTTCCTTATCCTATAATAGGTGTAACAATCAGCAGCCTCGTTTCGTTGTTCAATGTCAAGCCAGTAGTAAGAACTCAGACGCCGATGCATTTCCTCAGAAAGTTAACGGTAGGTGTCTGGATCTCATTCAAACCAATCTTCCTTGCCAACACATCCATACCACAACCATTAAGGCGAGAATCGTTCATAAGCTCACCAACCAATGATCCTCGTAATATTTTCATGCTACAAATTAATCCTCGTTTAATATGGAATATTTTCATTTAATATTTTAATGCCTATTTTTTTTTCAAAGGGTGGCAAAATTCTATTATAGCACTTTTTTTTATTTAATGGAGGAAAAGTTGGAGATATTATTGTCTTATAACCAAACGTCCCTCAGGCCTTAGGTTAGCAGAAACAAGTTTCTATTTAAAAGAATCAGAAAATATAAAATTGGGGCATTCCGAGAATTGAACTCGGGACCTCTCGCACCCTAAGCGAGAATCATACCACTAGACCAAATGCCCAATTTGATAACTGAAGCGAAATAAATATTATTTAATTTACAGTTTTTAGTAGGGCGCGTGTTGGGCCAGATGAATTATCTCGTGAGATAACTTACTTTTTCTCGTGGGACGCTTTGACTAGGTAAAGGCTGTAAGCGTGACGAGTTCACGAAACAAACATGGCAGATATAATTGATGATTAATACATGCACGCGCCAGTTGAATTCAAATAGGGCGGTAAACGAGCCGAGCCGAGTTGAGCTTCAAGTTTCAAGTTCGAAGCTGAAATGCCGAGTTTCAGCTCGTACCTCAGACGCATATTCGAGCCTCTGGCCGAATCAAGTTTCTAGCTTTTCGCGAGCTGGCTTTTTCGCAAGCTGCTCGAACTTGAGTTTTAATGAGCTCGAGCTTCGACTTATTTTTTGAAAAAAATCTGAAATCAGACGAGCTTTTAACGAGCCGAGCTCGAGCTTCGACTTATTTTTTGAAAAAAATCGAAAAAAATCTGAAATCAAACGAGCTTTTAACGAGCCGAGCTCGAGCTTCGACTTATTTTTTGAAAAAAATCTGAAATCAAACGAGCTTTTAACGAGCCGAGCTCGAGCTTCGACTTATTTTTTGAAAAAAATCTGAAATCAAACGAGCTTTTAACGAGCCGAGCTCGAGCTTCGACTTATTTTTTGAAAAAAATCTGAAACCAAACGAGTTTTTAACGAGCCGAGCTCGAGCTTCGACTTTTATATATATGTATATATATATATGTGTGTATATATATATATATATATATATATATATATATATATATATATATATATATATATACTAAAATTTATTCGAGCTTTTAACGAGCCGAGCCCGAGTCGAGCTCAAACGAGTCGATCTTGAACAGAGCTCGTCGAACATACGAGCCGAACACGAGTCGGCTCGAAAAAAATGACGACCTTGAAAATCGGTTCGGGCTCGAGCTCGAGTTCACCTCGAGCCCACTAGAACTCGAGCTTTTTTCGAGCCAAGCCCAAGCCGAGCTCGAGCCGGCTCGGTTCGTGTAACAGCCCTAAATTCAAATATTTTTAATTTTTACTTTCTTTTTTTTTGTCAAAACAAAAGGCAGGTCACTGTATGTAATGTAACGTGTACTCTTATCCGTGTCGATGGCTCGGTAACAGTATAAAAGAGGATATAATATTTTATAGTTCAAAATTTTCTTCATTCTGTTACCTCCGCCAATACTCACTTTCCTCATTCCTGTTACCCCATCTCGTCCCCCCCCCACCCCACTTACTTTCCTCTTTTTCGCAATTCTCAACCCAATCCAACCCAGTACCTTATCCTGTCTACCATACTACTAAGTAAAAAAAAAAAGTTCTATTGTCTAATGCTAGCGAAACAAAAATAAACAGTTATAAAAGAAGTTGGTGCTTTCAATTCCGATTAACCAAAATCGCAATGCTTATAATTCATAGTATCTTGTATAAATCAACAATAAATTCTTTATTGTAAGGATGCAAAACTCAATTTTACACATAAAATACACATCTACCTACAAATTTTTGATTTTCTCTTCACTCTTCTTCCCCGCAGTCACCACCATCATTGCCACTCATGGCCTTCTTGCCATTACCACCACCTACTTTCTTCGCTTGCACAATCTCCACTGGCTTTCAGCTTATCCGCCAAATACCTTTGCTTTCACTATCAACAATCCTTCTACTTGTCAATTGTCATTTACTTGTATTAACATTGACAAATGATATTAAGTAACCACTATAAAGTTTTTTATAATGTATCACATGGAAACATGTCATACCTTTAATAAAATGAATCTACATGTAACAACATTAATGATATTGAGTAATCAACATTGAACATAGGAAAACCAACCAAATCCTAGAAAGGTGAGGGTAATTTGAACAACAAAGTTAGTACACACTAAATCTATGCCTGCAAATGCCATATTAGTGCCTTTTTTTGTGAAAATTAGTTGCCTGATTTTGATGTACCACAGACCAACGCTTGGTGGAACGTCTTCAGGGAGAAGAGTGTTTGCTATCAGAGTCAGATGGGGTGAAGGACTTCGGGTTGGATTCTGTGTCAGCTGACAATTAAGACTATTGGGGGGGGGGGGGGAAGGCTCTTCTTGCTACAACCATAGCTATCTATTCTACCTAAAAGGATAAATTCCCCGATTAACTGAAATCAAAACCTTAGGAAGTTTGAAAAGTAAAATTGAGATTAATGATTTTTTTTTTGCCTAAAAGGATAATATTTATGGGGAGACCTATACAACAGTGTTTTGCTAAATAGCCCCAGTTGCCTAACAGATATGAGGCAACAAAAACTCAGTCAAAACGTTGAAAATTCTTCCCCGGTAATGGTTGGATGTGTGTGTGTGTGTGTTTGTAGCAATTCTTGAACATGGTAGCCATTGTTGGCGTCCTCACGGTTAGCTTCGAATTATGAAAATAATTTATGGATAATTTATTCAGCTTTCAGGGAAGGGTATAATTTATAGGGTTAATTTGGACAAAAACACCCCATTCAGATTGGATAACTAGCACTCTTATCCCTATGATTTGACATTGGTTATTCAATGTCCCTATACTTGAGATATGGGGGGGGGGAACTTAACTGTTATCGATATTAGGTCCTGCCATTTAGTTAGTTAGTTAATCAAAACAGATTATAATCTATCAATTCCATCATGAATCTCTTAACTCTACTTTTTAGTTAATTTGATTGAAATTTAACAAAAAGTTACAAAAAATCATTTATTAATAAAATTGTAAATATTATTATTAATACAATAATATTTAAAATTATATAAAAATTGTTTTATTAGTTCTTGATCATATTTAATTTGAAACAATTGAAGTATACTGATAACACGAATAATTGAGAGAGATTGTGATTGATAGATTCAAGTATAATTTTACAAACCGCTTAATGAGAGCCTTTGGATTAAAGCATTGATAATTAATCTTACGGTTAGACTTGAAGAATAAAATAAATTATCAAATGACAGCCCTTCGATCGTAGCGGTTAAAATCAATCTCAGTTGTTCTTTGTCTAAAGTCAATAGGCGGTTATGGACCGATCATTATTGTATACTCCCTCCGTCCCAACGAAAAAGCCACAAATTTCCTTTTTGGGCGTCTCATTTAAAAAAGCACTTTCCCAAAAAGGAAACCTTAAATCACTATTCTCTCCACTCATTCACTCTCCTACTTTACTTTTACACTCACAACATTCTCTTTCTTACATCACCTCCCACTCATTCTCTCTCCTATTTAATTTTTCATACTCACAACATTTAAACTTTTTCTCTTTCCTACATCACATTTCTTATTTTGCGTGCCCGGCTAATTTTGTGCATCTTTCGCTGGGACGGAGGGAGTATTAGTTACTCATATTTGAGCCACTTATTAGATTTTTTTTTTCAAATTTGCTTTTGATTAACAGTAAATTTGAGAATATTTGATCATTAATTTGGACGAAGATAGTAATCATCTGACTCTACCGTAATCTTCCCCTCTCCATCTTCAAAAATACCAAATTAAAGATTGGTTTATTAATGTATTAATGAAATTATGTTCAATGTTCTTGATGAATTTTTGACTTTCGGGGGTCTTACTTGTATACGGATATCTGGCTTGATTATCGGTTTGTACCTAAAACACAACAAAGACACTAAGCACCGTTAAAGATCAAGTCGGAGTTTAATCCAGCTCAGGCTCTCGAGTGTGAGAGTAAGATCTTTGAGGGTTTATAACTGAGAATAAGACTTTGAATGTCATAGTGAGTTGTGTATTTAGGGTTTAGACAATGTGGCTTACAAATATTGATTTGACACTTATCTTGTCCATGAGGACAAAGGTTGATATTTATAGTGTGAGGGAGCTGCTTGATGATGTCAGCCCTGGAGGATATCTTTGTCTTTGACCTAGGACACGTGTCCGCGCATGATGAACTTGTATAATAAGGTAAGATTTACTGCAGAGGGATGTCGCTGATTGGACAGATACAGAGGAAACAGACAAGAGTTGGCGCCGCGCCTTATATGCATAATGGGCGCCTGAGCCACCATTTAATGCGATGGGTACAAACTGGCTTATTGGTGTCAGCGTAGGTACATGCTTTCGTCTTACTAACTTTGACTTTAACCGGGAGTTTGGTGAAATAATCGGGAGTCTGATATAAGACCATGGTCAATATTTATTGTCCGCGGTCAACACCTTTGATGCGGTCATTGATATCACGGTCAGGGAAGCCGCGGTCACCTTGCTGACGGTTTAACTGCCTGCGGTCTTGACTCTAGCGCTTTATATGTCCGCGGTTTTGACTTTGATGATCTTAGAATATCGCGATCTTAACTTTGGCGGTCTAGGATATGCCACATCATACTTGACCTTTGGACCAGATCGAGCTTTGGACCCGATATGATAGATTCGGGCTCATCAATTCTTCTTTTCAAATCTAAATATAAGAAACTCCTTATGAACTGCATATATTTCACCAAGCAATAGTTTAAAGAACAATTGGATTTTTAGTTTTCTCGTTCATTTTGGCCCATTAGTTTTTTGAACACTAGCGCCACAACCCGTAAAGTTTTAGTTAGGTTTGCTAGACTTGCTTCAAACTTAACGACCTGGTGGATTCATAATTTTGTTTTTTCTAATGGGTCCCCAAAAAACATCAACTTGTACTTCATGTCTTATTCGGGCCTGTACCGTGATGAAGGCGGGCCGGACACGGGCTTGGTCCACGGGCTGCGGGCTTCGAGTGAAACGGGCTGCGGGCTGCGGGCCAACTGGGTTGTCCACGGGCTAAGGCCCAAAATGGCCATCATCATTGGTCATGTGTAATTTGTGGCCCAAGAAACGAACTTTTCGATCGGCCCCTCATATTTTAAATAGATGATTTTAAAATTAAAAAGTGAAAAATAATCAATAACAACTTAAATTGTAAACTATTTAAACATGCTCCTTTTCTGCACATTAAAAGGAAAATATAAATTTTGGTTTTTTTTTTGTTTGAACTAATTCCAAATTCAATTCGGATCCAATAAAACAAAAAAGTCGTGCGACTTTAAATTAGTGATTAGGGTGTGATGGATTAGGAGCAGGTAATGAATTGGGTTAATATGAAATTTGATAGATGGGCTTATATAGGGACCGAGAATGAATTGGGTTTTCCTCGTTGGGGTTCCTAGCACTGGATAAAGGCTATCGCGACGGGAAACCGGCCACTAGTTATAAAGTGTTATTTGGGATTTGATAAGTGAGCAATTAACTAATGCATTGACTAAAGAAATTGAGGCCTCATCATGACTAATTTTTGGGTGGTTGGTGGGCCGGGCATGTTCAAAAATAATCGTAACCAACCTCAATTGATCCGCTTTTCATTTTGGGACGTCCCACCTCAATTGATTCATTCCTTAAATGGAAAGTTTTTCATATATTTATACTCTTATCATTTCCATATATTTACAAAAAAATCATTCATTATACCCACTTTAACTTACTATTCCTCCCACTCATTCTCTCTCCTATTAAATGTTTTTAACTTTTACATTCTCTCTCCTATTCCCTACCACACATTTAACTTTTACATTCTCTCTTCTCTAATTTCTACCCACTTTAATAATTTTTCTTAAAAACCGTGTCCCACCTCAATGGACCAATTGAGGTGGAACGGAGGGAGTATCATATACTCCCTCCATCCCATAGCAATTGATACTTATTTCCTTTTTGGTCCGTCCCACACCAATTGATACTTACCCAAAATGGAAAGGAATCTTCACTATTTACCCCACTCATTCTCTCTCCTATTTTACTTTTTCACTCACAACATTCTCTCTCCTAACTATTCCTCTCACTCATTCTCTCTCCTACTTTACTTTTACACTCACAACATTCTCTCTTCACTTTTTCTCTCTCTTACCTTTTCTTAATATGTACTCCCTCCGTCCCATTAGTATTAGCACAAACACTGTTTGCGCGGGAATTAAGGAATATGATATTTTAATAAAATGTTGTGAGTGTAAAAGAATGAGTGGAGAGAGAATGAGTGGAGGGTGTAATAAATTATAATGGTGTTGTGAGTATTAAAATAATGTAGGAGAGAGAATGAGTGGGGTTGAGTGAATATTTTATTAATATAAAGTTTCCTTTTTGGGAGTGTGCGGATATTAGCGGGACGCTCAAAAAGGAAAGTGTGCTAATATTAGCGGGACGGAGGGAGTATGCCTTTTTTTTGGTATCCATTGCTATGGGAATGGGACGGAGGGAGTATATATATATATATATATATATATATATATATATATATATATATATATATATAAACCATCGTGCTTTGGCACAGTGATCGAATTCATGACTTTCAACTTGGAGGTCATGGGTTCGATCCACCTTCCCAAAAGTTAGAGGAAAGACTTTCTCTCCCTAAACGCTTCTGTGTGTGTGTGAGTAGTGAAAAAAACAAATAAATAAAGGTACAAGTGTAATCTATTTTTTTTTCAACACAAAGATGATTTTAAAACATTATTTTTTCCTTTTAATATTATTGACATATTCAAACTATAAGACTTTAATAATTAGTGATTGTCACTAGGCTTTAATTATTAATATTAACTACCAACTAACTCAGTTTCTAATACTACTATTTTATTAAAAAAGTGTTTCTACTACGATATATGTTATCACTCCGCTCTATTAAATAAAATGACAACTTTTCTTTTAAAGTTTTTTTTAATCATTTTAAGTTCAAGTAACATTTTTTTGAAATACATTGTTTATTCATGAGATTCATTTGTTATAATCAAATCATCTATCCACTCACTATTCTCTATCCCATTTTTTCTCCAACCTCACTTTTTATACTTGCAACACTAACTGCACTATACAATTTCCTTATTTTTTGTGCGAAACTCATTTTGTATTTTTTGTAAGGAGACGAAAGGAGTATATAATATAGATATGTTTTTAGTTTATCTTTTTTTTTGAAGTCATATTTCTTCTACTTAAAAAAATCATATTTTTTTCTATCGTGCTCTTTTATTTTTTTATCTTACGATTACAAACACTATCATATTTAATATAAAACATTTTTGATGCAATTTTAACTAGAAAATTTTTCAAAATTCATAATATTAATTCATTAACATTATTGTTAATTTATGAAAAATTATTATCTTAAAAGTTACTCCCTCCGTTCCACTTCAAGAGTCCTACTTTCCATTTTGGTCGATCCCAAACTAAGAGTCCCATTCCATAAATGGCAAATTTTGAACAATGTTTCGGACATTTATATTCTTATAATGTAAATATATTTACAAAAAAACCATTCATTATGCCCTCATAATGTTAACATATTTACAAAAAAACCAATCAAAAAGAGGGGGAAAGATAAAATGTTTTAACTTTTACATTCTCTCACCTCTAAACTTCTATCCACTTGCAATTCTTTATTCATTTTTTAAAGATTTTCTTAAGAAACGTGAAATACTACCCTAGGACCCTTGTAGTGGAACGGAGGGAGTATTACTTTTATCTTCGTCTATAATTTTTACATAGATAATTGATTAAATTCTTAACTTTCTTTGAAATAATTTTCTTGCATGTGCGTTTAACGCACAACACTAGTTTTGAATAATCAAACATACCATTAATCATTTCACCCTCCTCGTTATTTTACTTTCTATCTCCAACTATACCTGCCTTCGGTAATAACTTCGACGACCACCAACTCAGGCCGGCGACCACAACTGAGAATTTCTCAGTTGTCAATAGAGAAGGCGACCAACTTCAGTCGATGATCACCTCCGGCGACCACAACATATAGCTTCTCAGTTGTTGTCAGTTGTCAACTAAGAAGGCAACCAAATCTGGCCGGCGACCACCTCCGACGACCAACTCCGGCGACTAACAATTGAGAACTTCTCAGTTGTTCACTGAACAACAAAGAACTCTTTGGTTGTTCTCAATTTTCTTCGGTCGGGGATAACTTATCAGTTGTTCCCGGATTTTTATTGGAACACACTTCAGCAAACAACCTTCAGCCATTGAAACTTCAGCTTCTTCTGATAACCAGGCACCCGCACCATCATCTTCCAGGGCTTGCCTGAGTGTTGTGCAGAACCTTGTTCAGCTACTAGCGTTGAGGCGCTCGCCTCGCATCACTCCAGGCGCCAGCCTCATCGTTGCCACAGCCTTGCTCAACCCACTGCTGATGAGGCGCACGCCTCACACAATCCATGCGACTGCCTCACTATTTTCGGCGTGTATGAATGGCTTCCAAAGTCTCCTGCCGTTCACTCCACAACTTCCTCTTCCATCATCAATTGGCATCATGGATTAGGGCACCAATCTTTTTCAATTTTACGTTCTCTTAGTTCTTCTTACAATTTGGATATTCCTAGGATTTCTAATTTTCATTGCAATGCCTGTGATTGTAATAAGAGTCATAAGTTAGCCTTTAATGAAAATTCTCTTTCTTCAACTGGCCCTCTTGACTTGATATATAGTGATGTTTGGACGTCTACTCTCTTATCTTATGATAGTTACAAGTACTACATTGTGTTCGTTGATCACTTCACCAAGTATACTTGGCGTTATCCACTCAAACATAAAAATGATGCCACTCTTGTGTTCACTAACTTCAAAAACATTGTCGAAAAATATTTCCATTGCTCAATTATCACCATCTTCAGTGACAATGATGGTGAATACATTGGTCTTCGTCCCCTCCTCACCTCCCTAGGAATCTCTCATCTCACATCCCCCCCTCATACTCCGAAACACAATGGGTACTCCGAACGTCGACATCGTCACATTGTTGAGACGGGTCTCTCCCTTCTTACTCATTCTCACATGCCATGCAAATATTGGCCACTTGCTTTTGTCACAGCTTGTTACTTCATCAATCGTATGCCAACACCAACCTTGAATTTTCAATCTCCGTTTCTCAAAATCTTCGGTCATCCTCCCAACTACTCGAAGCTTAAAAGCTTTGGTTGTCTCTGCTATCCTTGGCTCCGCCCATACACTAACCACAAACTAGATCCTAAGTCATCCCCGTGTGTCTTTGTGGGCTACTCCCCAACTCAAAGTGCTTTCTATTGCTTGGACCCAAAAACCTCCAAAATCTTTGTATCCTGTCATGTCAAGCTTGTGGAACATATTTTCCCTTTCTCTTCGCTGTCCGAACCACCATCTTCCGCTCCCATGGTCAATGAATGGTGTAACTCCACTCTCACTATACTCCCACCTTTACCTTCACCTGTCCATACACCACCCTTACCTTCAATCAACCCCACCCCTCATGCCTCCACCTACAACCCACCCCCTTCCCCTGAACCTGCCCCTACCCCTCCCCCACCTCCCTCCCCACCCCCCAATCCAATGACCTGTAACTCATGCCCAAAACAACATCCACAAACCCATCAACAAGCTCAACCTCAATGTCTCCATACCCAACCCTTCCCTTGAACCAACAAACTTTACCCAAGCCCTTAAAATCCCTGTCTGGCGTGAGGCCATGGAAATAGAATTTAATGCTCTCAGGAGGAATAACACTTGGGATCTCGTTCCCCCGTCTCCATCTCAGAATTTAGTTGGGTGCAAATGGGTTTTTTCGCATCAAGTACAAACCGGATGGCACAATTGATCGCCACAAAGCTCGTCTCGTCGCCAAGGGATTTGACCAATGCCCTGGCATAGACTACTCCGAGACATTCAGCCTGGTTGTTAAACCTGCCACAATCCGCACTGTTCTCTCCTTGGCCGTTACCAACCATTGGCCCCTTCGTCAGGTTGACATAAATAATGCGTTTCTCTAAGGTACACTCAATGAAAATGTTTTTATGGTTCAACCCCCTGGTTTTGTTAGCACATCTCATCCATCCCATATTTGCAAGTTACGACAGGCTCTTTATGGCCTCAAGCAAGCCCCCAGGCCTGGTATGATGAACTTAAAAACTATCTACTCTCTGTTGGCTTCAAGAATAGTGTGTCGGATACCTCTCTGTTTACACTAAGTCATCCTCTTGGTACTATCATTCTCCTTGTCTACGTGGATGACATCATAATCACGGGCTCCAACTCTTCCCTCCTAGGCAACTTCATCACTACCTTCTCGGCTCGATTCTCTCTGAAAGACCTTGGGGATCTGTCTTATTTTCTTGGTGTAGAGATCATTCCACACCCCAAGGGACTCTTCCTTAGCCAACAAAAGTATATCCAAGATCTTCTATCTCGCACCAAGATGTTGGATGCCAATCCTCTATCGACCCCTATGACACCAGGCTTGACACTTTCAGTTGGTAATGGGACACCTCTGCCGAATCCTAGTAAATACAGATCCATTGTCGGCTCTCTCCAATACCTATCTCTCACTAGGGTTGATGTTTCATTTGTGGTTAATCGACTAGCTCAGTTTATGCACCAACCAACGGATGTTCATTGGACTGCCCTTAAACGATTACTTCGTTACTTGGTTAGTACTAGTTCTCTTGGGTTACTCCTGCGTTCCAACTCCCCATCTACACTTCATGCTTTCTCTGACGCAGATTGGGCAGGGGATAAAGACACATATGTGTCAACAACCTGTTACTTGATTTATCTTGGATCTAACTTGCTTTCTTGGAGCTCTCGAAAACAAAAAACGCTTGTTAGATCTTCCACTGAGGCAGAATACAGGGCCGTTGCTGCAACCACCGCCGAAATTGTATGGATCCATAACTTATTGCGTGAACTTCAAGTTGCGCTCACCACCATTCCGGTTATCTATTGTGACAACCTCGGTGCCACCTATGTTGCAGAAAATCCTAAATTCCATTCCAGAATGAAACATCTTGCCCTTGATTATCACTTTATTCACGAACAAGTTCAAGCCCATCAGCTACGTGTGTCACATATCTCGGGCAATGATCAACTTGCGGATGCTCTTACTAAACCACTTGCGCGTCTATGATATCAAGAACTCATGTCCAAGATTGGTCTTTCCCTCCGGTCATCCATCTTGCGGGGGCCTATTGGAACACACTTCAGCAAACAACCTTCAGCCATTGAAACTTCAGCTTCAGCTTCTTCTGATAACCAGGCGCCCGCCCCATCATCTTCCAGGCGCTCGCCTGAGTGTTGTGCAGAACCTGGTTCAGCTACTGGCGATGAGGCGCTCGCCTCGCATCACTCCAGGCGCCAGCCTCATCGTTTCCACAGCCTTGCTCAACCCACTGCTGATGAGGCGCACGCCTCACACAATCCATGCGACCGCCTCACTATTTCCGGCTGTTGATTTGATTTCCTCCTTCACTACAAAAAAATTGAGATTTTGCTACGAAAAAAATTGTAGCAAAATGTAAAGATTTCGTAGCTAAAGAGTATTAGCGACGAACATGTTTTCGTCGCAATTTCTTCGCCTATGCGACGTCGCTAAAGGTTATTGGCGACAAAATAATATTCGTAGTCGTAGGTATATTTTTTAGCTACGAAAAATAAATTTCGTCGCCAAATAGTTTCTGCGACAAAATATAAAATCGTCGCTAAAGGGTATTTTTTGTAGCCAAATGAATTCTTTTAGCGACGAATTAATTTGTCCCAAATTATCCGTGTCTTGTACTACAAAATATTTTCGTCGCCGAATGTTACTGTCTTGCTATGAAACATTTTCATAGCTATAAATACATTCTTCTACTACAAAATATTTTCGTCGCCGAATGTTACCGTCTTGCTATGAAATATTTTCATAGCTATAAATACATTCTTCTACTATGGTTGAAAATTAAACAGCGATTGGGAAAATGAATGACATGGAAGACCAAACAATCAAAAATATAAGCTCAAACTTCAAACCTCCAAGAGTGGCAGATGCGGTTTTCGCCATCACATCTTTGCTGCAAGTGATATTGATAATGACGAATGTAGGGTGGAAAGAGAAAGCAATTCTCTTGTACGGTGAACATGAGCCCTGATCGATCTATCATCGTATAAAGCTGTATTGATTCATTATCAAGTCAGAATCAACAATAGTAACTTTGATAAATCAAGATCAATTAATGGGACAAACAAAGAGAGCGCTAATTGGAGCCCATTTTCATTTACTGCAATTAATTAGCAGCCATAAAAGTAGCAATTGATTCTTATAGTTTCCATAATCAAAACAGAGACTAGTCCTCTACTGACTTTCATCAATCAAAAATATTACAGCGGCAAAGTTGCATCAATCAAAAATGAAAGCAAAAGAGGTTGACTTTCGAAATACCTTGTTAGGATCTCTATCCTGTTCAGGACAAATTGAAGAATATTTATAATAAATAAAAAGAGGCAAATATTTAACGACGCAGAAGATACTCTGAAATTATTTGAGTAAGAACTTCAGAAGAAAGAACCCCCAAACATAATTAACCGGGTAAGCACATACATACATGCATGAACACAAATATGTTTTTCTTATGCCACTTGCTAAAGTGCATATGATTGAAAACCATTTCATAACAGTTACCTCGGTAGTGAAGTGTGAAGATGATAAAGGCTCCACATATTCATTGAATGTCTTCTTGTAAAATTCATTATATTCGTCTGTACTGACTTCCTTGGGATTCCGCAGCTGCATAGACAACAGGCTCATGAGTTGCTTTATTTCAAGACAATGCATACATAAAATATTGTTAAAGAGTATGATCTCACCCATATTGGCTGGGTCTCATTTGTGAGACCCCATTCCCATTATTTCTCAACAACTGTCTTTGTTTTCTTCTTCATCTATTACATAAAAGAGATCAACAAAAGCACAAAAAGGGGGATAAATATGCTCAAGAAAATGCACAATTTCATTTTAAGAAGTGACCTAAACCTCGGTATTCTCTTCAGTCTCATCATTCTTTGCCTCAGCTGGGTCATCAACTTCAACCTACAAAGAACCGAACATAACCACTGAGAAACAGAATATGCCTACACCCAACGGACATCAGCAAAATCTCACCATAAAAGCACGTCATTTACAGTTCAATTTATGAAGGAATATCTCTTATAAAAGATGGCCATCACTGAACTATACCTCTTTGGTATACCCCTTCTCCTGCCATGTGTAGATTGGGAACGATACAAACTGAGAATAGTTTTTCACAAGCTTCTCAATCCTTTCTGGATACGCAAAACATATTATCACCCCCAAATTTCTCTCGGTAAACTCCCTCTTTCTATCTGTCTACTCTCTCTCTAAATTCTAATCTGAATTATCTCTATTTTTTGCTCTCAATCCTTAATCACAGTTCTTCTAATTCCTCTTCTCATTTTAATTCTCACTTTCTCTCTCAATTTAATTTTACTTGTTTCAATCCAGAAGTTAAATCGTAATATATATCCATGAAATACTGAAAATCGAATTGAGACATAAGAAAATCAAACACGAAATTAATTAGAACGGCCACTTGACTAAAAGAAAATTAGGTTTAACAAACTCAAAAAATATTTTTGACGGGTTAAAATTACTATACTTGAGCGATTGAGAGCGTACCTGGGAATTAGGGTTGTTGTTGATTAGATTGGTGAGCAATGAACAACAGAGGCTGAGGGTTGCGGCCGGTTGCTGCTGATGTCTTTCGCCTACTCTCAAGCTGTCCGGATCGTCTTCTCTCAAACCGTCCGGATCGTCTTCTCTTAACAATGGCCGCAGTTAGTTAAAGGGTGACGACTGACGATGAACTAATTGAATTAGGGAAGGAATAGGTTTTATGTTGATGGTTGATAATGGTACCTCATAAGTTGTTAATTTAACCCCACATATTCATTAAATAAATTGTAATATATGCATTATAGAATGTACTCAAATTGCAGGGGTGATTTTAGCATAATTTCAGGGGTGATTTTAAAGGTGATTTTGGCTATGTAATAATTTCATAGCAAATGATTTATATTTTTGTAGCGAAATCTTATTTACTTTTTGTCTCACGCGGAAAATTCAGTGCGCCAAAAAATTTGCCTAATACCAAAATTTTAGCAATTCATTCAACGACAAATATTTTTGTTTTGTTTTCTTAGTCTAGCATTTGGCTACAAAACTAATATTGTCGCTAAAACAAAGAGAATTGTCTACGAATAAATAATTCATCGCTAATGTAAATCTTTTAACTACAAAATATTTTTGTAACTAAAAATTTTGTAGCTAAATCCTCATTTTCTTGTAGTGCTTGTTTCCTAATCTATGTAGAATCCTAGTCTATAAAGGATTCGTGTATATATAGAAACCTAATTGTATCTATATTCAATTCCCTATGTTTGTATAAATAGAACCATTCAATATCAATAAGAAATACATTCAATATCAATAAGAAAAACATGTAAATTTCAAATCAAAGCTTTCAATTCAACAGACTAGACTGAACAACAAAAAACTTCCTCCTAGTTGATCTCAGTTGTGTATTAAGAAGATAAGCAACTCCGACGACTACCAACTGCAATGACCACACTAAACTCATTTGTTCAATGAACTTCTTAGTTGTTCTCGGGAGCCAAACTACCATCTCGTCGACAACCGAAACTGTGCGCCTGACTTGCCGGATGTTCTTGATGTTTGATTTCTGTCACATTAACAAAACCGTACCTTAGTTCGAGTATTTAGGTACTTGGTGTTTGCGACCAGGTCGGTTTAATGGGTGCGGGTTTTTCATGATGTCGTTGGTGAATATGGGTCAGCTCTATAAACGTACACAATATCTCGTGTAATATTGTGTACGTTAATAGATTTAGTATATAGACTTAGTATATGGGATAACTATGGACCTAGGGAATATAAATCAACATAAGCAGGACTCTTACTCTTCCTTTCTGATAGCTAGAATCATGTATATATTCTTGTATGTTTTCATTGACTGAATAACAAGGAAAATTCTTCAAACTCTTATTTCTCTCTATGCATTCTACAGCATAAACTCTAACATGGTATCAGAGCCACCGATCTATGGTGGACTGATTACTTCGCTTCCGCAATTCTTCTTTAAATCTCTCTATTTTTTTTTCTTTTCTTCATAAAATTAATTTTTGGTACGTTCAATGGATGATTTTGGTATGATCCCGTTCCTGGCTTTGTAATGCCATCATCGTATCCTATTTGTCAATTATGTAACATTTTTGGTCATACTGCAATTGATTGTTTGCGTTATAATGAACCAAGTAATACCGTTCATAATTCTTCTTTTTCATTGTCGGATTGGTTATACCCGGAACAAAATGAATCCTTAGATTCAAATGATTGTTCTTCTGACGTAGAAGAACCATTAACCGATGTTGATGGGTGAAATTACCCGGATTTTCAAACGCGCACGCGGAAAGGCGGTTGTCTTTCGCGGAGGGTTGGCGTCTGAGACCTCGCTTCATGGGAAGGAAAATGAGGAGTCGCCACGCGGTTTTTGTATTTTGAGCCCAAAACGTTGAGAAACGGCTTTAGTGAAAAGGGTGTCATTTTTATTGGTAGCAAAAACTTAGGAAAAGGCTTTGAAAACGGGGGTCATTTTTATTGGTAGCAAAAATGAGTAAAAAGCTTTGAGTACCAGAGATTGTTAGGTTCGGAGGTCATGTAACGTTTCGGGAAGAGTATTACGAGATCACCCGAAATGCCTCGTATGACGAGTCTTTCTACCTTTCTCGAAAACGTGTGCGTGTGTGTGTTTGCATTTTGAAATGGGGGCTTGAATGACAAGCTTAATCTTGGTTTGAATGTCAAACGTTGATTAGGTGACTTTGTTTGAAAAGACGAGCGTTTGAATGACAAACGTCGGTTTTGAGACAGAAATGAGCGTTCGCGTGGCAAACGTCGATTTTGAGCTTTTTGAAAGAGAGTTCGAAGGACGAACTCCGATTTTGAACCGGGCGAGTCATTGTTAACGATTTTTACGGGAAAAAGCGTATTAAATGATTTTGAGTGTCAAATGGCGGCTTTTAGTTTGGAAGATGAGCGTTCGGATGCCAAACGTCATTTCGCGCGTTTTTTAGAGAGAGTTCGAAGGACGAACTCCGGTTTTGAACCGGGCATTACATTGTTAACGATTTTTACGGGAAACAGCGTATTAAATGATTTTGCAATCAACGAATCGGGTTGCGACTCGGACTTTGAAAAGTAAATACTATCACGATCCAAACGGGTCGGACTTTGTAAATGACAGTATTTAAAGCAGTATCAACGGAGTCAAACGATCCGGAATCATAAATGACGATCAACGAGCCAAAACGGCTCGGAATTGTAAATGACGATCAACGAGCCAAAACGGCTCGGAATTGTAAATGACAGAAAGTAAATGACGATCAACGGATCGATCGATCCGGAATGGTAAATGACATAAAAAGTAAACGGAACGGGGTCGGAATGCCGTTTTAACCCGTGATTACTTCTCTTACGGGAAGAGAAGAGGATCGAGGGGCTAAAACGTATCGGACCCCGTTAGACGGAGGCGTCTACATTTCAATAACGTGATTCGAAACGGTTGTAGCGACTGGCGCGTAAACCGAGACGAAACAAGAGATTAGAGAGAGGGAGTTATACCTATGGCTAGGGTCGACTCCTTTGGCTCGGGGGTGTGTACGGGACACGGAAAGTAGTTTGAAAAGGTGTTTCGGAGTGGTGAGGGGCGTATTTGATCGAAATACAGAAGTTTCACGCGAATCGAGACAAAACGGGAGCTCGGGAGGGGTGAAACTCAGTTTGGGCCGTGGGTGAAGTGATTTTTTGGAGTAAAAATGTTGTTGTTTTGCCTTTGACAGCCCTCCTATTTATAGGGTGAAAAATGCGGAAAGAGTCGGACGGACTTAGGCGATTTCCGGGGTTTTGTGGTATTTTGGAACTTTGAGGGCTTTCGGCAATTTCGGAAAGTTTGCACAGGGAGTCCGTGGGACTTAGGCTATTTACCGGGGTATTTTAATCTTTTCCCTTTGATTTCGATTGAAGAGGTGATGGGAGAGGCCGTGGCATGGCCGCCACGTGTCCCATGACTCACCAAATGTGTGGGAGTTCGTTCCGGGTCGGTTTTGTCCGTTTTTAAAATAACAGTCTGAAAAATGTCCGAAACGCCCCCGGAAAGTGCTGGAAAGTGCGTTTTTCAGGGAAAGCCGTACTTTTACGTGCGATGACGTGCGTCAAGTACGCTTCGACGTTGGGATGCTCAGGGCAGTCCCGGGACGTCTCGTTGGCTTGGCAACGGGGAATTTAACGAGTTTCGGTTAACCTGGAGCGGGCCAGTTAACGGATTTCGGTTAACTTTCTGACGGATTTTGACGATCCGGATTTGGGTACTTACAGTTAGCCCCTCAGCGACGACTCCTCCGAAGGAGGTGGGGTCGTTGAAAAAAGATAAGGATCCAAATCGAGATGCCTTACTTTGAAAGACCTGGGCGGTCAGCTGGCTGGACCCTTAGCGAAAGGATTCCTACGTATCCCGAGCGGGAATCAAGACGATCGTAGTTCATAGGTGCAAGGAACCGCGCGTGGGGACCTTGATCTAAGAGAGACTGTTTGGAGGCGTCTTAACCTGAATGGAGACTATTGTGAGGCGTCTGAACCTGGGATTTCTGAAACCTTCGAGGGCGTGTGGCGCCTCAAACCGGAGCTGCTGAAACATACGAGGGCGTGTGGCGCCTCAAACCGGAGTTGCGAGGATGCGTTTATCCTGAGACGAAGGCGTTCGTGCCTTGGATGCTGGGCTTACGACGACGGCCAGGTTTATCCTGCTGGGGATAGGGCGGCAATGATGGGAACGGTTGTGTTAAACTGGCGTTATTAACAACTCGGAAGGATCGATGTTTGTTCTTTAGAATCCTGCTGGGGATGAGCATTCGGGCTTACCTTGATGGCCGAAGAGGGATTGTTGTGCGGGCTTACCTTGATGGCCGCTGAGGTGGGACGATCGGGCTTACGACTGGCGGCCGGGGAGATATGTGTTCACTTGCTGAAGTGAAAAGATATTCGGGCTTACGAAGATGGCCGAAGAGGGATTGTTGCAAGGCGTTCGTGCCTTGGGGTTCGGGCTTGTTGCAGCTGCCGGGGAAATGAACGATGGTGAAAACCATTAGAAATTTTAACATCGGGAGACGGAATTGTACCTGGAATGTCCGGAGACAGGATTGAGCGTTTGAATGTCAAACGTCAACTGGAGATTGAAGTGAGCGTTTGAATGTCAAACGTCAACTGGGATTGAATTTAACGTCTGGAGACGGGCGTTAGTGAAAACTAACTGAGAATTTTAACGTCTGGAGACGAGCGTTAGTGAAAACTAACTGGGAAATTAACGTCTGGAGACGAGCGTTAGTGAAAACTAACTAAGAATTTAACGTCTGGAGACGAGCGTTAGTGAAAACTAACTGAGAATTTAACGTCTGGAGACGAGCGTTAGTGAAAACTAACTGGGAATTTAACGTCTGGAGACGAGCGTTAGCGAAAACTAACTGAGAATTTATCCTCGGGGAATGGGGTGTTAGAAATGTCTAACTGGGGGGAAATTTTACACTTTTGGGGGCCAAAAGGGGTAAAATTGGAACTGCGAAAAACTGAAGGGCGAAAGTGTGACGATGTTGAGTTCCAATTTTCCCGAAAGATTTTGTTTGTTTTTCTTTTCTTTGAAAATCAAACGGAAAAAACACGGAGTCGCCACGCCATTTTTATTTTGAGGGCCAAAACTTTGAAAAATGCCCGAGATCAGAGATTTGGGTTCGGAGGTAACGTTACACGCCGGGAAGAACGTTAGTGTTCACCCGGAATGCCTCGTAAAACGAGTTTTCCAAACATTTAAAATTATTTGTGTGTGTGTGTGTGTGTGTTACTTTGGCCAAAATATATTGAAACTGAGAAAAGTAAAAATTGGGGACTCTTTATTAGACTTTGAACATGTCCCATAATTTTTGGTATGATTTTTGGGTTGAGTTTTGATACTCAAAAGATTTTTTGAAGTTGAAAAACATTTCTGCCAGAAGGAAAAAGGCAGTGGACACTTGACTTTGAAATGGACTTAAGGGCTTCGAAACTTCATAATATGAGAAAACTCAGAGAATGAAAGTTGTTCCAGACACCTTAAATAAGATTTCTGTGAAAGAATTTTATATTTTGGAGATGATTTAAGGACCCAAAACCTTCGGGAGATCTCAGATATGAAATCTGGACTTCCAGAGACTGATGAACTGACCTTCAAAAGAAAATTTGAAAAAGGGAGTTTTACTCACGCAAAAAATAAAGTAAAAATATGTCTGGAAATCTATGGATGTTGTCTACAAAAAGTGTTTTGTAGTCAACACCAAATTCCAATTTTATCTGTGTCCAAAAAATTAGACCATGGACAGAGGTCTTAGAAAATTGCTACTGGACAGCAACCTTCTTGAGAAGGAAAACATGATTTTAAAGGGGGTTTTGCATCCATGCTTGTCCCCATTTCCCTAGGTTTTGATTAGTAGTCACTAGAAATTTTAGTGGTGATCTACTATATCAAACCATCCTTGGGGTACATTAGGACTTAAGCATTTCATTTGCTTGGGAAGGGGGATTTTATCCTTGAAAATGAAGTTTTGATGTATGAAAATAATTTTTAGGGTTTTGAAAATGCATTTACAAGCAAGTAAAAACACTTTGAAAGTAATGTTGATCCTTGTAGAATATCAACCATGGAGATGAACTTCCATGGTGATCTTCTTGGATCTAGGGCAAGAAGATGAACAAACTACATTTTGGAGTTTGAAAATGCATGCATGGATGAGAGATTTAGGGTAAGAAGAGGGAGGGTTATACCTATCTTCTTTTGAGTTTGTGTTGAATGGATTCAAGGCTTGAATGTGTTTAGGGTTTGAATTTGAGAGTGAGTGGGGTGATTTGGGAAGATAATCAAGAAAAGAGTGACAATTCTAGTGAATTCTCACTATTTTCTCCCTATTTTCGCCAAGGTGTAGTTGTGAAATGTGTTGTTTCTTTTTTTGAAAAGTTAAGCTGAGGGGTTCAATTTATAGGCCTGGAAAATTACATTCCTGTCGCGCGGATGGTCTTGAAGGCGTGCACTGTTCATTAAATGCTGCTCCAGGCTTTGGACAGGAAGAATAAAATTCAAATTAGCCAGCCAGAAAATGTCCCAGCCACTTCTATTTCGGGTTTTTGACCATTTCTTTTGCTTTTTTGATTCTTTTTCATGGTTTATCTTAAAATGGCAATCCCTAATCTACCCCCACTTTGTTAGAAATGTTAGAAATTGTTAAAAATGTTAGAAATGTTAAAACTTTCGTTAATTTTCTAACGAAAATTCTAACAACTCAAATTGGAGCACTTACAGTAGCCCCTCGGCGACGGCGCTTTCGAAGGAAGCGGGGTCGTCGATAAGAGTAAGGCTCCATATTTGACAGGATGATCAAGTGATCGAGTGGCTGAACCTAGCGATAGGCTACCTACGTATCCCGGATGGGAATCAAGCCGGCCGTAGTTCGGGTCTTTGACCCTGGAATGACTATTTTGAGGCGTCAACCTGGTGAGCGAGTTCTGCAGTCGATTGCTAAGAGGAACTCTGCTGGGGATAAGAGATGACCATTTTGGTCTGATAGCTGGAGTTGTATATCCGCTCTGCTGGGGATATGAATGACCATTTTCGGTTTGAAATTGTATATCCGCTCTGCTGGGGATAAGAGATGACCATTTTGGTCTGATAGCTGGAGTTGTATATCCGCTCTGCTGGGGATAGGAATGACCATTTTCGGTCTGAAATTGTATATCCGCTCTGCTGGGGATAAGAGATGACCATTTTCGGTCTGATGGCTGGAGTTGTATATCCGCTCTGCTGGGGATAGGAATGACCATTTTCGGTCTGAAATTATATATCCGCTCTGCTGGGGATAAGAGATGACCATTTTCGGTCTGATGGCTGAACCTAATGATAGGCTACCTACGTATCCTTAAGAGGAATTAAGTCAGTCGTAGTTCGGGTCTGTGACCCTGGAGTGACTATTTTGAGGTGTCAACCTGGTAATAATGGCGTTTTAGGTGCCTCAGACCTTGAAGATGGCGTTTTAGGTGCCTCGGACCTTGATGATGGCGTTTTAGGTGCCTCGGACCTTGATGATGATGGCTTTTTAGGTGCCTCGGACCTTGATGATGATGGCTTTTTAGGTGCCTCAGACCTTGGTTTGAAACGTTTTCCCTTAATGGTTTGGGATGGGTGATCCTTTGGTGTTCTTTGTCTGCTGCCAAAGGAGAGGGTGGCCGTCTTCAGGTCGAGTGGGCCGGACCTATGGTAGGCTACCTACGTATCCCTAGTGGGAATCAAGCCCTTACGTAGTTCAAAATGCTGCTGGGGATGGAATCGAGGGGTTCCTTTGGCTTTTGTTGGGGAAAACGGGATTCCGTTAACTTTGCTGGGGAAATTCAGACGTATTCATCGGGGAAATCGGTCTTACGTTTTACTGCCGTTGATGATAATGATGAAAGAAACGGAATTCCGTTAGCTTTCTCGGACTTACGTTTTACTGCTGGGGATGATTTTGACGAAAGAAACGGGATTCCGTTAGCTTTCTCGGAGAAATCGGACTTACGTTTTACTGCCGTTGATGATTTTGATGAAAGAAACGGGATTCCGTTAGCTTTCTCGGAGAAATCGGACTTACGTTTCTTCAGGATGATTTTGATGAAAGAAACGGGATTCCGTTAGCTTTCTCGGAGAAATCGGACTTACGTTTTACTGCCGTTGATGATTTTGATGAAAGAAACGGGATTCCGTTAGCTTTCTCGGAGAAATCGGACTTACGTTTGCTTGGGGATGATTTTGATGAAAGAAACGGGATTCCGTTAACTTTCTCGGAGAAATCGGACTTACGTTTGACTGTCGTTGATGATTTTGATGAAAGAAACGGGATTCCGTTAGCTTTCTCGGAGAAATCGGACTTACGTTTTACTGCTGGTGATGATTTTGATGAAAGAAACGGGATTCCGTTAGCTTTCTCGGAGAAATCGGACTTACGTTTTACTGCTGTTGATGATTTTGATGAAAGAAACGGGATTTCGTTAGCTTTCTCGGAGAAATCGGACTTACGTTTGACTGCCGTTGATTATTTCGATGAAAGAAACGGGATTCCGTTATCTTTCTCGGAGAAATCGGACTTACGTTTGACTGTCGTTGATGATTTTGATGAAAGAAACGGGATTCCGTTAGCTTTCTCGGAGAAATCGGACTTACGTTTTACTGCCGGGGGTGATTTTGATGAAAGAAACGGGATTCCGTTAGCTTTCTCGGAGAAATTGGACTTACGTTTTACTGCCGGGGATGATTTTGATGAAAGAAACGGGATTCCGTTAGTTTTCTCGGAGAAATCGGACTTACGTTTTACTGCCGGGGATGATTTTGATGAAAGAAACGGGATTCCGTTAGCTTTCTCGGAGAAATCGGACTTACGTTTGACGGCCGTTGATGATTTTGATGAAAGAAACGGGATTCCGTTAGCTTTCTCGGAGAAATCGGACTTACGTTTTACTGCCATGGGGTTCTTTTGAAAGGGGGTTAACTTAGGTTAACTTCGTTAAGTTTGGGACTAAACTGCAGAGTCCCGGAATTTTAAAGGGCAAAATGGTCATTTTGACCCTTCAATTTGGTCCGCGCGGATGGGTTTGAGTCCCAGGCTGGATTTAAAAAGGCGCGCCGCCCTTCTCCTTCTTCCTCACTATTTTCCAGTTCTTGCGAGAGAGGAGAGAGAAAGTCGAGGGTTCCGCCATTTTTGGCTCAAAAACCTTCAAAAATCTTCCATTTTCTTTGATTTTCAAGCAATGGAACACGGGGGAGTTGCCTTTCAAGGCCAAGGACGCGGTCCGGTCGCGGAGAGGCGATTAGAGCTCGTTCGAATGAGGAGGCATTACACACTTTCGCAATCGATTGCGGAGGAGCATTACCCCGATGCTTGGCAACATTGGGCCACCGATCCTAGTCTCCGAACGGTATACTTCGAATCTCTTCGATCCCTTTGTCGATTTTTGTTTGAAATTGATTTTTGGTGATTTCTCTCTCTTTTTTTTTTTTGAAATCCGAAAATTATGAATGAAAATCCGGAAATTATGTTCTTGGCTTTGAATTTTAGCTTTGCATGTTGTAATGAGTATATGGGTAACTCAAAATGTGCATTTTGCTTGGGAAAAGAATTGGCATTTTTGCCGTTTTTTTTTAATATCCGAAAATTGTAGTGAAAAATTCGAAAATTGTGATTTAAATTTCGAAAATGATGTTCTTGACATTGAAATTGCATGCATTTTGTTTAGAAAAAGAATTGGCATTTTGCCATTTTTTTTTTGAAACATGAGATGATGAGAATTTTCTCAAATCCGGGACGGACCTTTTTGTCGCAATGACATGAATGTATGCATGTATGCTTCCCTTTTTTTTGCAATGAGATGATGACTCCATGAATGATATGTATGCATGTTATTTTATGAAAATGGGACGGAGTTTTCACTTCCGTTGAATGAATGTATGCATGTTATTTTATGAAAATGAGACGGAGTTTTTACTTCCGTTGACTCCTTGTATGAATTTTTTTTTTCTTCATGTATGAATGAATGTTGATTGGGATTTGCCGAAAACTGTCTTCTTTTGTGTGAAAAAAATGGGGCTAGGTTCATTGCATGCCGTTATTCTGCCGAATTTTCTTCAGAACTTTGTGTTGCATGATGCATGTGTATAGGGTTGTAAACGAATCGAATCGAATCGAATATCATCGTATTCGATTCGTATTCGATTCGTATTCGAATAGTAAAGTCGATTCGTATTCGTATTCGATTCGTATTCGAATATAAAAATTGATTCGTATTCGATTCGAAATTGATATTCGAATTATTCGATTCGATTCGAGTATTCGATTTGAGGCCCAATACCAAGCCCAGCCCAATATCCAAACCAGCCCAATATCCGGCCCAGCCCAATGATGAAGCCGCCTGGGAGTGGGAAAATGGGAATGGGAGTGGGAGAATAAAGGTTGGGCTTAATATTAATTTACATCCACTGTGTAAGGAATAATATTAATTTACATCCGCCTGGGAGTAAGGTATATTGACAAATATTTCAAGCAGTTCAAAGAGTTCAAAGAGCAGCACCTGTTTTAAATACAATCATCCAAGCAGTTTCATAAAAAAAAAAAAAAAACCTCAAAAGACATCAATATTCAGTAACCAATATTCAGCAAGGCAAAACAAGGCAAAACAAGGCAAAACAGCAACACTAAGCAAGGCAACAGCAGCAGCACTTCAGCAGCAAGGCAACATGCAACAGGCAACAGCAAGGCATCCGATTCAGATTCGTAATATGACATGAATCGGCTCTTCCTCCTCCTAAATAAAAATAAAATAAATTAGATATCAATTTTATTGTTATAATCATGAAAACATGGAAATATCTCAAATGAATTTTAAAAAATAGAACTCACATGTGACATAAGCGGCTTTTTGATCCCATGAAGTTGGCGAACCCAATCTGCTCCACAAATCAAAACTTGTACCATATCAGAAGTTAATCTTGAACGATAAGGATCCAACACTCGAGTTCCTGCACTATTGCATTTGAGCTATCCATTCTCTACATGAACAGTTAACATACAACAAATAATTAGAAATGGAGGTGGGACTGAAGTTGAAGAAACAAAAATCCACATTCAGTAAGGTGCTGCAAATAATTGTTGGTATTAACAAGAATTGCTTCAGAATAAGAATTGCTTCAGAATCTCATGATCATGCTTGTGGACAAAGAGGAATTTCATAATCTTCAGTAATGAATTGTAAGCAATAAAGAAAGAAACACACAATTTCACAACACATCAAACCAAGTAACATGTTTAAGTGGAGCCAAGAATAAAAGCCTGGTGTCTTGTATCAAATGAAAACTCAAACAGTCTTTGTTGTAGCATACAGTAAAGAGAAGTCATCATATGAATATTTTTGATTAGGAAACATAGCCGAAGTAAAGAAGTATAGCCCACCATTACATTAGTATAAAGTCCAGAAATTCAAGAATAGATAATTGTTGTGAGAGCCCTCACATTAGTTATTTCCTAAAGCACAAATGTAATGGGAAGCTGAACAACTAATCAACTATTATTTGGAAAGAGCACAATTAAGCAGGTCAACTCCATTAAAGATTAGTTATTTCCTAAACTACTTCATTTCAGTAATAATTTCATGGTATAACAACTTCTAATAAACAGTTTTCCAATAACTCAAACCATGTGTCCTTACACGATGTTCCTCATTCCTACTGTCATTGATTTCCAAAAAATGAAATTGAATAAAGAAGTAGCCACCATAGACAAACAGAAAAAATAAACTGAGGTTACAGAATACTTTTTTGAAACTAAAGATTCGAAAAAATAAACTGAGGTTAAAGAAAGAAAATAATGCACGCTTACACGAGTTTGGAGACGATGCCTTGGGAGGGGGCTTGAAGGGAAATCACCGGCGAGGCGAGGCGAGGCGAGCCTTGCAGCGAGGTGAGGCGGCGCCGGCGAGGTGAGGCGAAGGTGAAGGGATCGGTCGGTGTGAGCTGTGAGAGGAGCGCCTGTTCGGTTCTCTACTTCTCTTCTCTGTTCTCTCTGCGGTTAGGGTTAGAAAAAATTATAAAATAGATTTCATTATATATATATAATTATTAATTAATATTAAATATATATATATATATATATATATATATATATATATTTATATTTATATTTATATATATATTTATATATATATATTATTCGAATAGTATTCGCGAATACTCGAATCGAATATCGTGATTTATTATTCGTATTCGTTTACTAATCGAATCAATATAAAGATTCGAATTCGAATTCGAATTCGAAATTTTCGAATACGAATACCGAATACTCGAATCGAATATCGAATCGAATCAAAAAAGTTCGCTTCGTTTACAACCCTACATGTGTATGCTTTCCTTTCTTTTTTTTTTGTGCAAATGCAAATGCAGACTCTTTTTTTTTTGACATCTTTCTCTTTTTTTTTGAAATCGCAGGGCGGAGATGGCTTCGTGTCGAAGCAGCTGAGCAAGATGAAGACTCGGGGGTCGGTGGAGTCTGTGATCTACTTGTGGGACCGGCTCCCAATTTTGGGTAGGGGGGCGATGATGAGTCTGAGACAGATCGTCATCGAGACAGGATTGTATGAGTTCATTGAGAGCTTGAGGGGGTTGGTTAAGTTCCCTAAGAGTAAGGGTCTGTTCTTCGCTTTGGCCCAGCATTGGTGGGACGCGACCCACACTTTTCATTTCTTCTGGAGCGAGGCTACGGTTACGCCTTCCGACTATGCTGCGATCACGGGTCTGTCCTTTAATGGACGCAGCATTGAGTGGCGGGATGGTTACATCGACTTGGACCTGCAGGCCCTTCTGGGATTTTCCCCTATTCCCAAAAAGGGGATGGGGATGGAGTATGCTGTGGTCGAGGGAAAGATTGTGGAGTGCATTCGGAGCTATGAGGCTGGGGATGAGAGGATAGGCGCTGCGCAGATTGCTAGGGCCTTTTTATGGTTTGCCTTTTCGAGCACACTGTTTGGACATGCCGAGGGGACGGCTGTTTTTGCCTTGCTGAGGTCCCTGGAGGACGTGGAGAGAGCCGGAGAGATTTCCTGGGGGGAGGCCGGGCTGGCAGAGCTTTACTTTGCTCTGGATAGATACGTGGAAGGTCATGAGTTCCTTCTACTGCTTCGAGTTTCCTCTGGAGGTATAAGCTTTCCTTTTGCTTTCCCTTTTTTCTTTAAGCACGTATTCTTTTTCGTACTTAATTGATTTGATTTTTACCTTTCGCAGGTATGGGCTCTAGAGTTCTTTCACGTCACGATGTGGCGGCAGCCGGCAGAGTACGTCGGGGCGTATCCGGCCATGCGTTCCTGGTCCAAGTATGCCCGGGAGAAGAAGGGTTCTAGGGGGCGCACGACCCTCAAGTACCCGGACTGCCTGCCTTTGGTGAGGGCTGAGACAGATGAGAGGATGATATTCTATCCCTGGGATCGTTTTGATGTGGAGCAGCTGAAGGGCGCTGAGATATGGACTGTGCAGCGGAGGATCTTGAGAGGCTTGACCTGCGACATGTACTATCTGGGAGAGAGAGTGACGCGCCAGCATGGCGTGAATTCGCCTTTGATGGCTCCGGTGGAGCCTCCTCCTGACATGATGCATCCGAGTGAGAACTCGGAGACTTGGGATGCTTATCGAGCCGGCCAGCACTTCTCGACATTCGTGGCAGCCGAGTCATACTCGCATTTTCTCTTGTGGAGGTTGAAGCCGCCTCAGGTTCTTGAGAGAGAGGGATTGGGGGTCGCGCGGTACCCTCGATCAGATTTTTCGTATGTCCAGGACGGGGTAAGGTTGAGAGTACAGATCCCTGTCCCTGACCGGGTTCCACGAGCTTTCCGGCCTCGTCCGGATATGAAGGTATGGCCTCTCCTTCTCCTTTTTTTTTGCTTCTGTCTTTTCCTTTCTTTCTTGTCATTTTTCGCCTTAATTATCTCTAACGCTTTTGTTTCCGTGCAGTTCCCGGCCAAGGTGGTGGAAAAGCTGACAAATCAGGTGATCGGGGCAAAGAGGTTTATCAAGAATATGGTTATTTGTGGGTCTGCTCAGGGCAGGAGGAGATGAGCACAGCCGGCGCGTGTCTAGCGGGAGGCTTCTCCCATTCCTTCTGAGACTTCTTCTGAGACTCCTCTTTCTCCTCTCCTTGATCCCCGCATGGTACTACCTTCGGATCACGTCATTCTCGGAGATCCTTATGGACAGGGACATGTCTGGCACCACGGTGGGTCTTCCTCGCATGTCCAGGAAGCCGACGCATTTTCGTTTGGGTACGACTTCTTTGCAGATCTTGGCTTGCCGTATCAGAGCGTGCCGGTTGGTCCTGAAGTCCTGAAGAGCCTCTCTCTGGAAACGAGGACAATTCTGAGCCCGAGATTTTCAGGGCTACTGAGGAGGCGGGCCCGAGCCGCAAGAGGGATCGGGGAAAAGCCCCAGCCACCGAGGACTCTGATTGACTGATCTTCTGAGACTGATTTCTGAGATTGTACCTATTTTTTTTTACAGATACAGTTTTTTTTATGTACACTCTTTTTTTTTTTGGAATGTAATAATTTAGGATTTTTTTTTTTTATGAACGCAATGCAGTATGAATGCAATGTTGCATGAGCCTTGGTTTTTTGGTAAGGGTGTGAGTATTGGGTATATGGACTGTTTGGGCAGGTTTTGCTCAGGTTTTGAGCAGTTGGGATGAAAATATTTCCTCCGTGGTGCAGCAGTTTGAACTGCTGCAGATTTTTTTCTGGGTGACAATCCTGTCCACGCGGATGGTCTCGAATTCTGACAGGGTTCATTTATTTCGGTGGTTGGATCTGGTTTGGCCCATAAATGCCACCTGAAACTTCATCTTCTTCAGTTCAAACTGGAATTTCAGGAGAAAGGAGGGAAAAGCCATGGAAATGCCCAAAAATTCTCCAAAATTATCCAAAGAAATCCAAATGTCATTCTTTGAAAAGTTCAAGGAGTGGTGTAGAGAGATTATGCAAGAGAGGAGGTCATTTTTCGAAGAAAGGTACAAGGTGAAGTGCTTATGGTCCCTCAAAGAATTGGTTCCGGACTATGACCTCTTGAGAGCTTCTTCATCATTTTGGGATATTAGAAGGCACGTCTTTTGCCTTTCCTACAATGAAGTGGTTCCGACCGTCGAAGAATTTCGGACTTTGCTTGGTGGCCCGGAGGTGGAAGAGATTGCGGTTCCTTTGCCCGGAGGGGCCTCTTTCGTTTATAGGTTGTGCAACCTCCTTCATCTTTCCCCGGAGGAAGCACAAGGTATGATCCGTAGTCCCGATCACTTTGATATTTCCGGTCTTCCTGATAGATTTAGGAGCTTAGGCTTGACTGATGATGCCTATTGGGATGCCTTTGCACTTTGCATGTTTGGTACCTTGTTCATGGTTTATTCTTTTGGGATCTGTCATCGGTCTCTGCTGGATATCGTTGTTCACTGTCGCTTGGGCAGAGATGTTGTACCTTTGATCTTGGGAGAGACTTTTCATGCTCTCGACAGGCTGGCTACCGGGAGGCGGTATATGTACGGGGGCAGCCCGTTTCTCTTGACTCTGTGGCTGATGGAACGCCTGGGGGTTCTTCGGGAGACTTCTGACATGATCAAGCCTTGGACATTCGTCAGGAGAGGGGTTTTGGTGGATTTTGATGATCAGGGCTCATGGGAGCGATGGATGGCTGGTCGCCGGACTGAAGATATCAGATGGTCAGTGCCTCATTGGTGGGTGGAGACTCGGAGAGTGCTTCAGGACGGATCTCCCGTGGTTATGCTTCCGGGGCTTTCTCAGTCCAGCTTCTACATTCCGGCTTTGGTTTTGAGACAGTTCGGTTTGGAGCAGGTTCCTTTGGAGGACTTTGATGATATAGCCACCAGGGTGGTGGCTTCTGCTTCTATGGATGATCCTTCGGTGTTTTCCTTTCTTTCCCGAGTATGGAGGTATGACGTCTTTCCTCCTCGGGTTATCCTCAGGCGTCCGAGACCTGTGTTCTTGACCACTTGGTACCTGGATTGGTACGAGAGGCATTTGGGAGAGACTCAGATGGCTATTTTGAGACGGCGTGAGGCCATTTTGGGTGCGGAGGACCTGACAGTTTCGGAGAGGAGGAGGACCGAGGCGAGGGCCAACCCTCATGACAGGAGCGGGGATATTGTGACCGACTATGAGGCTTATGTCAAGAGACAGGAGAGGAGGACTCCTATGCTACCAGCTAGGCTACAGGAGATGAGAGATGATGCTAGGGCCACTAAGGCCCTGACAGAGGCTGGTTTGATAGATCCTGTTCCTATACCAGAGCTTGGTAGGAGGAAGACCGACATTTTTCCTGTTCAGAAGAAGAAGACTCGAAGGGGGAAGAAGAGGGGAGAGGCCAGTACGAGTGGCTTGGAGTGACCTTGAGGTTTCCGAGTATCCCTTTCTTGTCGTAGCAGACACATTAGTTTGATTATGTATCTTAGTTTCTTTTAGCAGGTTGCCAGTTGTAGGAATGAACCGAGCTTAGACTCATCAAAAAGCTTTTAACTGTAATGAATATGTGAATTGCTTTAGAGTTTTTCGAGACGCTTTCACGGTCTGATCAGTGTATTGATGTCAAAGTATGACTTTTATTTGTGTTTTAGACCGAACCGTTTCCGGCTGCCTACGTTCCCTTCGGACAAAAGGGCTCAGGTCTTCGTAGTTCGACCCGATTTTTTTTTTGTTGTTTTTTTTTGTTCTTTTTTTTTTGTTTTTTTTTTTGTTTTTTTTGTTTTTTTTGTTTTGTTTTTTTTTTTTTTTGTTTTTTTTGTTTTTTTGTTTTTGTTTTTTTTTGGTG
Organism: Adenophora triphylla var. japonica; assembly: GCA_022495995.1. Lineage (NCBI taxonomy): Eukaryota > Viridiplantae > Streptophyta > Magnoliopsida > Asterales > Campanulaceae > Adenophora > Adenophora triphylla. Next base: position 9,649 of record JAFEMH010003284.1, on the reverse strand, counting down.
CAACCCTGTTTTTTACCTAGGCCGCCCTTTTCGGGTTTTCAACCTAGTTGGGTATTACTCTTTTAGCACTCCTTTTTTCTTTTTTTTTTTTGACTCAGTGTTTTTATGCATAGTATCTGCGCAGCTTGTCACCATTCACTGGGTGTACAAAAAGATTTCCGTCGAGGTCTGCAAGTTGCATGGCTCCTCCGGAGAAGATCTTCTGGACGACGTATGGCCCGACCTGACATGTGCTCCCATTTACCGAGGGGGTTGATACGGACTGGGGGCTTCTCTTTTAAAACGAGGTCACCTTCCCTAATCTCCCGATGTTTTACTTTCTTGTCGAAGGCTCTGGCCATTCTCCCTTGGTAAGCTCGGATATGTTCCATTGCTTTCAATCGTCGCTCATCTAGCAGGGCCAATTCATCATGGCGACTTTGGATCCATTCGACCTCGTTGATCTGGCTTTCCAACAGCACACGGAGTGAGGGGATTTCTAACTCGATTGGGAGCACGGCTTCCATCCCGTAGGTGAGGGCAAACGGTGTCTCCCCGTTGCGGTTCGACCGATGTCCCGTAGCCCCGAGTGCCAGGTGTAGCTTCTCGGGCCAATCCGCCTCGGACAGCCATTTTCCGGATGATGTTTTCCAGAGTCTTGTTTGCTGCCTCGACGGCTCCGTTGGTTTGGGGCTTGTAGGAGATGACTTGTGACGGGTTATTCGAATTCCGCCACTGTCGCATTCCCCTTCGAAGTGGGATCCATTATCTGAAATGATTTCGGTTAGCAACGCGTATCTGCATATGATGTTCTCTTTGATGAAGAGGGCTACTTTCTTTGAATTGAGGACCTTGTAGGATTTTGTAAGGCATCCTTTTCAGTTCCTTCGAAGAAACTACCAATCTGCGTCTCTTTAGGCTCTTCCGCAGTTCCAAAATTCACACTTTGTCAAAATCTTTTCGGCAGCTTGGGCTCGATTTTCCTCTTTCCGAACAACCTGCTTAAAGATTTTTGTTCTTTTTTTATTGTTTATTTAATGTGTCTGCTTCTTTATCTAATGAATCATTATTAATTTTTTTTTAATTATTGATTTATCATTAGTTAAAGTGGCAATCAGGGGATACTCAGAAAGGTTCGTCATTTCATTAGGAACGAAAGGAAGTACAGCGTTACATGCTGAGACTCGTAGTCTTCAGGCGTAAGGCCGTCGGACAACTCTAGAGACTCAATCTTGACCATGAGGGACTAGGAGGACTCTACCTAGATTGACACAAAGGGACGGGGGACCAATCCAGGCTTGGTGATCATTTCTCCTTTGGTCACGGACGGGCCTGAGAGAGTTTCCCGATTTTTTAGTGGCCTCATGACTCGGGGATTGTCTTGTTTCTGTTCTCCTTCCTCGATCATTCGCTACCATTTCTTTGGGCGAGCTGAAATCAAGCGGAGTCGGCACCTGGATCTCTTCCCGAATAAGCTGCTGCATGATCGGACCATCCCAATCCATTGAAAAGACCACGCTGGCTTTGGCTTTCGACCTTGTCAATTCAAACTCAGGCTTGGACCTTCCTGGCGAGGAATTGTGGTAGTAAGCTTCTCGAACTGTTCCACTAGGCTTGGCACGCCTTTGAAAGTGTACTCACTTTTCATGGTAGGTGTAGCCCCGGGTATCTTGGGTAGGTCCAGGAACATTCTACGGACCGGGTTAGCTTTGGCTCCCCTGAACTTGTTAAGGCTATCTGCAGCTTGCTCAAACCAGCCCCTTCTATAGGAGTGGGCTACGTGATGTTACCTGGTTGTGTGGGACCCTTTACAAAGTAGTCGGCCAAATTAGGAGCGAAAGGGGGAGATTTAGGGTCGTCGACCGGACCCTTCCTGTGATAGCTTCTTTCCTTTCGTAAAAGCAAATCCTTTTCCTTTTGCGGTGTCCAGCGAGGAGGCCTCGCCATATCCCAGGCCGTGGCGAGTTTTACGTCCCTTTCACCTCGATGAGTTTGTGAGTTCCTTGTTGGTGCTTTCCCGGACCGAGGCCAGTAGATAGCTCATCTTTCTCATCATTTTCAAGACCTGGAGGGATTTTATCTCAGTGATCGTCGGATCTCATGTTGCACACTTGGGCTTTGGGAGGCTCGACAGTGAAGCCTGTTAGCATGAGACCTTCCTCGTCATGTTTGATTTCTAGAATAGGTATTTCACCTGTATCCGTGCCCTCCAAGGTGACTAGATCACCGTAAATGGTTGTCAGGTCCCCATTCGAGACAAATTTCACACACTGGTGGAGGCTTGAGGCGACCCCCTTGACTTGATGCAGCCAAGGTCTCCCCAATAAGGCATTAAAAGTGATCGGGATGTCGATAACCTGGAATTCCACAAGTATCAATTTCTGGCCAAACCAGAGGCCCAAAGTAGCAACTCCAAGGACTGCTCGAGATGTCGAGTCGTAAGCTTTGACTGTGAGGAGGAAGGCTTCAAGTACGTAGTCTTGATATCAAGCAGGCTCATGATCTTTGCGGGAAGGATATTCATTCCGGACCCATTGTCGACAGGACCGAGGAGGCATCGTTCATCAATTGGACCGTGATGAAGAGAGGTTCGTTATGATCAGCCCCAAATTGAGGGAGGTCGAGATACGTGAAAGTGATTATGTTCCCGTAGTGGATGTTTCCAATCACTTTGTACCATGTCATCGGGAGTAGCATCAATAGGGACCAAGGTGCGGGCCAGGGCTTTCTTCCGGCTTTAGCTTGTGGGGATAGGATGAGGTGAGCGGGGACCATAGAGAGATGTTGGCTGTGTTTGCTTCAGGCGGTGTGATACGGGGATCCTCCTTTCGAGTCGGGGCCCAGCAGTGTCCTGCCCATCATAGGGCGCGGTTCTCCTCGGGTGCTTGATCTCGTGGCCTTCTTATACGCCTTGGGATTCCCTTGGAAGATCTGCCGGATCGGGTTAACGAGTTGACTTCCTCATCAGTCGCTTCTTGACTAGATTTCTTCAATCTTGCTAAGGTCGACGGGAGCCTTTTTGGCTATCGGCCCTTTGGTTACGACGGAGTCTAGCAACGGTGAGAGCTGGCTATGCTTGGCTCCTTCTGGGCAGCCACCTAAGCGCTTCCCAAGTCACAGGCTTTTGAGTCTGGGGTTGTGTTGTTGCCCCCTGGATGGCCCACAGAGCTAGGGCGTCCTCCGATTCGCTCCCATAGTCTGCCTTGCTCATAGTTATCATACAACAAGAGTCGCTATTGTCGAGGCTTGGCGGCTTTTCGATTTCATCCTCGGTATAGTGCAGCCATTCTGGTTCCTTTCTGTAATACTCAGAGTTAGAGATGATTATAGCACTTTGTGTGGGGGGCGCATCCGGTATCATGCCGGCTTCCAGGACTTCTCTGAGAGCTGACATACATTCGGGGAAGGTGACCTCTTCTTGGGTAACCCTGACAAGGAGTGTTACTTTGTTTCGGGGTGGATTTGATCTGACCATGGTTATTTTCTCATTTGGGTGGATGGGAGTTAGTTTTCCTCTCTCGATCAGATCTTCGACTATCAGCCTGGATCGGATGCCTGAAAACCCTTTCCCCAAAGCATGGTAGGCGGTGTTGAATTCTAAGACATCCACGTGCTCAGACCCAGGAAACTTCATGGCCTTCATGTCCTCGATTTCATATTCGTCTTCCAAAGTGTCTTCATCGTCGCTTGCTGACAACCAACCATTGTGTCCGGCTCCCATGAGATCATTTCCGGCCTGATTGTTCCAGATTGATTCCGGATCTGGGGCCTCAGTTGACTCTTCGCTCTCGTCGTCCTCATCATCATCGCTGTCATCGGAATCATCTTCCCATACTACCGGGATTTCGGCTGAGAGGGAACGCCGATCAAACCCATTAGGGGAATATGGATGCATGCAACCGCAGAAATTGTCATATGCTCCCATTCCCGGAAGTGGTAGTTGTGACTCCGCTTCTCCTCCCAGAAACTGCGGGGGAAGAGTGAGAGGGGGTGGCACGTATTTGACTCCAGGCAGGATATAGAAGGAGTCCTCCTCTTCCGATTCTTATTGTTCTCGGGATCATATTCGGCCTCTCCCAAAGCCAACTTGCAGAAGTGTACTAGCTCCAGATGCTCCTCGGCCTCTTTGCTGATAAGCCCCAGTACAGGCGCTCGCCGGAAGCTTTCTTGTTCGATTCTTCTCGATTGTTCTAACCATCTTGTGTAAATGGTTTTCTCATGTTTTGACCGAAACAACCCCAGTTCTTCAGTATCGGCCTTCCCTTCATCCGAGATATAGCGGGCCTCGTATTCTTGCAAGAAATCTCTGACATGAGACCAAGGTGGGCTGATTCGTTCAATATCCTCAAGGCTGAGGGGGAATCCGAATTCGGGATCCTCGACAAGATTGGCCATGGGTATTTGGGGACCTTCATTGGCATCTTCCTGGGGATGCGAAGATTCTCTGCATTCAATCATATTCACCTGATTATGGTTCCTTGGCAGAGGATTTTTGACTGTATTAGGCCCCTCGGGGCCTTCCAACTTTCCTTGCTCTATCAGTCCCTGGATTGCCTTTTTCAGAGTAAAGCAGTTATCTGTTAGATGTCCATGGGCTTGATGAAAAGCGCAATACTTTGAAGTATCCACGGGAGCATTCGGATTCCTAGGTTGGAAATTCTCCAAAGGCCGCAGCAAGCCTTCTTTCACCAGTCCCCTAAAGATGTCATTCAGAGGCATTCCAAAGTTTTCGAGGTTCATGACCCGTGGTGCAGGCTCATTTGGTTTTCCGGGAGCAAAAGGAGTTGTGTTATTACATTCTTGTCCCGCGTAGTTAATCACCTCTTTGCCTTTAAAGGAGCAGAGGCGATGTTTGAAGGAGGAGCCCGATATGCGCAGAGCGGGTGCGGCCGTCGATTGTAAGCCTTTTCAAACTTAACTGCGGAGTTAACCATGGCTCGTAAGTCTGAGTACGGGAAGTGACTGAGGGAGGCTCTCAGATGTGGTTTCAGGCATGACTGAAAGATATCCAGTTGTTCCTCTTCAGAAGGAGGGATGACCATTTCACTGAGTTTCAGATTCCACCGCTTGTAGAAATCCCCAACATTCTCGTCGGACGCATTTGTTGTGCGAGATCAACTCTATTTGTTTCCCATTCCAAGTTGGCCTTGTACTTTTCTGTGAAGGCATTGGTAATCTGGTCCCATGTAGCCCTGGCCTCGGGCTTTAAGCGGAAGAACCATTTTAAGGCACTGGATTTCAAAGATAGACTGAAATAGTCAGCCAACTGCTGATTGGTACACCCTTTGGCCTTCATCGCCAAGGTATACGTGTCCTGATGAGTTTTCGGGCATGCAGTACCATCAAAGATGTCCAGATTCGGCATAACAAATTTGTGAGGCAGGGGAACGATGGAGTCCGGGTCCGTAGGCCGGAAGGAAGACTTCTTAGCGGTCAATTCAGCAATCTGCGCTTTCATTTCTTTATGCTGTTCCATGAACCAGGCCAGATGAGGGTCTTGTGGCGGAGTCATTGCGTTCAAACTGGTGGTTGAGCTAGAGAGAGGAGCTACCACTGGCGGCGGGCGGGTGGCAGGAACGGCCGATCCTGGGACGTAGGTGAAAACTTGTCCTGGCCCAAATTGTCCTGGGAGATGAGTAGGAGCACAGGGCGAAGGGATAGAACGCTTGCGGCTCTTGTTGATTTTCAACGGCAAAGTAGGTGGAGGCGGCCCGATGTAGCCGGATAGCTTGGATTTCCAGAGTGAGACCCATAAGTAGGCTTCGGTGCGGGCCGTCCCCGACCGTTGAATTGCATGGTCGGGCCGAGGCGATGGTGTATAACCCGGGAGTACTGCGGTCTGGTGATTACGATGAAACTGGGATGGAGGTTTGGTAACCCATCGAACCCTGAGTGAGAAATGGGTTTGTGAAAGCTGGGGGAGGAGCAGCTGAGCTGGCATCATTCTGAGGAGGGGCTCTGACGGCGTTGAGGCATGCGGCATTGTTGTGGCCCTTTGAGCTGACTTCTGCGAAGGCCCGGATTGATCGGTTCCAAAGCGAGGCGGGATCCCAATTAGCCGTGGCATTCCGAGATAACCCCAACCATGAGAAGACATTCCAGCTTTGTCCCCACTGAGGAGCGCAAACTGTGATTTGTACCGTCGGAGCTGCATGGACTGATGGTACGAAGCCTGGGAGGCTGGGCGACCCGAAGATCGAGGAGCATGGGTTACTGGTAGTGGTACCATAGGAGGTGGTGGTGGCATCCTGGAGTAATCAGGGCGACTGAGAGTGGGATTGGCATCCTCGTCTTCTTCCACGGTGAAGGTGCCATTGGGATTGAGGCTGGCGGCCAAACCGTGGCTTTTGATAGCCTCCATAAGGCTGATTCAGCTGTGCCTCCTGCCGTAGTCTCATCCGTCTGTGAACTGGTTCCACTGCTGTCTCTGCCTGAGGGTCCCAGGGAGGCGGAGTGACGTTGTCCCCATCATTACCGGTGATGCAGACATTCGAAACCCGGAGTCGGAACAAACGGCGAAGGCGATGATGCGCTTGACTCTTCCCAACGCGATTAAATGGTGATCCGGTGTCCGCAACCAACCTTTGTCAGGAGCTGCGGGGGGAAAGACACGAGGGTTCAGATGTCTGGGAATGAAGGAGGATAGGTGTTTGGGCTTTGGGCTCATGCAACATGCATTTATTTGTTTTTGTTTACTTAAAACATGTTTTATTAACATAATCGGTTGGAAAAGATTGCTCTTCTTTTTCGCAAACTACTCTGGATCCTGGATCAGTGGGCCCCGTCACTACGTCTATAAGCCCCTCGCATTCCACCTGTACTCCACCTCCCAGGGTGGACAGCCCGGGCGATGGGGTCCTACAGGGCAAGCGGGTCCCACCGACCGAAAGAAAAACGATCCTAAAAGTCCGGTGGAATCCAGTCTTAACGAGTCATTCGATGTAAATTACGGATAAGTCATTGCCAAAAGTCCAAGATCATGCCCGAGGGCTTGACAAAAAGTTGGCATGATTTGGAGACTTGAGAAATGTCCATCAATTGACTCTCTGACTCTGCCGTCAATTAAGGCCGTAATTAGGCATGGAATAATCATTAATCCTTGCATGACCCAGCTGTTGCATGTTGGGAGTCAGTGTATAATTCTGCTGCCAGCCAGAGAATCAAAGTCAGAGGCGCCAGCCATCGCATATCTGGCCAAAGTCTGTTGACGGAAACTTGTTGCCAGAACTTCGAGCCACTAGGGAGATTCCCCGAAAGATATTGACTTGGTATGCCGACTAAGGTGGTGTAGGGAAAGGTCTCATACACAGACAGGGGCATGACACAGATACCAGACTAAAAACTCAACCGGGTCTTGGCAGCAAAGCTGTGTCACGGAACAAGTGCATGGTCGAACACCGGAGGCTCTCATGGGATGTTTGGGTAGTCCCGTGCTACTGCACTCGAGAAGGCGCAGAAGACGCAAAACGGTGCCGCGACAGGGGCATTTCCCGTGTTAGGGACCGCAGCTGCTGCAGTGTAAGGTCACGTGCAGCGTGAGCGTTGGCTAGCAGCCTATCTTCCTTTTGTAACAAAATAGAAATTTTTCATGTGTCTTAAAAAGTATGATTGCATGGATTTTTTTTTTTGAAAATTTTTTTTTTTGATTCTTTTTTTTTTTGAAATTCTTTTTTTTTTGTGAATTCTTTTTTTGAACTTTTTTTCTTTGAAAGTAAATGCGCACACATAAGTATATAAAACACATAATTCAAAATTCAAGGCAACGGGTCTCGATGGTCAAAATTTTGACTCTTTCCGAGGCGGCCTAAAACAACATGAAATGTGAAAAATCAAAACACACACCACAAATGATTTCAAATGCTGGGACCGGAAGCTTGCTAACCCTCAAAAGCTTCTTCTTTTTTTTTTTTTGAAAACAATGACACCGGTACGTGGGATTGTTCAAACCACAATTTATCCCCGACTCGTGTTGGAAGGAAGGGCGATAACGGGAAGTTTAATGGTTTCCACCGACATACCAAATATCATTTTTTTTTTAAATAAAATAAAGCTTATTCAATCTTGACTTTGGAAGTCGCCGACCGCTGAATGAGATGTCTAGTTCCAATTTTCCCCCAAAGCATTTTGTTTGTTTTCTTTTCTTTGAAAATCAATCGAAATACGGAGTCGCCACGCCATTTTTATTTTGAAGGGCCAAAACTTTGAAAAATGCCCGAGATTAGAGATTTGGGTTTGGAGGTCCACGTTACACGCCGGGAAAGAACGTTAGTGCTTCACCCCCGGTAAATGCCCTCGTAACCGGTCTTCCAAACATTTTAAAATCATTATTCTGTGTGTGTGTGTGTGTGTGTTACTTTGGCCAAAATAAATTGAAACTGAGAAAAGTAAAAATTGGGAACTCCTCATTAGACTTTGAACAAATCCCATGATTTTTGGTATGAATTTTTGGGGTTGAGTTTTGATACTCAAAAGATTTTTTGAAGTTGAAAACCAATTCTGCCAGAATGACCAAAAGGCAGTGGGACACTTGACTTTGAAGCCTGGACTTGAAGGGCTTCAAAACTTCATAATATGAGAAAACTCAGAGAATGAAAAGTTGTTCCAGACACCTTAAATAAGATTTCTGTAAAAGAATTTTCCATTTTGGAGATGATTTGAGGGACCCAAAACTGCTTCTGGAAATCTCAGATATGAAATCTGGAACTTCCAGAGACTGAGAGAATTGACCTTTAAAAGAAAATTTGAAAAAGCTGGAGTTTTATCTCACGAAAAAAATAAAATAAAAATATGTCGGGAAAGCTCTGGATGTTGGATACAAAAAGTGTTTTGTAGTCAACGCCAAATTACAAGTTTATCTGTGTCCAAAAAATTAGACCATGGACTGGGGTCTTAGAAAATTGCTACTTGGACAGCAACCTTCTAAAGAAGGAAAACATGATTTTAAAGGGGATTTTTGCATTCATGCTTGTCCCTATTTCTGTATCCTGAGGTTTTGATTAGTAGTCACTATACATTTTAGTGGTGATCTACTACATCAAACCATCCTTGGGGTACATTAGGACTTAAGCACTTCATTTGCTTGGGAAGGGGAATTTTATTCTTTGAAAATGAAGATTTGATGTATGAAAATATTTTTTAGGGTTTTGAAAATGCATTTACAAGAAAGTAAGTCAACACTTTGAAAGCAAATGTTGAATCCTTGTAGAAGATCAACCATGGAGATGAACTTCCATGGTGATCTTCTTGGATCCAGGGTAGAAGATGAACAAACTACATTTTGGAGTTTGAAAATGGCATGGCATGGATGAGAGATTTAGGGTAAGATAGAGGGAGGTTATACCTATCTTCTTTTGAGTCCGTGTTTAATGGATTCAAGGCTTGAATGTGTTTAGGGTTTTTGAATTTGAGAGTGAGTGGGGTGATTTGGGAAGATAACCAAGAAAAAGAGTGACAATTCTCAGTGAATTCTCACTATTTTCTCCCATTTCCGCCAAGGTGCAGCTGTGAAAATGTGTTGTTTCTCTCTTTTGAAAAAGTGAAGCCTGAGGGGTTCAATTTATAGGCCTTGGAAAATCACATTCCTGTCCGCGCTGATGAGTCTCCGAAGGCGTGCACTGCTCATTAAATGCCGCTCAGGCTTTTGGACATGAAAGAATAAAATTCAAATTAG
>JAFEMH010003283.1:0-275976 GCA_022495995.1 Adenophora triphylla var. japonica | reverse complement strand
AAGCATATATATATATATATAATCCTTGAGAGAAGAAATAAACTGAAAGAACTTTTGCTCTGACCAAATTCCCCATGGTATCGTGAGCCTACCATACACAAGCTTTAGACATGGCTCTCCAGAATGGTGTGGCCGGTGCATGTGACGCACCGCCGCCTCCTGGTCTAAAAATTGAATACAACCCTCCTTTCTACCTTCGTCCTCAAGATCGGCTCGGGCATTTCATAACCCCTACTCGCCTCAGATGATGACCTAACAATGACGATTGGGCCTACGATGTGCAACCGCCCTCGAAGCTCGACGCAAATTTTGTTTCTCGGATGGCTCCATTCCCCAGCCTCGCCTAATTCCTTGCACCGAGTCGCATTGGAATACCATTCATGCTATGTCGGTTTCATGTCTCATGAATACTATCTACCCCGAGGTTAAAAGCACCTTCTCTAATACATAGGAGGAGCAAGACGTTTGCCATGGAGTTCCTTAATTCTCGCTACATGCGCTGGTGGACGGACCTCGCATTCAACAACTAAAGATGCCTGATCGCACAATGTGAGCAGACTAAAACCAATGCATACAGTATATTTCGGGTAAGCGTCATTTGATTGTGGGAATCACCGCATAATTATGAGCCGCTTATAGATCAGTTCTTGCCACAAGACAATTGAAAGCACTGTTCTTTACTAATAATACGCCAAGACACTTGGAGGGCAATCCAGCAAACTCTACGTAATTTCTCATAGGTTAAAATTCTTAGTATCATGCCTTCTCTTCGTGCTAACCTCTTATCTCGTAGATCCTTCGCCAACTCTAGATCGAGCTTATCGTGGCCGATATCCTGTGCCGACCGAGAAAAATGCGTCTTGTTATACCGCTTTTGATGACCCTCTGAGATGTTGGCTCACTTCTCCCTCAAATCAACGGCAGCTTCTCGTGGTCGTGTGGATACAAAACTAGAAAATTCCTCATCTTACATATACTCACCATAGAAAAGGGCCAAGATGTTACTTCAGCGGCTTTAAACCTGTCGGCTTCACATCTGACGGTGTGGGAGACAAAAGAGTAAAGCAACTGTTCTCATGGTGGCGGCCATCTCAAGCATTGGTTGAGGCAAAAGGACTCCACACGCAAATACTCCAACTGTCCCAAATTAGTGCAATCGCTACTCAAAAAATTTCCCTCACCTCTTTATCTCTATTTATCATGGAATAAATAGAATGATTTAGCCGAACTTGTCAGGTAATAATTTATTCTGACTAATCGTCTTCACACGCTTGATACATCTTCTTGGATCAAAGATACGGGGCTTTCAATCATGTGACCTAAAACGCCGCTTGTCTCTCTTTTCGATTCTTACCATATACAAGTTTATCCCCGTCACAGCTTCCTAATGAAGTGCTTCAAGATTTTCTCATATATAGAGGGGGGGATTGCCTCATTTGACATGGCACCTTTATTCTTCATCAATGTTCTTTACATACTCAAATTTAAACTATAGTTTTCTTTCAAGCTTCTCAACTTATCTGGATGATATTCATTGCCCTTGTCCATTTTAACGCCTCATGTTAAGCTACAAAGGACTGCTCTGGAGGAACTTGATTGGAACGGCAAGAAGGGATGGACTCTACTACTTAAAGGGCGCACCTTCAAAAGCATGTCACGCCTTACCAATAATGCATCTCCGCTTTGCTCGAGTTGTGGCATAACCGTATCAGACAAAATCCATCTCGAAAAAGTATAGTGAAACTTCATCCTCCGCTTTGTCATCTGCCCCGTAGCCTTGATCAACCTTGTGATGTTTTTTTTCGTATGGTAAACATTCTAGAGATAGTTTTCCTATTAGCAGTATAAGTCCACTAGAATTTTTGAGAAAGTTCACTCAGACTCAAGGGGCCCTTACACTCATGTTTCCTCTTACGGTTCTCGTTATTTCTTTACTTTTGGTAGATGACACTCTGCCACATCGTTTGGATTTATTTATTAGTTGATAAAATGGAAGTTTTTTGTATGTTTAAGGCCTTTGTTGCAATGGTGGAACGACAATGAATTTTCTCATCAAAATCAAAATTGTTCTCAAATCTCACAATGGTTTTGCACCGAGCTAATCTGTTTGGTTTGATTTATTTTCTTCCTCTCGGCATTCTATTTCAAACCTATCATTTTGCAGACACACCTCAACAAAATGGGCGTGTTTGGGAATCTAAAACATCATTGTTATATTTTAAATATAGCTAGAGCCTTACGTTTTCAAGCCCATCTTCCCATTTATTTTTGGGGCGAAGCTGTCCTTACCGTCAGCTCACTTTGATTAATCGAACCCCTTCCCCTAGTTAGATAATAAAAATCCCTATGATATCTTGCTCAGGCAAAGCGCCTCTTCCATGAATGTGGGTCCAAAGCTGTAATGTGAACCGTTGTTTTCGATTATAGGGTCACCACATCACCTCAATTTGAAGACATCCATGTTTATTGAAAAACTGAGTCGTCATTAAAACATTTTGATTTTTCTCTCTCAAACTTTGGAAAAAAGGAACAGGGTCCGAAGGTTAAGCATTACTCCTTGGGAAGAACGTTTGGCATTCACCTAAGAAACTCTGTCAAAGGCAAGTCTCCCTAGATCCCATTTCAGTGCTTGTTTCGTGCTCTCGCAGGTGTGTGTGATTCAAAAAGGGATAAATGTGTCAAGTTATCTTCCACTGACGAATAAACCACTTGAGTTGGTTACTCGATCTGGATCTCTTTGGATTTGAGATGTGTTCTGGATTTTGATCACGTGCTCATCTTGGACTTATGATCATCATTAAGTGACCTTTTTCACACTTCCCGCTGATAATCAACCATATTAGGCTTCATGAGCTCAGCGTGTTTTAAACCAACGCCAGACAAGGTCATATGTGACGATATAGAGGACACCTTTTATAGTCCAAGAATGAGACTCTTTAGTGTGAAGAGCCTTTTGCCTATTTGTCCAAATCTTGAGACCATTTTGGAGCTTAAGAGGGACATTTATGCTGCCTCAAGTGATGATCTAGTATGAAATGTATGTTCGTCCGCCAAAGTGGACTTAGTGATCAAGGCATTTTCACAGAGGAATATGATGTAAAGATGAGATCTTTACACCGATCCACCCTCTACCTGGGATGCTTCAAGTACCAAGAGTAATTTATGTGAGGTAGCAAAGAAATTAGACTTTTATAATTATTCTATGTCTTTCTGCCTTTAAGAAGGTCACCAGAAAATCCTTGGAGAGTGATCCAAACATGAGGGACATGAGGGAGTTGCATTGGGAAAGACAAGATTGTATTTTTTATGAAATATGTAAATTAACACTATGAGAATCAAGGCTGATGAGATGTGTAAGTGGAAGACCTTTCAGGCTTTCCATGTCCTTAAGAACCCTTTTGGAGGTGAAAAATCCTTGGAAGCAAGGTCAGGAGGGGATGACATTATAATAGTAAAGATGACATTTCTTTTTTTTTTATATATAGTAAAAGTGGGGAGAGATTTCAAGATCATCATGTGATGAATCCTCCCCAGAAATTTAAAACCACTAGGACCCTTGTTCATCCTTGGAATGGATTCTCCATGAGGGAATCATATGTGTGAGGGAAAAGGAGAGGTATGTTCACAATGTATACATGATAAGATTGGATTTTAAGTGACAATAACATATCACATTTTAAAGGTGGACATTATAATAGTAAAGACACGACATTTTTATATAGTAAAGGAGATATTTCATATCATCATGTGATGAATCCTCCCTCGAACAAGCCACTTTGTGATTCCCACCTTTGTTCTCATCCTTGGATGGATTCCTCCATGAATCATATGTGTGAGGAAAAGGGCGTACTTACATGTCTACCACGTTATAAGTAATAGTAAAGATGACATTTTATATAGTAAAGGGAAGACCATTTCACATCATCATAGTAAAGATGACATTTTTATATAGTAAAGGGAGATATTTCACATCATGGTCAAGGGAGGGGGATGACATTTATAATAGTAAAGATGACATTTTTATATAAGTAAAAGGGAGATATTTCAGCATCATCAATGTGATGAATTCCTCCCTAGAACAAGCCACTTGTGGACCCTTGTTTATCCTTGGGATGGATTCTCCATGAATCATTTTTATGTGTGAGGGGAAAAGGAAGAAGTATGATGTCTACATGATAAAGATATTGGATTTTTATGACAATATATCACAGCTTTAATGACAATAAATGGCAAGAATAAATAACAAGTAAGCAATATGACAATATAATAAGGATATTTCAAGGAGAAAGGAATGAGAGATTACCAATGATGGTTTTCTCTATCTCCCTTGAGGGTTTTTCCTAATGTAGGAGATGGCTTTGGATGAGTTTTTTATGGAGGAGGGAGGTGATATTTGGGAGTTTTGGTCCTTGGAATTTCGAGTGTTCGGCTTAAGGACAAGAGGTAATAGCTTGCTCCAAAATTCTCTTGAAAAATGAATAGAGGAGGCCTCTATTTATAGGGTGATTTGTGCTTCCTAATGAAGCCGTGCGGCATTAACCTCGGCTAATGATGCCGTGCGGCATTATCCTTTGATGACTCACCGCTTCTAGATCCATGCAAGGTGGCGCCTAGAAACTCCCTTCCACGAGGGACTGCTTGGAATTTTATTTCCTAGCTAGTTCTTCCCTTGGAAGGTTTGGGAAAGTTCAGAATTGCCCCCTAACTTTAGGAAAGTTCTGGGAATTGCTCGAAACTTAATCGAAAGGCATGAGCCTAGATTTGGGTACTTACAAGCCCCTCGGCAACGTCACTTGCGGGCGAGCGGGGTTGTCGAGGATCCAATCAGCGAACCGCCGAGGCAGTTGGGTGACCAAGGAGGTGCAGTGGCCGAACCTTTAGAAGGCTACCTACGTATCCGGAGGAATCAAGCCATGATCGTAGTTCGGAAAATCCAGGGGAAAGTCAAAGAGAAACTGGTCCCTTGCTATGAAGGTGGAAAGGAAATGACCTGAGAGGTTAAATGGCTGATCCTACTAGGGATATGCCAGATGAAGGGAGTGACCAATGTGGTCAGATATCTGGACCTTTATGAAAGGCTACTTCATCAATGAGGAGTGATGAATGAAAAAGGTGACCAAAGTGGTTGGATGGCTGGACCTTTATGAAAGGCTACTTCACCGCTGAGGAGTGATGAAGGAAAAGGGTAACCAATGTGGTCAGATGGCTGGACCTTTATAAAAGGCTACCTCACCGCTGAGGAGTGATGAAGGAAAAGGGTGACCAATGTGGTCGGATGGCTGGACCTTTGTGAAAGGCTACCTACGTATCCCGTAGGAATGAAGCCTTGGTCGTAGTTCAGGTCTCACTAGATAGTTAGGAATATGTCTAGGATCCTTGAGATTTTGACGATTAATGGAGGAGTCACCTTATTTGACAATTAATGGAGGTTGTCACCTTATTTGACAATTAGTGGAGGTTGTCACCTTATTTGATTTGACAATTAATGGAGGTTGTCACCTTATTTGACAATTAATGGAGGTTTTCACCTTATTTGACAATTAATGGAGGTTGTTACCTTAAGAAACTAAAGCTTATGTCGCTATTGAGGAGATATAGGTAGCTGAAGTTAGGAAACTAAAGCGTACTTCGCTATCGAGGAGATAGAGGTAGCTAAAGTTAGGAAACTAAAGAGTACTTCGCTATCGAGGAGATAAAGGTAGCTGAAGTTGGGAAACTAAAGCGTACTTCACTATCGAGGAGATAGAGGTAGCTAAAGCTGGAAAACTAAAGCTTACTTCACTATCGAGGAGATAGAGGTAGCTGAAGTTGAGTTTTGACAATTCGGAGGTTGTCGCCTGACGTTATTTCGTTATAACTGAAGTAACGGAGGCGCTTTGAAATAAAACGTTATTCTATTTTAGAGATAATGGAGATTTTTTGGGAAACAACGTTACTCCGTTGGGAGATAACGGGAATTATTTGCCTAATTGGAAAGTCCAGGGGCAAAAGTGTAAATTCAGCTCATAGCGAATGAAGCCGCCCGGCGTGAGATGGCTAAAAAGAAGCCGTACGGCTTTAAGCCTGATTTCACCAAATTCATTTAAACAAAGAAGAAATGGGCAATAGCCATTGTTGGCTTAGGTTGTCGAGGAGAGAGGAGAGAAAAGAGAGGGAAACTTCGAAAATTTTCAATTCCCTAGCTTCTATTGTCTAAGATGGATCAAGAGGGGAACATCTTGCCTAGACAAGCACGTAGAACCTTGTCACAAGCTGGGAGGATGAGGCGGAGGTAATTCATTCGGACCGAGCGAAAATACGACTTCACTACACCTCCTTCTGAGTTCTATCCCGACAAGAGGGAGCATAAATCGATGAAACCTCAATCGATTGGAGTAAGCACTCTTGATTTGATTGATTTCGTCTTTTTTGGTTGATTTAGGGCTTGACTCGATTTTTGGGAATTTTTTGAATTTTTCTTGCGATTTTGTTGATGCTTTTAGGAATTTGATAATTAACCTATGAGGTTATGGACATAAATAAACATGCATGTGCAATTTATTTGAGAGAATATGAGAATGACTCATTTTTTGAAAATAATGTCTAAAATGTGACAGAGTTCTTGCATGTGCTAGAACTAGGTCAATTTCTGATCATGGATGGGAAAACAAGATTTTGGACGATGAAAAGGATTCATGCATGCCATCTTGAAAAATTAAAGCTTAGGTGCAAAGAATTTTGTTAAAATTGGAATTTTTACGTTTGGGAGAGCAATGTGCTCGGGATGACGTGTTTCAAATGATGAAAGACACGTGTTCTAGGCAAATGATGCTAGAAATCTCTTAGGGAATGCTATCTTTGACAATATGTGCACTTTTTTGTGAATATATGGATGCTTTTGGGATAAAATGAAGGACTAATAGGCTTTTGCTGTGTTTTCCTACAGGAGAGCAAGTCGAGGACCCGGCGGAGGCAGCGGTGAAGTTGTGGGATAGGATGCCCAACTTCGAAAAGGATGGCGTGAATCCTAAGCAGTGGTGGTAGCGGCCCGGGCTTCTTTCTTTCATTGAGGCTATTGGTAGAGGCATTCATGTGACCTCTAAGAGCAAGGGGTTGGTCCAGGCCCTTTTGGAGTTTTGGTGGGACACCACTCATAGCTTTCATCTTAGCTGGGGAGAGATTACGGTGATTCCTGCCGATTTCACTACTATTACTGGCTTGAGATTCACCGATAGGCCTGTGACCTGGAGGGATCACATTTCTGCGGCCAATTTCAGAGCTGGTGGGTTTTGACCTCCATCCTAAGGGGCTTGGGTTAGAGATGAGGTTCGTTGAGATGTGAGGTGCCGAGGTGCATGGATGAGTTTGCCGCCAACGATGTGACGCCCACCGGCTCGCGAGAGCTTTTCTGTGGTTGATCTCTGTCACCATTTTTGCTAACTACGGGACGTTGGCGATGCTTGGCTTACTTGATTCTTTGGAGGACCTGGATGAGGTTGGGGAGGTCTCCTGTGGCGAGGCTGGATTGGCTGAGCTCTACTTCTCTTTGGATTTGTACAACCGAAATAAGGCTGCGTCTATGGATTGTTTTTCTTTTGCTCTTGAGGTACTCTCACTTTTCTTTTCTCTCTTTTACTTTTCTGTCTTGAGATTTTCATAAGAGAAATGACCTTTTTGTTTTGAACAGGTAGGTCTGGTTCTGTGAGGTGATCAGGTTCTTTCCTTGGAACCAACAGAGTGATCCGGCTACCTTCCCAGCTATGATTCACTGGAGGGGAAAGGCTAGGGATAAGTTTACCGGGAAGACCCGGATTACTTTCGACTATAAGATGGTGAGACCCTTCGTCAACAGGGACGGTCACGAGGGGTGGACTTCTGTCCCTGGGGGAGGTATCTGGAGGCTTTGATAGGAGATGCCTTGGTGGTGACCACGCAGAGGAGATGGCTGACAGGGTTGACTTGTGATATCATTTATCTGGGGGACTGCTTCTCCAGACAGCATGGTCACGTCCCTCCTTTAGACGCTATTACCCCTCATGACCCTTCTCCACTCATGCTGCAGCCCAGGCATTGGTCGGTGGATGAGATAGAGAGGTATCAGGATGGCCTGGCGGCTGAGGAGTATTTCAACTTCGCTACCCCGTATGCCACCTTTGTGGAGGTGCTGTTGAGGACGTCGCATAAATTAGTGAAGATAGCCGCCGCTCAGGGGTACGGGAAAGCAGAGCCGACTGGTCCGCCTTTTCCTCCAGCTCACCTCTCCTATGTGGTGAACGGGGTGGCGAGGAGGTTCATGGTGCCTATCCCAGACACGAGGGAGCCCGAGTATACTCTTCCTGCTGACAGCACTGTAAGTATCTCTAGGGTCCCTTCTCTTTTCGACTTTCTTTATTTTCTGCGATTTTGAGTTTTTCTGAGATTTTCTGAGTTTTTCTCTTCTTTTCTCGTAGGTTCCTGCTTGTACCTATGATGGCTTGGTACGGCAGAACAGGGGCTGGAAGGAGGTGGCTCGGTCCCTTCTGAGGAAGCTAGCCTGTACTTCAAGGGCTGCAAGGAATGCGCGGGAGCCCGAGCGCAAGAGGAGGCAGGTTGGGAGCATGGCCTCTACATCCTCGGCCTCAGGGTACTACTCATCGTCCACCAGTGCCGTGCCTCGGGGGCGGGGGCCTAACACGGACATTTTAGAGCAGCTGGCGGAGTATGAGCACGTGGCCATCCACCTATCTGACGTGATTGATAATGAAGATTTGATGAGGGATCCTGAGTTCTATGAGGGAGTAGCGATGAAGATGAATCGGAGGCTTAGGATTCCTTAGGTTGAACTAGGGGAGGAAAAGAGAGAAAATAGTGAACAAAACTATGCACATTTTGTTATTTTATTGTTTTATTTGGGTGCCAAGGAGGCAAAAACAATGTAATGATCTTTTATTTGCTTTTCCTATTAATGCTTTATGATTTTACATATTACTTGAGCCTCGGGGCAGTTTTTTTGCTCGAAAATTGGGCGGAGATTGGGCCAAAAGGGTTTATGATGATATGTGACTGCATGGATGGTGTTTGAACATGTTTTTATGCAAGTTTTGTTGAGAAAGTGGGGTGAGAACTCCACTTGGGCAGCAGCTTGGGATGCTGCAGATTTTTTCTGCAGAAGCGAATGAGGCCGTCCGGCCGGGTCCTGGGCAAAAGAAACCATGCGGCTTGGAACCTTGTCTGAACTGATTTTTTTCAAATAAAATCAAGGAAGGGCCTTTTCATTTTGATTTTCACCTTAAACTTGTCCTAACTGATCCCAAAGCATATTTTTGACCAAAAATCATCAAGTTCGATCACAGTCAATGGAGAAACCAGTCCGATTGCAAAAGGGGAAAAGGGATCATTTTCTCTCCGATCTTCAATCTTGGATGAGACACAACTTTCAATCTCATAAAGGGCTATTTGATAACACCTTCAAGATCAAGTCTTTATGGCATTTGAAGGATCTCCCGCCGGATTGGGACCTTTAGAGAGCAGCAGCGAGGTTTTGGGATGTCCGGAGACACGTTTACTGCTTTTCCTACAATGAACTCGTCCAAACCTTTGAAGACTTCCGGGCATTGATTGGGGGTTTGAAAATTGAAGCCATCTCAATTCCTTTGACCGGGGACGTACCGGTGACCGTAAAGTTGGCATCTTTTCTGCGACTTTCTCCGGAAGAAGCCGAGGGGATGATGATAGCCCCTGATTGGATTGACATTTTAGATATCCCGAGCAGGTTTGGGTCTCCGGGAACTGCTGCGACCACAGTGGCTTTGGATGCCTTTATCCTCTGCGTGTTCTCCTTTCTGTTTACTGCCGAGTGTAGCGTTGTGAGAAAGAAATTCTGTTTCTTTTTATTTTTATGAGTCGCCACCTATATTATTTGATTGGAAACATAGAAAAACCATTTGAAAGAGATTTGAGTTCGGGGCTTAGGTTATGAAATGGGTAGGTTTAGAAGGCATCCATTTCACCCAATCCGGAGATCGGTCTTGCTAAAGAAAAGAGAGGTTTTTCAAAAGAAGAAGTAAAAAACGAATCCAACTATTACAAATAAAGGTCCATTTGACGAGGTCAAACGGAATGTAGAATCGATTGCTTCGAGACCGTCTCCATGATTTGGAGAGGCTCTAGGCCGATCCTAGATTCTATGGACTTATACCACTCTAACAATCAATCAGAAGGAAGATTAGGAATTACCTTGCGTGAGGTGATTTGGGCAGAGTTTCGACTCAAGTTTAGAGTCGACCCTTCACGCGGACAGAGCTTCGCCTTGGTCCTTGATTTGGAGGTTGATGCTTGTTTATCAACAAGGTTGACAAACAAACTATGAGGTGAGTTTTAGGGTGATTTTGAGGATTCTTTCGTGGAAAGAAAACGACAAAATGTGTATGTGTTGTGTAAATTCGCGGTTTGGGATTTTCGACCTCGGACCTCTTGAGCCTTGGAAGTCACCAAGTATTTATAGAGGTTGGATATGAAGAAGTGGAGAGTTAAAACCCTATCAGATGGTTCTAGACCTCCTTTCCCATTGGTTGGCCGGAGAGATAAAGTTTTATCCCGAAAAGAGGTTGAAATCGACGAGGGAACTGTCGTCTGCAATCTATAGAGGGAGATATCTCGTGCGAGACACGCCATCTCGCGGTGAGATATTGCTCCTGTGGACAGTTTTGTCCTTTCCTCGTTATCTCGTATGCAGTTTAGTCTCAAACTAACGGTAGTTAGTCAAAACTTTAACGAAACATGACGAAATGGTGGATTTCTACTTCTTGACTCAAAGCGAGACTTAGAGTGGTATAAGTATGATCCGATGTGTTCAGAATGGGGTGTCTACAGAGCCCCTCGGTGACAAGTCTTATGAAAGAAGTCATGTCGACGATAGAAAAGACATCATTCTGAACATCGGGATGGTCGTGCCGCACGGCTGCCTACGTATCTCTATCGGAGAATCAGACCATAACGTAGTTCGACTCCAAAACACGAAAATGTTGCTTTAGGTATTTTGAAAATCATTTGAAAATCGTGGAGATTTTATTTTTTGAAAAGGTAAATTCATACTGAGGAATCAAATCAAGACCCAATTCTGAATATACCTATCTGTCTGAAGATTCGCCTGTCTGGGCTCCGAACCTGCGGGAAATATGTTAGAAAACAAAGGCTTACCTGTCCGGTCCTCTGAGTCCTGTTGTTTTTGTGACGATTCGCCGTTCTGGGCTCCGAATCGGGCTTTTTGTTTGTTGGGGATGACGATTCACCTGTTTGGGCGTTGAATCGGGCTTTTCTGATGACGATCCACCTGTTTGGGCATTGGATCGGGCTTTTTCTTTGATGACGATCCACCTGTTTGGGCGTTGGACCGAGCTTTTCTGATGACGATCCACCTGTCTGGGCATTGGACCGAGCTTTTCTGATGACGATCCACCTGTCTGGGCGTTGGACCGGGCTTTTGATTTGACGATCCACCTGTTTGGGCGTTGGACCGGGCTTTTTCTTTGATGATTCACCTTTAAGAGCTCACGAATCATGTGGATTGAGTTGATCTTTGGACCACTCGGTTCTCGGGCGACTGGTGCCGTACCAGGCGATCGTGCGCATGTCACGTTTGTCTCGTTCCGTGACTTGCGGTGCCGGTTTTTCCACGTTTCCCTGCTAGTTTATCATTTCCAAGGGTAAATGTGTCAAAATTTTGAACTTTGACGTTGCGTAGACGCTTATTGTCGAGGACAATTTTGTCCTTTTCAGAAGGTTTATCTCGCGGCGGGATAAGATATACCGCGCGAGATATGTCGTCGGGGGCATATAAACAAAGAATTTCTAGCTCATTTTGAAAATATCCTTTTCTAAATTTCCCTCCCTCGCTCGAGCCAAAGTCTTTTTCTTTGTGATTTTTCGTGGATTTGCTTGGAGATTCTCCCCTCTAATCCATTCTCAATCCCTCCTTCCTCCATAATCCATGGCTCAAGAACAAAGGAACCCGATTTTGGGTAGCTATTTGCTAGGGAAGGATTACCCTCGCGATGATCTTACCTTTGATAGGCACGCCCACATCTCTACCGCTGTCCGGGAGGGCTTGGTAAGAACTCTATCTTCACCTCTTGTTTCTTGTATTGCATTGATTTGAATCCCCTTTCCTTTGAATTCAAAATTCCATCAATGGCTTTTGTTCTTGTTCATGCCTAGAACTAGGTTCCTCTTGCATGCGTTGATTTTGTGCATTTCTTTGGATGCTTGTTGTTGCATTGTGTGCGTATGAGCCTCCTACACATCATGGATTGTAGGAGAGGTTGATTCGGATTATGATTGACATCCTTGGGCAAGCTTTTCTTGTACGCACGCCAAGTGTTCGATGAAATGCCCCAATGAAAAATTTCTTCTATTTCATTGATTTCTTGACATGGAATAATTTATAACGTTGCCCTCTCTGTTTTTCCTCTGTTTTGCAGTCGTACAAGCCAATTAAGAACTGTCGGGGGAGTCCAAAAATGGCTAAGGCGGTTTGGGACAAGATCAAGGATCTTGACGGCATCCGAGCTAGGGTGGCCCAAACGGGTTTGTTGACTTTTGTTGACAATCTTAGGGAATTAGGCGGACCCCCAAGTTCTCCAGGCTATCCGGGAAAGGTGGTGGGACACTACCCACACGGTCCATTTGCGCTTCGGGGAAGCGACTATGACCCCGACTGACTTTCTGGCTATCACGGGATTGGAATTCATTGGCGATCCCCTGCCGAAGTTTCCGAATTTCAAGCCTACGGGTCCAGCGGCATGGAGGCAGTTGATTGGTTTCGTCCCTAACAAGGTTAAGGGATTTGCTGCTGAGTTGACTCCCCTCCGGCGTCAGATTGAGGAGTATGCTGAGAAGCCAAATATGCATACTGATCGGTTGGTGAGGGGTGCCCTCTGGTATATCCTTTCTGAGACTATTTTTGCGAACCACTCTTCTACGGCCCGTCTTTCTCTGTTGCGTTTGTTGGTTGATCTGGATGAGGTGAGCGGCTATGACTGGGGCTCAGCGGGACTTTTTTTTCTGCTACCATGCCATGGATGAGGCGTGTAGGCACACCAAGGATACTCTGTCGGGGTATTCTTATGCCTGGGAGGTATGCTCTTTGATTACATTTACGTTTCTACGTCTCGTATGCTCTATCCGTGTTCCCTTACCGAATCCATTCCGTTTTCTTGTGCGGATATGGGGCTACACGTCCTTGGGTCAGTATAGGTTTGAGTTGGAGAGCCGGGCCCCTTTGTTTCCGGATATCGTGGAGGTGGAGCCACCCGAATCGGAGCGTTGATGAGGAGGAGGACCGGGGATTGGACTTTGACGGTGGCGGAGGCGCGGGCTATCTTTGGACACCTTCGAATACGAGAGGGTGGGCTGTATCCTTGGACCCCGTTAGAGCCGGAGGTGCATCGAGCTTGGGATGCCACCGGGATGCGAGAGGATGCTGGCATCTTTGGAGGGAGATACCATGTATCTCGGTGAGCGGGTCTTCCCACAAAGCATGGCCGGGGTAGACTATCATACTGTGGTGCGGCGGATCCGCCGAGAGTCGATGTATCCCACCCACTCCATTCGAGAGGATGATTATGCTAGGTCTCTTGGTGGGTGATGCGGCGACGGCTTGCGTGATCCCCGGGCTTCTTATGCGGAGTTTTACGCCTCGGTTGATGGGTCCCTCCCGGTGGGGGATAGGCGATCACATGCTCGTGGCTCGCCTCCGCTCGCTGTGTTCTTCAGCCCCCTAGCACTTCTCCCAAAGCTACCGGTTCTCTGCCTTTTGCCCCGGACTACGGCCCTCTCGAGCTACACGTATATGATGGGGAGCATGCCGATGATGGGGCACATCCCGTCTCCCGATCGATTCCTAGGGTTACCGCCTCCCGCCGATGTCTCTTCGGTATGTTTCGTTTTCTCGTATTCGTCCATATAAGTGTATATGTCCGACTTCATCCGAGCATCTTCTTTTTCTTTGATTGTCGGGTCACCATATCCGCGGCCGATTACAACCGTGGAGCGACCAAGATGGGCTGGGTTGATGGCTTTGGTGTCTGACCTGTCCCAGAGGCCGCTCCGAGAAGGCTTTCTTCGGCGGCCTCGACGGTGGCCTCGGCTATGACCCCTACTTGCGGAGCCAAGAGGTCGAGGAGGGATGGTAGCCCCCCAGGTGGTGATGGCGGAGGTGCTTGGCGGATCAAGCGACTTGATGGCGTGATCCCTCCCCTTTTCTTTATCTCGATTATTCACATGTATTGGCGTGTGGGCCCGGACAATTTTTTTTTTTCTTTTAAATTTCTGTACCGTTAAGAACAAGTAGGTAGCACAAAACAATGGTTTTGTTCTTAGCCCTAATCCTAGGTCTAATTAGTTTAATTAACTTTCTCGACTTTCCGTGTGCTTTTCGGAAATGGGAATGGCCGATAGGCCGCAATTTTGAGCCTCGAGTATGGTGTTTTATTGCATGTTATGAGCAACTGCAGGGTTTTTCGAGACTTGCTTTGTCAAGTCGGGGCTAGATTCTTTGTTAGAGTAGAGGCTCGTTGCTTTGCCGTAGGTATATCTCGCGCGAGATAAGGTGTCTCGCACGAGACACGCTACCCAGCATAAATCTCTTCCTTTTTCGAACAGGATTTTGACAGCTTTCCCTATAAAATCACCCTCGTAGTCCAGCCGTATAACTCATTCTAGCCTTTCAAACTCTAGAGATATCTGTTAGGGCGAAACTCTTGTCTTCTTCTTCAACCCCGTGATCCATGGCTTCCAAGGAGATTGCCCCAACGTCCATGATTGTCGATGATTTTTCTTTGTCCTACGAAGTGATTGCCTTTTTCAAGCAAGCATCAAGGGATTTTGTAAGGTCGTGTCGCAACCGGTCTCGCAATAAGTTTATCGCAGAATTCGGATTTAGACTTCTTTTCACTTTGAAGAACCTCCAACCGGATTGGAAGTTATTGCGTGGTCTTCTTCGATTTTGGGATCCCTCTATTCATCTTTTTCAATTTTTCTTTGAATGAGATGGTGCCTACTGTGGAGGAATTCGCCATTATCTTGGATATGCCTTTGACTCGGTAAGATTGTTCCTAAGTATCATAGGAATCATTCGGAGGCTTTGAACAAATTGTTAGGGATCCCCCTTGATACTTGCTATGGGTTGGTTCATCGCAAGTGGGTTGATTGCTCTTCTTTTCCGGGACGCGCCGGTGATTCCGATGATGATGCTTTTCATGTCCATAAGCGGAACTTTCTCGGCTCTTTATCTTTTCGGAGATGTTTTGTTTTACGTGCGGGACGGCTTGGTCGATTCCCAACCGGTGGAAGTTGTTCTGCTAGGAAACGTTCTAGGAACATTATTCCGCTAATCTTGGGTGAGACCCTTCATGGTCTTGATGAGCCGCATAGGATGGCGTCATGACTCAAGGGAGTCCCCTTCGTTGACTATTTGGCTAGGGAGCATCTCAAGTTGATAGGTCCCCCGTTGGAATATTCTCCTTTTACATATCATACGCGAAAGTTGTTGATCAAAGATCTTTCAATGCGGATGAATGGGCCGAGTTGATTGCGAAGACCGAAACCGCCGATATTCTCTCGGTGTCCACCTTATTGGAGGTTGAACAAGTATGTTGCCAATACCAAGGGTTTTGACAGTGGTTGTTCTTCCGGGTTTGCGAGATTCCTCCTTTTACTTTCCCAAGCGGGTGCTCCGTCAGTTTGGTCAACAAATAGACACTTATCTTTTCGAAGGAGCTTCTCGTGTAGTGTCTTATATCGGTGTAGAGTTTGCGCAGGTGCTAGCTCAAGCATGGGGTGAAGGAACTAATCGGGACCGTTGGTCGAACCTTCGGACTTTTAATGCAAGCATCTTCTGTCTCGACAAATATTTGGATTGGTTCCTCCATACCGGTCATCCTAGTGCAGAAAAGATTGATGATTTGCGGCTTTCACTACTAAGAGATTCTTTTGTAGCTAGCAAGATCTTGCGAAGGAGCGAGGCTCGCCCGATCCTCGCTAATGTGCGAACCGATCCAACTCAGGATTTTCTTGATGGGGATTGGTACGAGAGGCGAGGCAAGGGAATGCCTCGAAAGACGCAAGCTTTGGATAGGCCTCATGTCTTCAAGAGATTGTCAGAATCTGTCTTTGATCGTCTCGACTCTGTTTTTGACCGTCTCGAGGGATGTTCTGCTTTGAGAGGCTAAAAGCGCAAGGAGGATCACGACGACGGTGGAGACCATGTCCGCCGGCCAACCAAGTTAATGAAAGGCTAGATCTTTAGGAGTACCAAGAGATTGCTTTGATAGATCAATTGTTTCTGCTTTATTATTTTTTTCAAGTTTGTTAGCTTAGCAAATTAGTCGTTGTGGTTAGGATTTCCCTATTGTCATTAATGAAACGCATTCGATTAATAAAAGGGACAACTTTGATTTATTTATTTGATTAGACCGAACCCGAAGGCTGCCTACGTTCCTCTTTTACAGCAATTAAACAAGAGGCTCAGGTCAAACGTAGTTCATTTTTGAGAAAAGGACAAAATACGGCTCCGTGCCGTGGGGTAATCTCGCGCGAGATAAGCCCTCTCTTTTCTTTTCTTTCTTTTTTTTTTTTTTTTTTTTTTTTTTTTTTATGCACACCCTTTCTTTCGCTCTAGACCGCCCGTTCGGGTTTTCAATCTAGCGGGCTTCTTTTCTTGTGCTAGCTCTAACTTTTGCCTAGGTCGTCCTTTCCGGGATTTTCAACCTAGCGAGCGATTTGTTTTTAGGGGGCCAAGTCACGCGAAGTACTTCTTGAGCTTGTCCATGTTGACCGGCTTCGGTAGTTGATCTCCGTCTAAGTCTACCACCAAGGGCTCCCCAGAGAATATCTTCTTCACAATGTAGTGGTCCTATCCACCTTGGTCCCCACTTGCCTAACGGGTTGAAAGGTCCGGACGATGCTCACGGAGCACCGTGTCGCCTACTCGATGTTCCTTGTCTTGACCTTTTTGTTGAAAGCTCTTGCCATTCTTCTTTGGTAAGCTTGAGTGTGTTCGGCCGCTTTCAACCTTCTTTCGTCCAACAGGGCCAGCTCTTCGTATCTGCTTTCTAGCCAGTCGAATTCATTCACTTGGTTTTCTAGGAGAACCCTTAGTGATGGTATTTCCAATTCTATCGGTAAGACAAATTCTCTCCATCCCGAATGTGAGGGCGTAGGGGTTTCTCCCGTAGCTGCTTCGGACTGAAGCGCGGTACCCCATAGTGCGAATGGTAGCTTGTTGGGCCGCTTTTTCCAAAGGATCGCCATTTTTCTGATGATAGTCTCGATTGTTTTGTTCGCGGCTTCAACTGCTCCGTTTGTTTGAGGCCTATAAGGAGACGACTTGTGTCTCGTGATTTTGTACTCGGTCAGTAGGCGATCGGTTTCCTTTTCGAAGTGTGACCCGTTATCGGATATCATCTCTTTTGGAACCCCATATCGGCAGATGATGTTGTGCTTGATGAATTCTGCAACCTTTCTGGCATTCAGAACTTTGCAGGAGGCGGCCTCGACCCATTTAGTGAAATAGTCAATGGCTACTAGGACAAAACAGTGTCCGTTGGCTCCTGCGCGTGTGATCTTTCCAATCACGTCTATTCCCCATGTAGAGAACGGCCAAGGTGAAGTCATTGGGTACAGCAAGGAAGGCGGTGCATGCTGAAGATTGGCGTGTATCTGACACTTGTGGCACTTCTTGACCATTTTGGTACAATGGCTTCCATGGTCACCCAAAAGTACCCTTGTACGATGATCTTTTGGCGAGTATGTTTCCGCTCATGTCGGTTCCACATATGCCTTGATGAACATGGTCCATTATTTCCTGGGCCGCTTCCTCGGTGGTGCAAAGGAGGTTTCCTTGGGAATGTTTCTTGAATAAACGGCCGACGGTGATGACGTAATTGGCATGCCAACCTCTTAAGGGCGATCCGAGTCTTCGTGTCTGTCTCGTGTGGTATGGTTCCATCTAGGATGAAATACCAAATGTCGTGGTACCATGGTTTCCTTCGGAGTTTTCAACAATGGCACCTTTGGATAACCATTTGTCTTTGCACGTGAAGATCTATAACGGCGCAAGATGCGGGAGTTGCACGCCGTGTTATCTTGAAGGGTTTAACCGCTTTTCCTTTAGGGATTTCGACCAAAGAAGCAAGTGTGGCTAATGCGTCCGCAAACCGATTTTTGTCTCAGGGAGATAGTGGAATGAGACATCCCGAAATTGTTGCGCCAATTCTTGGAGGTGGGCACCGTATCTTTGAAGGGTTGGATCTTGGACCCTCCACTTCTTCAATGTCCGATTGATGATCAATTGGGAATCCCCGAATACCTCGATTTCAGTCACATTGCGTTCTAGGGCTGCTTCAAGCCCCGCTATGCAAGCCTCGTATTCTCGCGGTATTGTTGGTGGCGTCAAAGTCAAGACGCACCAAGCTAGTGGAGTGTAGATGTCGTTAGGGTCTACCAATAACATTCCGATGCCAAACCCTTCTCTTGTTGGCTCGCGCCATCGAAAAATAATTGCCACTTATTTTCTTCTATGCTTAGGATGTCCTCATCGGGAATCGCGGGTCTTCCCCTTCACTTCGTCGCAAGGAAATTCGGCCAACTGATCTGCGAATACACTCCTCTCGACGGATTTCGAGTGACGTAAGTGATATCATACCCCGCGAGCATGAAGTACCATTTGGCTAGTCTCGAAGACAAATTTGATTTGTCTAGGATATATTTTCTGGATCCATCTTTGCGATGAGACGGACCGGAAAGGCTTCCATATAGTGCTTTAGCCTTTGTGATGCCCAGACGAGAGCGGCGCATGACTTGTCGAGTGGAGAGTAGTTGATTTCACCGCCTTGGAATCTGCGGCCGACAAAGTAGATGGCATTTTCTCGTGTGCGAAGTCGGCCGTTCTTGAGCAAGCATAGCCCCTAATGCGTTGTCTCGTGATTGTGAGGTACAACTTCAAGGGCTTCTCCTTGTGTGGTGGAACCAGGATAGGTGGGGAAGTCAAGTAGTTCTTAACTTCCTCGAATGCTTCTTGACATTCTTCGGTCCACTCTTGAGGTGCGTTTTTCTTAAGCGGCTTAAAGATGGGGTCGCACATTGTAGTCGGTTGATTAATGAATCGTTGATATATTGAGTCTCGCCCATGAATCCCTTTACTTCTTACGTGTCCCGGGTGGAGGCATGTCTCGTAATGGCTTTTATCTTGGCGGGATCTCGCTTCTATGCCGCGTTCGTGACCATGTATCCCAAGACTTTTCCTCTGACTACCCCGAAGGTGCATTTGACGGGGTTGAGTCTCATTTGTCTTTGTCTCGGTCGATTGAAGAATTTTACGAGATCTACGAAGTGTTGGCCATCTGTCCCCTTCGAGTGGATAATCATGTCGTCCACATACACCTCTATTTCTTTATGGATCATGTCGTGGAATAGTGTCGTAGCTTGCTCTACGATAGAGTAGCCCCGGCGTTCTTGAGGCCAAACGGCATGACCGTGTATCGAACGTTCCCCAGGTGTGGTGAATGCTTTGTTTTGTGCTGGTCTTCTTACGCCATGAGGATTTGGTTATACCACTGCGAACCCGTCGACGAATGAGCGGACCTCGTACTTCTGTGGCATCGACCAACATGTCTATGTTTGGTAGTGGGAAGTCATCTTTAGGGGATGCCTTGTTCAAGTCTACGAAATCAACACGGACTCGTATTTTCCCGTTCGACTTGGCTACTTGCACCGTGTTTGCTAACCATTCCGGATATTCAATCACTTTGATGAACCCTACATTCAAGAGTTTCATGATTTCTTCTTTCACTTGCATTGACCATTAGGCTTGATTCTCGCGTAGTTTTACGCTTGGCGGCTTGGCGTTGGGTAGCTTGGCGGTATCTTGTGTTCTACAACCGGCGATTCAACCCAGGCATATCTTTGTAGGACCAAGCGAATACGTCGACATATTCTCGAGGAGGCTGGGTCAAGGTTTCTCTGTCTTCCCCCTTGAAGAAGGCTGCCGATCTTTGTTTCTACGGGGTCTTCCGTCGTCCCAAGATTAACCGTTTGCATTTCCTCGTCGTCAACAGGGCCATTCTTTCCACAACGACCTACTTGCTTAGCTAATTCTTTTAAGATTTGTTAGTTATCTTGATCTATCTCATCGTATGATTCATTATTAACGTGTTCGTTATATTGATTAGTTAATTCATCATTTACAATGTTAGCAATCTCAGGGTACTCGGAAAGATCAAAGTTTTCATTAAGGAAGTAAGGGAATACATGTTCGGCCACGCCTCGATTTCCTCTTGAGTGAGTTCATCGGAGGTGGAGCACACTTCTAATGTAAAAGTTGTAGGGCCTATCTTCTGCGGGGTGGGGAGTGCAACCAAGCTCTTTGATCATGAAGTCTTCATCAACAAGCTGGTCCTCCGGTGACGTGCCGGTTTAGAATTGGCTCATCACATTTACGTATTAGTCTTGTGTAGTCGGTAGTTGGAGCGTCCCCCTTGGATATTGCATGAATCGGGCCGTCTTCTAACCGGCACAGTCTTGGAACGATCGCGGATGTCTTCTCCCAACACAAAGTCCCATTCGCTTGTCATTTTACGCCTTCGTGCCCCACAAATCATTAGGGATCGGTGGGACGGATTACATTTCATACGTAGAAGCATCGCGATCATTTGAAGATTTCAAAGCCCGGTTGGCGCTTTCCTTTATCATCGAGTCCATGGTTACGAAAAGATAAAGTAGGGAATACTTTCCCCTTCTCGAACAAAGTAGCCATTGAGTGTCCTTCGATATGGTTTGAGGTTGCAATCCTTGGACTTTTGGTCGTTGCAGCCTTTGTACGAGGTTCCTTCCCACTTGATTTGAGTGAAACCCCACTCTTCCACGTCATCTTCATCGTGGATGGAGATGTCATATCCTAGTCCATGCTTTGTGTGAGGCGGGGGGACCGGTGGTGGTTCCGTTGTTCCTTGTAAGTGCTTTCCAAGCCCCAATCCAGGAAAGTACCCTTTTGCTAGCATCATTCTCCAGACAGGAAGGCTTCCGAAAAACCTAAGTGCCTTTGAGTAGTCGTTCTCGTTGTAAGTGTCTATGACATTCACAGTGCTTACTTAAAGAATTAATCAGAATTGAAAAGGGAAATCTTGACTAACTATTAAGGAAAAGCAAACTTGATACTCTTGCCCACAAATGAGAGTTTTAGGCAAGTAGTACCTGACTAAACTAGACTAGACTAATAATTGTTTCTCTTGCAACTAAAAGTAAATAACTGAAAAGAAAAGAGACTCCTCATTTGTTTGAATTCATCCAAACTATCCACCACTTGGACAAACTCTGATGGCGTCGTTGTCAATCAAGTCTTGGACTGCATTCTTCGAAGTTGAAACAATTATTGGTGTGATGACCATGGCATTGGTGATAGTAGCGGTAGAGGTGTGGAGATCGTCCTTCCCTCTTAGGTTGGTAACCTTCCATTGGGCTTAGCTTTCCTTCCTTGTGAAGACTTACGAAGAGATGACCGAGAGTGATGTTTCCAATGTCGGAGAAGACTCTACCCTTTCTTCGCTTAGCCATTCGATTGTGGAGGTCTCGAATGTGGTTCTCATAGTGTTGCACGAAGACGTTGTGGCGAGCACGATATTCTTCCTCCATTTGCTCTTTGAGGTCACGGTAGAGGGTATTGAGGAAAAACTTGACCCTTCCATCAATGTCATCTTCAACGTGGGCTTCAAGGTTGATGCACTTTTGGGTCATATCTTCGAGTTCGCTTTTGACCTCTTCAAGTTCTTCAATCAGCTTCTTTGTCTTGTCGGCTTGGATGGATTCTTCCAAGTTGTGCCATGCATCGTTGTCCTCAATTTGCTTTGTAGGGCTTTGGCAAGTTGAGTTTTGATGTCACTTAGCTCTTCTTGCACGGATGACCGCCCAGCTGCCGGAATCACTTTCCATCTTCCGAAAATCCCTAGCAATGCGAGTGGCGGAGCAAATCGAAAGCTTCTCTCCAACCTTCCACGTGTTCCATTTCAGCGACAAGAGACTTGGTCAAATCGTGGAGAGTGGGTTGTTCACGGCTTTCCTTGGTCATGACGTACTTTCCGATAGACATTGTGTTGGGAGTCTTGGAGTTGAGTAGCTTCGGAAAGCGACGGAAGATATGCGAGATATCGGGATCTAGCCCCAACGAGTCGGAAGTAGGCTTAAATGGCTCGAGGCTCAAATTCGGCAAACGAAGCATTATCCCGTGAGAGATAAGTAATCCCGCGAGATAATCACACGGAAAGTCGATTTTTATTTAGCCCTAATTTTTGGTCGGAACGGAAAGTCCGTTTTGAGGGGTTTCTAAGGCCTTTATCAGAACCTAACGACTAAGCAATCAATCCGATTTTTGTAAAACAAAGCCATGTAAGATTGTTTTTGTTTTTTTTTTTTGAAGGATTATATGCACATTTTTCTGGAAGGGACATCAGAAGGGACTTTTTCCGAAGGGACTTTTTCCGAATCCTTTCTTATTGTCAATTTTACATGGCTTTGTTTTGATCAAAAACAAGAAAAGATCACCGAGTCAAAACCGATCGGTCACGGAGTGATCCTAAAAAGTCAATCTACATGAGAATGTGGCGATGCAGGGCTGGAAGGCTAGGCTCCCCGCGATATGACAATCTAAGTGGATTGAATACGCGGAGTGGGATTGTCCAACTTCAGAGAGACCGGCGACTAGGTGGTTACCGTCATCCGTCCTTAGTGTGGGTCCCGGGTTTATAGAGGGTATGCAGTGCAATGACAGTTATAGTATGATGTGCGGGTGTGTGATAGTCAATCTATGTGATAGAGTAAAATAGAAAGTTTTATTTTTTGAAAGTCAAAAGAGAAAACAGATAGTGGCCGCACCAAGTGGTTGCCTACGTTTCTCCCAATCTAGGAAGACTCAGGCCGTCGTAGTTCCACATAGAGAGAGATAAAGAGAGATAAATAATTTGATTTACAACTCCCGAATCCCCAATGGACCGGACTTTAATTAAATAAAACCCAATCACACGCAGTTCATAAATAATAATCAATTATTTAAGGAAAATAAAGGTCCGAGTTCTACACCTCAAGGGAGGCCTTAAGATGTGGGAACTCTGCAGATAATGAATTCTGGGATCCCCCTTGCATGTTCGGCTCTCGTCTTGGATTACGAGCGAAACAGGAGAAACCAGAAAACAACCAGACTGGAAGCCATATCTCGCGCGAGATAATGATATCTTGTGCGAGATATCCCCCATCTGAGAACAGAAAAATTCGAATTTTACAAAATAGATTGAAAAAACCTCTCTTTTAATTTTGACGCAAGTTTAAGCCTCTTAATTTTCAGTCCCCAGCGGAGTCGCCACTGTAGCGTTGTGAGAAAGAAATTCTGATTCTTTTTATTTTTATGAGTCGCCACCTATATTATTTGATTGGAAACATAGAAAAACCATTTGAAAGAGATTTGAGTTCGGGGCTTAGGTTATGAAATGGGTAGGTTTAGAAGGCATCCATTTCACCCAATCCGGAGATCGGTCTTGCTAAAGAAAAGAGAGGTTTTTCAAAAGAAGAAGTAAAAAACGAATCCAACTATTACAAATAAAGGTCCATTTGACGAGGTCAAACGGAATGTAGAATCGATTGCTTCGAGACCGTCTCCATGATTTGGAGAGGCTCTAGGCCGATCCTAGATTCTATGGACTTATACCACTCTAACAATCAATTAGAAGGAAGATTAGGAATTACCTTGCGTGAGGTGATTTGGGCAGAGTTTCGACTCAAGTTTAGAGTCGACCCTTCACACGGACAGAGCTTCGCCTTGGTCCTTGATTTGGAGGTTGATGCTTGTTTATCAACTAGGTTGACAAACAAACTATGAGGTGAGTTTTAGGGTGATTTTGAGGGATTCTTTCAGGGAAAGAAAACGACAAAATGTGTATGTGTTGTGTAAATTCGTGGTTTGGGATTTTCGACCTCCGACCTCTTGAGCCTTGGAAGTCACCAAGTATTTATAGAGGTTGGATATGAAGAAGTGGAGAGTTAAAACCCTATCAGATGGTTCTAGACCTCCTCTCCCATTGGTTGGCCGGAGAGATAAAGTTTTATCCCGAAAAGAGGTTGAAATCGACGAGGAACCGCCGTTCTCGCAACTGCAGAGGGAGATATCTCGCGTGAGACACGCCACCTCGCCGCGAGATATTGCTCCTGTGGACAGTTTTGTCCTTTCCTCGTTATCTCGTATGCAGTTTAGTCCCAAACTAACGGTAGTTAGTCAAAACTTTAACGAAACATGACGAAATGGTGGATTTCTACTTCTTGACTCAAAGCGAGACTTAGAGTGGTATAAGTATGATCCGATGTGTTCAGAATGGGGTGTCTACACCGAGTCTTTCGGGGTCTGCCATAGTGGCCTTTTGGACATGGTCAGAGATTGTAGGTCTGGGAAAGATATTATTCCACTGATTTTGGGTGAGACTCTGCACGGCATTGACAAGATGGCTAGGGGGAACCATTTCATGAGGTCTGGGAGCCCAGCTGTGCTAACTTTATGGTTGCAGGAGAGGCTTGGGGCTTTGTCAGGGGCTTCGCCTACTCAGTGCCCTTGGGTGACTTCCTGGAGGGGTGCACCTAGACAGCAGGATCAGGGTAGTTGGGAGCTGATGATGGCTTGGTTGTCTAACTCAGACATTCACTGGTGGGTGTCTTATTGGAGGTTGTAGACTCGTAGGACATTTCAGGATTCCTACATAGTGAGGGTTCCGGGGCTATCTCTGTCCTCTTTCTACATTCCCTGCTTAGTGTCCAGGTAGTTTGGGAACTTGCAGGAGTCGTTGGACGATTGGGAGGACATCAGTACCATGGAGGTGGTGTCTTTTGACATGAGGAATCCAGCTAGCTTCTCATTTTTCTCGAGAGCGTGGACATACGGTGCTTTTCCACCCAGGGCCATTCTCAAGAGCAGGAAGAGTACTATCTTGACCACAGCTTACTTAGACTGGTACGAGAGGGAAATGGGGGCGACTTAGATTGCTTTGGGAGAGAGGCGTCAAGCTTTACTGGGTGCTGACTGTGACTCTAGCAGGACTTTGAGGGAGAATGAGGCCAAGGCTAGCTGCCATAACCAGTCAGGCGATCTTATTAGGGATATGGAAGCCCGATATGAGAGACTATCGGAGGTCTCTCCTCTTACTGAGGCTCAGAGGGATGAGGTACGGACTCGTGCCAGGGTAGAGAAGGCACTTATTGACACAGGCTTGATGGAGGCTCCAGTGAGGATTCCTGAGATTGGGATGAGGGAGACCGACATCATTGATAAGAAGAGGAAGAACACTCGACGAGGTCAAGGTAAAAGAAAGAAAGGCAAGGAAGACTCCGTTGAGGACAACTGAAAGATCTATTTCGAGTACCTGGTTATTGCCTTTTGCAAACACATTAGTTTATTAGGTCTTTTTTGTATGTTTTAGTCTTTGTAGCAGGTTAGCAGAGTCAAGAGTAGACCGTGCTTGAACTCATCAAGAAGTTTTTGACTTGTAAATAACAAAGATATTATCTTAGAAATTAAGACACATTTCATGGAAACTTTGAATGTCTTCTTTATTATTTAGACCGAACCATTTCATGGCTGCCTACGTTCTCCTTTTACAAGAAAGACTAAGGGGCTCAGGTCTTCGTAGTTCATTCTGGTGAACTATTGGAATTTTTTTTATATGCAACCCTGTCTTCTGCCTAGATCGCCTTTTTTGGGTTTTCAGCCTATCTTGGTATTACTCTTTTTGCACTACTCCCTCCGTCCCGCCCGAAAGGGCAATTTTGCCTCCTAGCACGAAAATTAAGAAATGAATAAGGAAAGTGATGTAAGAAAGAGAAAAAGGTTAAATGTTGTGAGTATGAAAAATTAAATAGGAGAGAGAATGAGTGGGAGGAATAGTTAGGAGAGAGAATGTTGTGAGTGTAAAAGTAAAGTAGGAGAGAGAATGAGTGGGATAGGAAGAATATAAAAATAATAAAAACTTTCCTTTTTGGGGTTGTGCCCTTTTAAATGGGATGCCCAAAAAGGAAATTTGTGCCCTTTCGGACGGGACGGAGGGAGTATATTTTTTTTTCTTTTTTTTTGTGTGCAACCCTGTCTTCTGCCTAGACCGTCCTTTTTGGGTTTTCAGCCTAGCTGGGTATTACTCTTTTTGCACTATATTTTTTTTCTGTTTTTTTATGTGCAACCCTGTCTTCTGCCTAGACCGCCCTTTTTGGATTTTCAGCCTAGCTGGACATTACTCTTTTTGCACCATTTTTTTAGATATAGTACCGGCGAAGCTTGTCACTGTTGACTGGATGAACAAAGGGATTGCCTTCCAAGTCCGCAAGCTTCATTGCTCCTCCCGAGAGTATCTTTTGCACCACATACGGGCCAATCCAAACGGGTTCCCACTTTTCCAGAGGGTTGTCTCTGGTAGGGGGCTTTACTTTTAGTACTAAGTCACCCTCTTTGATATCTCTGGCCTTGACCTTTTTGTCGAATGCCCTGGCCATTTGCCTCTGGTAGGCTCGGGTGTGTTCCATGGCCTTCAGCCTCCTTTCATCAAGTAGGGCCAACTCATCATGCCGGCTGCGTAACCAGTCTACTTCATTGACACTGTTTTCCAGGAGGACCCTTAATGACGGGATTTCCAACTCTACTGGAAGCACCGCTTCCATCCCATAGGTCAGGACAAAAGGGGTTTCTCCCGTGGCTGTTTTAACAGGCGTTCTGTAGCCCCAGAGTGCCAGATGCAGCTTTTCGGGCCAGTCACGACCGCGGGTGGCCATTTTCCGGATAATTCTATCGAGTGTCTCATTGGCAGCTTCTACTGCTCCGTTAATATGAGACCTGTACGGGGATGATTTGTGGCGAGTGACTCTAAATTCTGACAGCAATCTATCGCAGTCCCCTTCAAAGTGCGATCCGTTATCTGAAATGATCTCATTTGGCACCAATATCTGCACATGATGTTTTCTTTGACAAACTGAGCCACTTTCTAGGAAGTAAGGACCTTATAGGACTTGGCTTCCACCCACTTCGTGAAGTAGTCCACTGTCACTAACACGAATTCATGCCCATTGCTTCCTATCGGGGCTATCTTCCCTATCACGTAAATGCCCCAAGTTGCAAACGGCCAAGGAGTCATCATGCAGTACAAGTCGTGAGGCGGAAAATGATTAAGGTTGGCAAACCGTTGGCATTTGTCACACTCTCAGACATGCTGAACACAGTCTGTTTCCATGGAAATCCAGTAGTATCCCATTCTGAGGATTACTTGCATCAACGCCCTAGCATTCATATGAGGACCGTAGGGACCATTATGGACTTCGGTCATTAGCTCTCTTGCCCTTTCTTTGGTGACACAAAAGAGGAGTGGTCCTTGGTACCGTTTCTTATACAGATCGCTCCCTAGGATGACATAGTGAGAGGCCAGCCGCTTCAAGGCTTGCAAGCTTTTGGCTTTGATGCCTTCCTTTGGTCTACCGTCTTCATCTCTAAAAGCTGACTCCCCATCTTTGAGGAACTGGTAAATCTGATTATACCAAGGTTCCTTGACAGGCTCAGGTCCCAAGTCTATCTCACAACAGAAAACTGGGGCTTCTCTTCTACCCACTCTGAATGGTTTTATTACTTTTCCCTCGGGGATCTCTACCAATGAGGCTAGAGTAGCTAAGGCATCTGGAAATCTGTTCTTGTCTCTCAAAAGGTAATGGAAGGTTACTTCTCTGAACTGCTCAGTCAACTCTTCCATATAGGCATGATACCTCTGAAGATTAAGATCCACAGTCTTCCACTTGTTGGAGACCTGGTTGATGATCAGGGCTGAGTCTCCATAGACCTCGAGTTCTTTGACATTTCATTCTAAGGCAGCCTCTAAACCAGCAATACAAGCTTCATACTCTGCAGCATTGATCATGACAGGGAAGTTCAACTTGATGGCTATTGGCGTGTGCTCATCTTTCAGGTCGACCAGTAGCATTCCTATGCCATTTCCCCTTTTGTTAGCATCCCTGTCAAAGAAAAGCTGCAATCGGTTCTCAGGCTCAACTACGAAGATTCCTTCATCCGAAAACTGGGGTTCAGGCTCTCGGTCCTCATTGCTAGGGAAGTTTTCCAGATGGTCTGACATCGCTTGACCCTTGATTGCCTTTCTCGTCACATAGTTGATGTCATACTCAGCAAGGAAGAACGACCACTTTGCTAGATGCATCGAAAGGGAAGGCTTGTTGAAGATGTATTTTATGGGGTCCATTTTCGAGACCAAGTTCACAGAGTGGTCCTGCATGTAATGCTTCAGCTTACCGACTATCCAGACCAGTCCTGCACAAGTCTTTTTGCATGCTGAGTAATTGAGCTCGCTCCCTTGCAGCTTCCGACTGGCAAAGTAAATGGCGTTCTCTACCCGAGAGTCCTTCTTTTCCTGAGCCACCATATCCCCAACTACTGTATCAGTGACAGTGAGATAGAGTAGAAGAGGTTTCTGTCCATGTGGGGGACATAGCACTGGGGGATGTACTAGGTACGCCTTGATTTGGTCAAAGGCATCCTGGCATTCCTCGTTCCATTCTGTGTCCACATTTTTCTTCATGAGCTTGAAGATGGGCTCGCACATGGTAGTCTGCTGGTTGACAAAATGACTAATGTACTGTAACTTGCCCATAAAGCTTTTGACCTCTATCTGAGTTCGAGGCGGTCTCATGTCCATAATGGCTTTGATCTTTCGAGGATCGACTTCAATGCCTCATTCTGTGACCATATACCCAAGTACTTTTCCTCTTTCACTCCAAAGGTTCATTTTGTAGGGTTCAGTCTCATGGAATGTTGTCTTAGCCTTTCAAAGAACATTTGTAGGTCGACAAAGTGTTGTCTATCTACACCTCGGGAATGGATTAGCATGTCATCGACATAGACCTCAATTTGTTTGTGGATCATGTCGTGAAAGAGTGCAGTCGCTGCCCTTTGATACGTAGCCCCGGCATTCTTAAGCCCGAAAGGCATCACCGTATAGCAATACGTCCCCCATGGTGTGGTGAAGGCTGTCTTTTCTTGGTCCTCCTCGGCCATCTTGATCAGGTTGTAGCCAGAAAAGCCATCAACAAAGGATTTGACTTCATAGTTGGCGGTGGCGTCCACTAGAATGTCTATGTTTGGCAACACATAGTCATCCTTGGGACTGGCCTTGTTCAGATCCCGGAAATCTACACAGCAGCGCTCCTTCCCATTGGCCTTAGTCACAGTCACGATGTTTGATAACCATGTCAGGTATTCAATGACCATGATGAATCCTACCCGCAGTAGCTTCTCAATCTCTTCTTTGACCTGTAGAGACCACTCTGGCTTAATCTTTCTTAGTTTCTGTTTCACTGGCTTGGCATCTGGTGCCAGAGGGATCCTGTGCTCCACAATCGAGCTATCTAGCCCCGACATGTCCTTATACTACCATGCAAACACATCCATGTATTCTCTGAGCAGATTGACCAGTCTGTCCCGTTCAGCCCCTTGAAAGAAGTTCCCGATCTGTGTCTCTTTAGGTTCCTCGACGGTACCCAAGTTAACACTTGTCAAAACCTCCTCGACAGCTTGGGCCCGATTTTCCTCTTTATCGGTAACCTGCTTAAAGATTTCTTTAATGTACTGTTCATTTAGTGTGTTTGCATCTTGTTCAAATGAATCATTATTAACTATTGTTAAGTTATTAGTTAATTTATCATTTGTTAAGTTGGCAATAAGGGGGTACTTGGAAAGATCTATCATTTCATTCAAGGCAAATGGAAAGATAACATTGGCTACATATTCATAATCTTCAGGCGTGAGGCCTTCAGATGACTCAGAGGACTGGAATTCGAAGACTCCTGACTCTAGGGTACGGATGACAGGGTGTTTGACATGACTGGACTGAGAGGGACGGGGAACCAATCCAAGCTCCGTGATCATTTGCTGTCTGCTAGCTATCGGCCCTGAGAATGTCTCCCAATTTTTCAAAGGCATCTCTGTCTTGATCACCAATGTACGGGGATCAAAAGGTTCTTCACCACTGTCTCCAATTGCTGCAACTGTCTCCTCATCTGAGCTGAAGTCGATTAAGTCAGGAATCTGTACTTCTTCATTAAACAGATTTTGCAGACCTGACTCATTATCCTCACTACGGCAGCTTCTATCCGGCTGATCTTTAGAAGAGCTAGCTCGAAGGCGGAGAAATCCATTACCCCTAATGGGAAAAGTACGGGCTCTTTGAGGCGGTCTGGGTTTCCTTTGAAGACATACTTGTTCTGAACAGTAGTGGTAGCCCCAAGAATATTCGGCAAGTCAAGAAACATCCTCCGAATAGGATTTACTGGTTTGCCATGAACTTTCTCAAGGTTTTCAAGAATAATTTTCCTCAAGGAGGGCTGGCTATCACCTTCATCATATTGGGTCTCACCTTTTATGAAGTACTGGGCCAGAGAAAAACTGTAAGGACGGAGACGGGCCCCTTCGCTTTGCTTTTCCTGAACTGTTCCCTTGGCTTTTCTGTCATCCTGAGGTTACGGTTTGTATCCTAGGCCGTGTCGGGTGGTCTGCTCCTTTGCATCGATGACCGCATTGCGACCCTGAAGTCTTTTACCCAGTCCAAGTCCCGAAAGGTAACCCATCTTTCTCATCATTTGCATGGCAGGAGGTATTTTATCAGAAGTAGCAGTGAGTTCCGTGCAACACACATGCACTTTAGAGGAGGCTACAGAGAATCCGGTCAATGTAAGCCCTTCGTCATCATGTTTGATCTCCAGTATTGGGATACCCCCTGTGGTGATTCCTTCCACGGTGACACTGTCTCCATAGATAGTAGTGATAGTCCCAGCACTTGACTGAAACTTGACGCATTGGTGCTAAGTAGAGGCTACCCCATTTATCTGGTGGATCCAGGGTCGTCCCAGTAAAGCGGTGAATGGAATGGGGATGTCAATCACTTGGAAGTCTACATCCATGATCTTTTTCCTGAACCACAATTTTAGAGTTGCAATCCCCAAAACTGATCGAGCAGTGGAATCGTAGGCCTTAATAGTTTGACTGGAAGGCTTCAAGTCTGTAGGCTTCAAATCCAACAAATCCATCATTTTTGCTAGCAGGACATTCATTGCAGACCCTCCATCAACTAACACCCTTGGTAACCGGCATTCTTCCAACTGGACTGTGATGTAATGGGGCTCGTTATGACTGGCTCCATACTTCGGCAGGTCCAGGTCAGTGAAGGTGATGATATTTCCATAGTGGATACTTCCAATCATTTGGATGACCTCATCTGGGGTGACATCTATGGGCACCATAGTCTTGGCCAAACTTTCTTCTAGCTTCAACTTGTGAGGGTATGAGGAGGTTAACAGGGACCACAGGGAAATATTGGCTTGAGTACACTTCAACTGAGTCAACACCTGGTCTTCCTTCTCGGAGTCTGGCTTTTCTGCTTCTGGCTTGTAAGGTCTTTTATCTGTCTTTGGTTCGGAGACGACATTTCTTTTGTCACCTTTTGGCTGTTCCATACTCATCTGCCCAGACCGAGTCAACACATAGACTTTAGACTTCTCCGAGTCATTAGTCCTATCGAAAGATTCCTTCAGCTCTTTCAGGGTTAAAGGCGGGCTTTTGCTGGCATATGGCCAACTCTGCTGATTAATTTGATTCACAGCACTACCAGAGGTATAGGCAGCTTCCTGAATCTGATCCCAGGTTAAAGGCTTCCTGGCTTTTTCTGAGTTCTGACTTCCCCATTGGCTTAGCAACTGCCTGATTTCAGTTTCTTCTTCCTCACTCAAAGCCTTGACAGTTTCATTCAAGCTTTTCAGAGTCAACATGCAATAGGAATTATCGCTCCCGGGGTTCGGAGGTTTTCTAGTGGCTTCCTCATCTTTCCATAGCAACTTTTTCAACAAAGCAAGGTCACATTCCTCATCACTGTCAAACATATCCCTTTTTTCCCTCAGGGTCAACCTTCTGACGGCATCTTTGACATTGGCCAAACACTTCCTGAAGTGGGAGATTCCATCATCGATAAGGATTTCGGTGGGGTTAAACCTTGTGGTAGGTTCCTGTTCTTTACATACGGGAGGGTTTTCTGGGCTATCTGGCTTCTGAGCTAACCACTCTTCCACCGTTCCTTCCGGCATTTCAACCGTGTCTTCCTCAGTCTCACTACAATAACTTCTGAACTCTTCCCCTGACTTAGGGATTACCAAGAAAATGTCATTGTCGTCGTAAGATAGGAAGGGGACCGGGTTCGCTTCAAACTTTAAAACCCTTTCTAGGGCTTCCAATGTAACGACCCCAACTTTTCATCAATAAAACATAATTCAATTCATAAATAAAATTCCAAAACCAGGCTACCTTAACGGCTAGTACATCCTAACCATAATTCAAATGCGGAAAATAACGGTCTTTCAACCTTAACGGCTAGTATCATTCACTAGCTTATTCAACTAAACATTGATTGAATACTTCAATCCTCATAAATGCGCCGCCATCCATGCGACCGATCCTCTCCCCCTAGTGATTACCTGGGAGGGAAAGAATAAGAAAAGGGTCAGCGAACAATGCCCAGTAAGTGCATACGGAATCTCTCCGGGTACTAAGGAAGAGATGACCGAAAGAACGAAACCAATCGAATTATTCAACGAAAGGCTATCAACAATAATCAAAACCTTACACATTCAAAATACAGTTATCATACTCACAGAGAACATGGCCATATCACAAGTTCGTTAATTCCAGAGTTTCAAACACCTTTCAGGGTGTCAAACCTTTTCAGGGTGTTAAGAGAATAAGAGACCTTACACCTTTTCAGGGTGATCCTTGAATAAGAGACTCCAAGCCTGTTCAGGGTGCTCCCTTATCCCGACATATCATGATAGTCAACTACTTCATCAAGTAGTGTATAAGCGTCTAAGTCCTTTTCAGGGATTAGAGTAATTCTAATAAAGTCCTTTTTAATCAGATTAATTC
Source organism: Adenophora triphylla var. japonica (assembly GCA_022495995.1). Taxonomy (NCBI): domain Eukaryota; kingdom Viridiplantae; phylum Streptophyta; class Magnoliopsida; order Asterales; family Campanulaceae; genus Adenophora; species Adenophora triphylla. The sequence continues at coordinate 242,987 of JAFEMH010003283.1, read as the reverse complement.
TTGCTAAGTCTTTTCCTGTCAGACAAAGCCAACTATATCCTTTTCAATCACGTATAACAATTTCCACATATAGTGTTCATAGGTACAAGAACACATTAAATAATTTCAATTTCATTAGATACCCATTGAACAAAACATATCAAGGGTAAGATTCAACAAAGAACGATCATACGAGGGATCATTTTAAAAACACTACCTGCCACTTGGTAGCATGTATACTTTTAAAAACCATGGAATTCTAACTCAAGGATTGAAACCAAAAGTCTAAAGAACGTAATCCCTTACCTTGATTTATTGTCCTTTCCTTGCAACGAATCTCCGTCCAAATCTACAATAATACAACGGTGTTCTTAGGGTACAATATATTTTATTTACTCAACCGAAAACTAACTTTAACGGCCTTGATACTCTAAGAGTTATTCTTCTTTAACTATCCTAAAGGTTACTCTTTCATCCCTTTAAATTTATTACTTTCTTCCTAGGATTTCTAGGTTCTAAACCCATCCCAATTCACTTCCACCCATTCTACACACACCAAACACACCTAACTCAGCACATCTAAACACACACAAGCTCACACACTCCCACACACATACACGCACACAACCAGTTACACACGGCTGTACACACCCACAACACTTGCATCAGCACACACGCACACACACACACACAGCCACTGCACAGCCAGCAGCCACACACCCACACACACGGCACCCCCAAAACACACACAACTCTAGTTTTTCTTTGTTTCTTTCATAACCTTAGCATGCAATACTTAGTCACCCATTGATTACATACTCACTCCTAACCATAATTCATAATTGGTAGGCTTTTAAACAATCCTACTTCACTGTCATAAGTTTAGATTACTCCCCCCATTATTCACCAATAACAACCCCCTACTTCCATAGAAATTTCTTAGCATGGCATATCAATATTCAAAAGAAAACCACATGCTAATCCTTGGTTATAATCGACAAGTAAAATTTCATAATTCATTCATCATCATATTTCATTCACCAATCTGATTTCCTTCCTAAACCTGACTTTAGGATTCCTTTTAGAGTGTTTACATGCTTCTTTATCTTAGAATCCAAAAGAAGAGAATGATTGTTTACCTTGGTAGAGCTTGAACACAACAATGGATTCCTTCCTTCTCTCTTCTTCCTTCTTCCTTGGCTTCTTCTTCCCTTCTTACTGTCGCCTTCTCCTTCTGCCATTTTCTTTCTCCCAGCGCCTCTCTCTCTCTCTCTCTGGCCGATCCCTCTCCAAACGGCTCTCTCTCTCTCTCCCTTTATTCCTTGGCTGCTTAAGACACTAAAAGCCTACACCCTTTTTGGCTTCCAGCAGTTTAAACCATGAAGAGGCTCCCTTGGATTTAATACCATATATTTATTTTATGGGTTTCCTAAACCTAAACCCAAGATTATCCAAGTCCAAGTCCAATGTGTAAACCCAATTTAAGTAACCCAAGTTGAATAAATCAAGCCCTCATAATCCTAGTCCATTTAGGAAAAGAATAAACACCAATAATTAATTAATTAACTAACATAATTAATTAAAGGAAAAAAATATTTAATAATATAAATAGTATAGATTTTTTTAGGGTTATTACATTCTTACCCCCTTAAAAAGGTTTGGTCCACCAAACCAAACGCACTCATTCCGAGAACAGGACGGGATTTGACTCTCGCATCTCGCTCTCGAGCACCCACATTGCTTCTCTTTCTGTGTGGTTGCTCCACTGCACTTTCACGTAAGGAATTACTCGCCTTCTCAAATTCTGATCTTTCCAATCTGTGATGTACCCGATTTTCATTTTTTGAAAAACCAAACGGAGTCGCCACGCCGTTTTTAGTTTAAGGGCCAAAACATTGAAAAATGCCCAAAAATGAGAGATTTGAGTTCGGAGGTCACGTTACATTCCGGGAAGAACGTTAGGGTTCACCCGGAATGCCTTGTAAAACGAGTCTTCCTAATTTAAAACCATTTGTATGTATGTGTGTGTGTGTGTTTCTTTGGTTAAAATAAATGCAAACTGAGAAAACTAAAAATTGAGAACTCTTTGTAAGACATTAAACAAGTCCCATGATTTTTGGTATGATTTTAGGGTTGAGTTTTGGTACTCAAAAGACTCCTTGAAGTTGAAAGTCAATTCTGTCAGAATGAAAAAGACAGTGGACACTTGATTTTAAAATGGATTTAAGAGATTTAAAAATTCATAATCTGGGGAAAGTCAGAGAATGAAAGTTGTTCAAAACATCTTGAATAAGGTTAATGAAAATTATTTTTATAATTGGAGATGATTTGATGGACCAAAATATTCTGGAAATCACAGATGTGAAATCTGGATTTCCAGAGACTGCCAAACTGACCTTTGAAAAATAATTTGGAAAAGGCAGTTAGACTCACTTAAAAATAAAAGTAAAAATATTTATGGAATCCTATGGATGTTGGCTATAAAAAGTATTTTGTAGTCAACACCATATTCCAAGTTTTACTGTGTCCAAAAAATAGTAATATGGACTGAGGTCACAGAGAAATTCTACTGGACAGCAACATACTCTTGAAGGAAAATGTGATTTTATGGGTTTTGCATCTATTTCCACCCCATTTTCATCCCTAGAATTGATTGGTGATTCATTGCTTTGTGTCATATCAAGTCATCCTTGGGGTATTAATGGAGGTTTAGAGCAAAACGGGAGAGGGAGTTTAAAAAAAGGGTTTTTTAAGAAGAGAAATTAACTAAGAGGAAAGAAAGTTAAACCCTAAGATGATCATCATGGGGACTTAACCCCAAAGATGACCATCTTAGGTCAAACTAACAACAAAATGAAGTAAAGATTTAAGCTTAAGACAAGTAAATTAAGAACAAAGAAAGTGAATAGAACTTTAAACAAGCAAATTAAGATAAAAATGTAAATCAAGACATGAAATTAAAGAGTATTTTAGGGTTTTAAAGAAGGAGGGTTTACCAATGATGGTTAAGCCCAATCTTCTTGTTAATGTTGTGTTTGGCTTGAATAGATTCAAGACTTAAGTGTGTTTAGTGTTTGTTAATAGAGTTGGTCAAAGAAAAAACAAGTAGATAACACTTAAGTCTTCTATGTTTTCTCTCTAATCCTCCTCTTTAGTGTTGATTTAAGCTTGAGCTTGTGGGTTTAAGAGAGTTTTGAGAGTGTTTAGTGAGTGAGATTTGGGAAAATGATTAAGAGAAAAAGTTTGCAATTAAGAAATTCCCACTGTTTTCTCTAATATTTTTGCCAGAATGCTGTTGTGAGTGAGTTCTCTTGTCCTGAAAATGAGGCTGAGGGGCTCTATTTATAGGCCACTGGAGGGAAAAATGGTCCGGCGGATTTATCATTCTCATCCGCGCGGATCGTATTGATGGTGTGCACTGTTCATTTATTGCTGCTGCAGGCTTTGGACAGGAGGAATAAATTGTTCAAACACTCAACTTCTGTTATTCTGATTCTTTGTTTTCGAATTTTTACCCTTTGTGAGATTCCTTACCTTGTTTAACTCCAAATAGCAATCCCCAACTTACCCTTGCTTTGTTAGAAAAGTTAGGGTTTGTTAGAAAAGTTAAGGTTTAGGTTAAGGATGTTAGGATTTGGTGAGGTGTGTGAAGGCTTTTGTTAGTTTTCTAACGAAAATACTAACAACTCAAATTGGAGCACTTACAGTAGCCCCTCGGCGACGGCGCTTTCGAAGGAAGCAGGGTCGTCGATAAGAGTAAGGCTCCATATTTGACAAGATGGGGAAAGGGGTGACCAAAGTGGTTGAGTGGCTGAACCAATTTAATAGGCTACCTACGTATCCTTTGAGGAATCAAGCCGGTCGTAGTTCGGGTCTTTTGACTATCTTCAGATCGTTGACCCTAGAGGGACTATTTTAGGGAAGTCGCCCTAAGATTTGACTATTTTTGGGAAGTCGCCCTAAGGTTTGACTATTTTTGGGAAGTTGCCCTAAGATTTGTCTATTTTTGGGAAGTCGTCCTAAGATTTGACTATTTTTGGAAAGTCGCCCTAAGATTTGACTATTTTTGGGAAGTCGCTCTAAGATTTGACTATTTTTGGGAAGTTTCCCTAAGGTTTGACTATTTTTGGGAAGTCGCCCTAAGGTTTGACTATTTTTGGGAAGTCGCCCTAAGATTTGACTATTTTTGGGAAGTCGCCCTAAGATTTGACTATTTTTGGGAAGTCGCCCTAAGATTTGACTATTTTTGGGAAGTCGCCCTAAGATTTGACTATTTTTTGGAAGTCGCCGTAAGATTTGACTATTTTTGGGAAGTCGTCCTAAGATTTCAGTTTGTCGAATTAGGGGATGATTGCGATTTATCACTTTCCTCGTGTTGTGTGTCGAAATCGAAGTGATAGCGTTTTAGGTGCCTCAAACCTTAATGATGGCGTTTTAGGTGCCTCGAACCTTGATAATGGCATTTTAGGTGCCTCAAACCCTAATGATGGCATTTTAGGTGCCCGAACCTTGACAAATGGTGATCTTTGATGTTCGTATCCTTTCGTTGGGGATGGACTCTGAGGGGATAGACAGTCTTTTGGTGGAGTTCATTTGAAGGGATCGGTCTTACGTTTGCTGCCGGAGGTGAAAACGAGGAAAGAAACGGGATTCCGTTAACTTTCGTCGGGGATGAACCTAAGTTGAGGTTTAGTTCAGAAGTATAAACCTAAATGGGGACTTAGTTTAGGAGTATGAACCTAAGTTGGGGTTTGGTTCAGGAGTATGAATCTAAGTTGAGGTTTAGTTCAGGAGTATGAACCTAAATGGGGACTTAGTTCAGGAGTATGAACCTAATTTGGGGTTTAGTTCAGGAGTATGAACCTAAATGGGGACTTAGTTCAGGAGTATGAACCTAAGTTTGAGATTTAGTTCAGGAGTATGAACCTAAATGGGGGCTTAGTTCAGGAGTATGAACCTAAATGGGGGCTTAGTTCAGGAGTATGAACCTAAGTTTGAGATTTAGTTCAGGAGTATGAACCTAAATGGGGGCTTAGTTCAGGAGTATGAACCTAAGTTTGAGATTTAGTTCAGGAGTATGAACCTAAATGGGGACTTAGTTTAGGAGTATGAACTTAAGTTTGAGATTTAGTTCAGGAGTATGAACCTAAATGGGGACTCAGTTCAGGAGTATGAACTTAAGTTTGAGATTTAGTTCAGGAGTATGAACCTAAATGGGGGCTCAGTTCAGGAGTATGAACTTAAGTTTGAGATTTCGTACCTGAGGGAGACTATTTGAAGGTGTTCTCGCTAGGAAAGATTCGGGCTTACGAGAACTATCATGGAAAAGGGTGACCGTGTTGGTCAAGTGGCTGGACCTATGATAGGCTACCTACGTATCCGAATGGGAATCAAGCCTGTACATAGTGGCGATAACGAGAGGCCACGTGCTTTGTACCCAAGATTGACTGTTCTTAGGGGAGTCACCCCAGGTTTGACTGTATTTGGAGTCACCCGAGGATTGACTGTTTTTGGGTGTCACCCGAGGTTTGACTGTATTTGGGAGTCACCCGAGGATTGACTGTTTTTGGGAGTCACCCGAGGATTGACTATTTTTGGGAGTCACCCGAAGGTTTGACTATTATCTGGGAGTCACCCGAGGTTTGATGATAATGTTCTTTAGAAAAGTAGTTGACTAAGATATGATTTCATACATATGCTGTGCTTACCTGTAGCTGCCGGAAGGACTGAGGCTACGGCTGATGGCGAAGAAGAGTTGTTGGATTGCCGTTCGCGGGGCGATCTTTGTTGGCGATTTGCTGCATTTGTTAGTAGAGATGCATATATGACATTCATGATAACAGATGCATGCATAGGACCAAAATGATTATGAGAGTATCACTGCATATGTTCGCGAGATGATGCATTTACTTGCTTTTGGAGATGCACTTAGCCTAAGCTTTTGGCAAGGAAATTATGATTTATGATCTTCAATCACTTAGGATTGTTCCTATTGATTCAAATTTTGCGCATGCTATATGAGCCTTGGGGAGATGGTGATGAGAGGGGATGTATTGGGATGTATGTGTCTGGAAACTGTTTGGAACAGATTTTGAGCAAGTGGGGGGGGGGTGAGAGCCCTCGATCGCGATTTAAACAGCGGTTGTTAATGAGGTTTTGTTAACAGTATCACATGGACCTCAATTTTGATGAGATTGGATTCGGATCCCGGGTCTTGGTTGAAATTTTCCCTCTCAATCTTGGTCATTTGAAGCTGATGCCGACAGGCTCTAGAGTACGTCGACATGAGTGAAACATCTTTCATTTGGGTGAGCTGTAACTTGGCCGAAACCTTGTTCGGGGAATGATTTGATGAAATTGCTAATGCCGGGAGAAACCCAGATCTTAAATTCCGATGCTACGGGAAGCTGCTATGTATCAAGTTGTGAAGCTGAAAATCTAGTTGTTGATGTGACTAGACCTTTCTTGTGACTTGATAAAATTCAGGTCCAGAGGACCAGCCTGGTGTAAGTGCTCCAATTTGAGCTTGTTAGAATTTTCGTTAGAAAATTAACGAAAGTTATAACATTTCTAACAATTCCTAACAATCCTAACATTTCTAACAAAGTGAGGGTAAAATGGGCATTGTTATTTAAGGTTAAACCTCAAAAAGAATCTCAAAAAGCAAAACAAAAGAAGAAAACCAAAAATGGCAATGGCTGGAAACACAAAAACTGGCTGTTAATTTGAATTTTGAAAAGAAATATTCTTCTTGTCCAAAGCTGGAGCTGCATTTAATGAACAGTGCACGCCAAGCAACCCCATCCGCGCGGACATCTTTGCATATTTCAGAGGGCTATAAATTGAGCCCTCCAGTCACAAAAATAAGGAGGAAAAACACATTTTGCACCGAACCTCTGGCGAAATATAGAGAGAAAACAGTGAGAATTCACTTGAATTGTCACCATTTTCTCTCCAATCTTTCCCAACTCATACTCATCCACTCACTCTCATATTAAAGCCCTAAACACTCATACACTCAAGCCAAACACTCAAGAACACAAGGAAGATTGGTAAACCCTCCTCTTCCTAACCCTAAATCTCATCCATGCATGCATCTTCAAACTACAAAATGTAGTTCTTTCATCTTCTTGCTCTAGATCTAAGAAGATCACCATGGAAGACCATCTCCATGGATGATCTTCTACAAAGATCAAAATTATTTTCAAGTTCTCTTACTTTCTTTCAAAGAAAACTCATTTTCAAAACCCTAAAAACCATTTTCAAGCATAAAATCTCATTTTCAAAGGATAAAAATCCCCTTCCCAAGCAAATGAAATGCTTAGTCCTAATGTACCCCAAGGATGGTTTGGTATAGTTGATTCACCACTAAAAAGTCTAGTGATCACTAACCAAAACCTAGGGAAATGGGGACAAGCATGGATGCAAAACCCCCCTTAAAATCATATTTTCTTTCTTGAGAAGTTGCTGTCCAGTAGCAATTTTCTCAGACCTCAGTCCATGGTCTTAATTTTTGGACACAGATGAACTTGGAATTTGGTGTTGACTACAAAATACTTTTTGTAGCCAACATCCAGAGCTTTCCAGACATATTTTTACTTTATTTTTTTGGGTGAGTAAAACTCCTCTTTTCAAATTTTCTTTCAGAGGCTAGTTCATCAGCTTCTGGGAATCCAGATCTCATATCTGAGGTTTCCAGAAGGTTTTGACCCCTCAAATCTTCTCCAAAATGGAAAATTCCTTCGCTTACAAAACTTTATTTAAGGTGTCTAGAACAACTTTCATTCTCTGAGTTTATCCAGATTATGAAGTTTTAAGACCCTTGAATCCATTTCAAAATCAAAGGTCCACTGCCTTTTTCATTCTGGCAGAAATGGCTCTCAACTTCAAAAGGTCTTTTGAGTACCAAATCTCAATCCAAAAATCTTCCAAAAAATCATGGGATCAGTTTAAAGTCTTAAAAAGATATCCCAATTTTTACTTTTCTGAGTTTCAACTTATTTTGGCCAAAACACATACACACAGACACACACACACACAAATGATTTTCAGCTTGGAAGACTCGTTTTACGAGGCGCGTCGGGTGCACACTAACGTCCTTCCCGACGCGTAACATGACCTCCGAACCTAAATCTCTGATCTCGGGCTTTTTTCAAAGTTTTGGCCCTCAAAATTAAAATTGCGTGGCGACTCCGTTTTCGTTGATTTTTCTTTTAAACAAAAAATGGGAAAATTTTCGAATCACACATTCATCACAGTGGCGACTCCGCTGGGGACTAAGCTTTTTTTTTTAAAAAAAAAAAATGGTATTTGGTATATTGGTGGAAACCACTAAATTTCCCGTTATCGCCTCCTAACACGAGTCGGGGATAAATTGTGGTCTAACAATCCCACGTACCGGTATCACCGTTTTCAAAAAAAAAAAAGCTTTTGAGGGTCAAGCTTCCGTCCGGCTTTGAAAATCATTTTTGTGTGTGTGTTGATTTTTGCACGGTTTTCATGTTGTTTTGGCCGCCTCGGAGAAAGTCAAAATTTTGGTTTGTCGGAATAATGTCCCTAAACGTCGGAATTTTCGTGCTTACGTGCTTATGTGCTCATTAAAAATTTCAAAAAAAAATTTCAAAAAAAAAGGATTTTAAAAAAAAAAAGAAAAAGAAAATTTCCAAAAAAAAAATCATGCATCATATTTTTAAGACTCATAAAAAAATCTCTATTTTACTCAGAAAAAGAATATAGACTGCTTGCACACTACGCGCACGTGACCGTACACTGCACACTACGTCCTTAACCCGGGGAAATCCTTGTCGCGGTCCGTTTGGTCTTATTACACCTCTCGGATGAGCACAGGACTACCCAAACATCCCATGGAGCCTCGTGTCGACCATTGAAATTACCCGGATCCGAGCAGGCTTCGCAGCCCCGGCATCTGGCGTCTTTCGCGTTGGGGCGACGTGTCTCGCCATTTTTTGTTTTTGTAGAGTCGCCACGCCGTTTTTATTAAGCCCAAAACATTGAAAAAAGGGCATCGGTTTAAAGATAATTTTAAAGCTGTTTTTTGTGTGATGAGATTTTGAGTTCGGAGGTCGAGATGACTCCCGGGAAGAGAATATTAGAATATTAGAGCTCACCGAGTAGCCTCGTAAAACGAGTCTTTCGGATACCCCTAATATCCTTTAAATGTTGTGTGTGTGTGTGTGTGTGCTTTTAAAAAATGCATCTTTGTATCGGATGTCTACATTGTATGCTATGTATGGAAATGTATTGAAATAGTATAGGAAGGAAGCCTTACCAATGTTGGTTCGTGTACGCCTTTGGAGAATAGTGTTTGAGGTCGGAGTAGCGTTCGGTACGGATCGGGATTGCCGGGAGGGATCGGTTGTCTGCGGACGAGTTTCGGCGTGAGTTGAGGTTGTAGGCTGCGTTCGGGCGAGAGGTTCGGCGTGCGTGGGGATCGTCGGGATCACTCGGGCGGAGGTTCGGCGTGCGTTGTGGTGGCGGGAGTCACTCGGGCGAGTTTCGGCGTGATTTGGGATCGTCGGTTTGACTCGGAAAGAGCCGGGACACCGTGGAAAGACCGAGCGAGGCCTCGGAGTACCACGAGGGGCCTCGAGTACCTCGAGAGTGCCTCGGGGCAGCGCGGGAGCGTCTCGGGAGCGCTCGGGGAGGCCGGAGCACCACAAGGGAGCTCGGAAGGCCTCGGAAGGATCCGAAAGGGGCGGGAGTGCCTCGAGAGGACTTAGAGGAACGAGGAAGGCTAAGGGAGGAAGAGAGAAGAGGGAGGTGTGTGAAAATGAGGAGGGAGCCCTCTATTTATAGTAAAAATTTCGGAGCAAAGAGGTCCGTACGGACCTTCTTGGTTATCGAGAATTTTGGATTTCCTCGATTTGAGGGAATGCGCAATGATGGTGAATATTACGGAATGATGATGTCCCCATGCAAGAAGGTCCGTACGGACCAACTCGGCATGCAAAGAGGTCCGTACGGACCAACCATGCATTTGGGTAATCATTTCTTAGGGATTTGAGGGAATATTGTGGACTTTAAGGGGATTCGGTAATTATGACGGCAAAGAGGTCCGTACGGATCAATATTGCTTTCCCAATTTCCTGAAAATTCCCGAAAGGTCCTTTTGTCCCTTTTTATCCCAGGAAGGCTCCTCCACTTGGTTTGGTTGGGGGTTTGAGAGGGTTTTGAGAGGGTTTTGAGTGCCGAGAGGTCTCAGAGGCTGCGTTGATGAGTCTGCGGTGTTTCCGTGTGTTTGAAAGGGGGTGATCAGTTGGGGTACTTACGAAGCCCCTCGACGGCGTCACTTATGAAAGAAGTGGGGTCGCCGATAAGATAAGGGTCCTAATGCGGATCGCGTCTTTGGGAGAGGAAGTGGCCGTGAGGGTCAATGTGAGGACGTGGTGGTGTCCTTTTGTGTGACCGTTTAGGTCAATAGGCTGGACCTGTGATAGGATTCCTACGTATCCACTGGCGGGAATCAAGCACAGTCGTAGTTCGGGTGTGGGGTGAGTGTTTTGTGAATGCGGGCGTGGTGGTGCCACGAAGTGTTGTGTGACCGCCGAGGTCGGTGGTGAGGACGTGGTGGTGTCTGGGTGACCGTATAGGTCGATGGGAAGGACGTGGTGGTGTCCTAGGTGGCCAGTATAGGTCGATGGTGGACCTGTGATAGGATTCCTACGTATCCTGGCGGGAATCAAGCACAGTCGTAGTTCGGAGGTCGTGAATTTGTGAGTGCATGTGGGCGTGGTGGTGCCACGAAGTGTTGTGTGACCGCCGAGGTCGGTGGTAGGGACGTGGTGGTGTCTGAGATGTGGTGACCGCCGAGGTCAATTGTGAGACATGGTGGCGTCTGGGATGGAAATTTTACGATTTTCCTAATCGGGTGGTTTAAGGCCTTAGGGCCGGAGATAGAGTGAGGACTTGAATCGTCTTCGATTGCGGTTGGTGCCACGGAGGACTTTGAATCGTCTTACAGTTGCGGTTGGTGCCACGGCGGAGGACTTTGAATCGCCTTACGGCGGCGGTTGGTGCCTGGCCGGAGGACTTTGAATCGTCATCGGCGGCGGTTGGTGCCATGGCCCGGAGGACTTTGAATCGTCTTCTAGCGGCGGTTGATGTAATGCGCGAGGACTTTGAATCGTCTTCTAGCGGCGGTTTGATGTAATGCGCGAGGACTTTGAATCGTCTTCTAGCCGCGGTTTGATGTAATGCGAGAGACTTTGAATCGTCTTCTAGCCGCGGTTGATGTAATGCGCGAGACTTTGAATCGTCTTCTAGCCGCAGTTTGATGTAATGCGCGAGACTTTGAATCGTCTTCTAGCCGATTGTGGAGGCGTGGGCCTTGTGCTTCGAGAGGCGTAGATGCCTTTGTGTTTTTGCATGTTGAGTAGAAGGTTGGACTTACGATGGCTGCCGGTGCTTGCGTTGCCGTTGAAGTGGGCGAGGATGACGGCGGTGATAGCTTCCCCATTTGGCATTTTGGAGCGCTTCGTGCCTTGGGACTTGTACTCGGAGGTGTTGGCTCCTTCTTGTGCTTGTTTTGCCGTTGAGTGGGCAAGGATGATGGCAGTCTTTGAGGATATGCGATCTGTATGACTTCCCTTTCGACTTGTTGGGGAGGAGCTCGGGCTTACTTTGATGGCCGGTGCTTGCTGCCGTTGAAGTGGGCGAGATTCGGGCTTACATCGGCTATAGGTGCTTGAATTCTTGGGGATGCGTGACCTTGTAGGGAGCCCTTTTACATTGGGAAGATGACTTCGGACCTCTTTTGAGGAGCAGTGGTTGGTTGTCGTTGAGCGTTTGAGAGCGTCTTGTGCCTTGATATTCGTCTTTGGGAGAGTGTTGGCTCCTTCTTGAATTGCCGTTGAGCGGGCGGTGGTTGGAATTGCCGTTGAGCGTTTGGAGGCGTCTCGTGCCTTGGGATTACGTCTTTGGGAGGTGTTGGCTCCTTCTTGAATTACCGTTGAGCGGGCGGTGGTTGAATTGCCGTTGGAGTGGCGAGACCGGTCTTACGTTGATGGCCGAGGATTGAATTGCCGTTGAAGTGGCGAGACCGGTCTTACGTTGATGGCGGTGGATTGAATTGCCGTTGAAGTGGCGAGACCGGTCTTACGTTGATGGCCGGTGATTGAATGCCGTTGAAGTGGCGAGATCGGTCTTACGTTTGATGGCCGATGGTTGAATTGCCGTTGAAGTGGCGAGGATCGGTCTTACGTTGATGGCCGATGGTTGAATTGCCGTTGAAGTGGCGAGATCGGTCTTACGTTTGATGGCCGATGGTTGAATTGCCGTTGAAGTGGGCGAGAGACCGGTCTTACGTTGATGGCCGATGGTTGAATTGCCGTTGAAGTGGGCGAGGACCGGTCTTACGGCGGCCGGTGGTTGGAATTGCCGTTGAAGTGGCGAGACCGGTCTTACGTTGATGGCCGATGGTTGAATTGCCGTTGAAGTGGGCGAGGACCGGTCTTACGGCGACGGCCGGTGGTTAGATTGCCGTTGAAGTGGCGAGACCGGTCTTACGTTGATGGCGGTGGTTGAATTGCCGTTGAAGTGGGCGAGACCGGTCTTACGTTGATGGCCGATGGTTGAATTGCCGTTGAAGTGGCGAGACCGGTCTTGGCCGACGGCGGTGGATTGAATTGCCGTTGAAGTGGCGAGACCGGTCTTACGTTGATGGCCGGGGATTGAATTGCCGTTGAAGTGGCGAGGCCGGTCTTACGTTGATGGCGGTGGTTGAATTGCCGTTGAAGTGGGCGAGATCGGTCTTACGTTTGATGGCCGGTGGTTGAATTGCCGTTGAAGTGGCGAGGCCGGTCTTACGTTTGATGGCCGGTGGTTGATTTGAAGGGTTAGGGACCATTACACTTGGATTTCTTTGGAAAAGGCCTTAGGACGGCCGGGGGCAAAGATTATAAGGGCGGGAAAGTAATTTGGCCACCCCTTGCAAAGAGGTCCGTACGGACCAACACGGTTGCAAAAGAGGTCCGTACGGACCACTTTGGTTTTCTGATTCCCGAGTTTTGACCGGGTTTAAATTCGAGGCAACCTCTTCATTTCCCATTTCCGGTGCGTGAACCGGCGAGAGAAGAGAGAAAACTCCATTTTTGTCCAAAATCTTCCATTTTCTTAGCTTGAATTGCTTGCAATGGCGGAGGGATCTCGAAGGAGTCGTCGTCAGCGCGATCGAGGTGGTCGAGCAACGGATGGAGCTTCAAAGGAATTGGATTTCGTTCGTTCCATCTTCGAAGAACCGGATGTCTTGTATCCAGAATCGGAGGTGCACAATCGTCGCTCTACGAACGTCGGGGAGGTAAGAAATGCATTCGTTTTGATTCCCTGCTCGAATTTTTGAATGCTAGAACTAGGTTTTAGTTTTTCGCATTTTTGAATTTTTGTTATTATTTTATGCCTTTTTGTGAAATTCTTGATGAATTGTTTGAAAATGGACATGTAAAAATTGTGGGTATGTGTATTTTGTGCAGAAATGTGTAGATTAGCTTTTATTTGTGAAAATAAAGTGCCTCTCTAATGAAATGCATGCTTTGGTGTTTTGTACCGTATGCTATTTATGTATGTACATTATGAGAAAAATTATCGTGTAGTGATAATTTTTGTGAAAAAATGTGACATGTGCCGTGTTTTGTGACGGGTTATATGTGAAAGTGTGTGCCGTGTAGGGACGGATTTTTTTTTTTTTTTTGAAAAATGTGTTATGCATATGTGTCGTGCCGTGTGTGCCATGTTTTTGGGTGACGGACTTTGTGGGGAAAACATGTGCAATATGTGCCGTGTTTTTGTGACGGGTTATATGTGCCTTTGCCGTGTTGGGACGGATCTTTTTTGAAAATGTGTCGTGTAGGGTTTAATCCCCCTTTTTTTCTTTTGAGAAAATGTGTACAGTGGAGTGCCGTGTTTTTGTGACGGACCGCATGGGAAAAATTATATGTATGATATATGTGAAAATTATGTGCAATATGTGCCGTGTTTTGTGACGGGTTATATGTGAAAAATATTAAATCTTGTGATTGACGTACCTTTCTTTGTGTTTACTGCGGGATGCGGGAGCTTATGGCGGGAAGGCCAAGAGGATGAACTTCGGGGATCGCTCGAGGCATTGTTGGTATGGCGGCGGATGCACGATATTTCCGTGGACGGTAGGCCGAGTCCCCGGAGGCTGGTTTATGCTTCGGCACAGGTGTGTTCGTTGAGAACACATTTGGAGTGTCGACACGAGGAAGAACAAGAGTGTCTTCCTTGGCCTTTACGAGTGCGGTGGGATACCACCCACACCTTCCATCGAGTGGGGAGAGGTGACGGTGACGCCTACCGACTTTCTTTGCGATCGCGGGCTTTCCTTGAAAGGAGGGCCGGTGCGGTGGAAGACATGATCTACGATGTGGTCTTGGCCGAGCTCTTGGGCTTTGAGCCTCGTCCTCGCGAGGGCACAGGCATGTTGTATAGCGACGTGGGCTGAAGATCACGTCCGGCATTGGGGCCTACATCCGGGAGTACCGGCCGGGTGACGGCGGAGCGGTTGGCGCGCTCCTTTTTGTGGTATCCTTGTTGTCAGAGACTTTGTTCTCGAACCACGCGGCTGCGGCTCCATTTGCTCTGTTGGAGAGCTTGATTGACTGGATAGGGTCTGCGACATTGCTTGGGGCGAGCGAGGCTTGGGCGAGCTCTACTTCTCCTTGGACCGGTTTAGCGGGGGGTGGCTTGATTCGTTGGCTGTTTTGACTTTGCTCACGGAGGTATGAGTTTATTCTTTGTTTTTGATTTAGCAACTTGTCTTTTCTCCGTTTTCTTTTGCCTTGAGCCTTCTCTGTTTTTGTCGCGAGGTGTGGTTTTATGAGGTTTTCCGGTGCTTCAGTGGGATAGAGATCAGGGGCATTCTTTGCGTACCACTGCTATCTTTGAAATTTGAGGCTCGTACGGCGAGGAAGAGGAGGACCGGCGGGGAAGCTCACCATCGCCTACGGGGATGTGCGGGAGCGTACGGAGAGGATAGCCGGAGGGTTCGTCTTGTTCCCGTGGGCTCGGTATGAGGGGATGAGTTCGAGGGCTCAGGAGTGACGGCGCGGCGGAAGATCTTTGCGGGGCTTGACTTGTGATGTCATGTACACAGGGAGAGCGGGTCTTACGCGGCATGGCCCGGTGTGCTTCCCGTGGCTCAGGGACCCTCCCTTTGGGATGCTTGATTCCAGGGACATGGACGTGCTCGATTTCGAGAGGTACCTTGGCGGTGTCGGTGCCGAGGAGTTCATCTTGTATGGAGAGGAGTACGGGGCCTTCGTGAGGAGGAAGGCGAGGGCGCCGCAGTGCGCGCGGAGAGAGAGGCGGCCGCGAGGCTCCCGAGAGGTTCCGATGCCGGGACCGGATTTCACGTACGTCCGCGGGGACGGATCGAGAGGAGGGTATGCATGCCACCCGTTCCGGGCTTGAGCTCTGCTTGCATCTGAGAGTGGACCCAGATAGATCGGTGAGTGTGCTTACTCTTTTCCATCTTGGCATCTTTTACGTATTTTTCTCTTTTTGTTGTTGAGTATAAGCTGTATTCTTTGAGCGTTTCCTTGGCTGCTTGTTGGTGCGGAGTCCGGGGAGAGCCTATGATATCTTGACTCGCCGTTACGTGGCGATGAGGTCGTTTGCGAAGAAGATGGCTTCGAAGATATCTTGCCGGTCTTCGCGACGCGTGCCGGCGTACGAGCCTATGCCTTCGAGGCACTGCGCAGACGTTCCTCCGCCTAGAGCCGAGCGGAGCCGCGGCGGGAGGGACCTTTGAGGGCGGCATAGCATGGATGCGGGACATCTTCGGGAGGCTGCGGGGCCTTCGAGGAGCGGCCCTTTTATCGGTTCATGCCTCCGCATGGCGCACGGGGTGAGGGTTCCTCGAGCCTTCTTTCTTTGATCCTTTCGCGGATTTGATCCTTCGAGTACTTTTCGTGGGAGCCTCGGGCGGGTGCTCGGTATTCGGCGACGAGGATGTGACGGGCGAGTTATTTGGGATGCCCGACTTTTCTTTGGAGGACCTCGGCGAGGATGATGATGCGAGGATTCGATTAGTATTCATTTGCTTTCCCTCTTTTCATATCCCTCTTTTTTGTTTAGCAACGAGACATTTGATATTCTGTAATAAAACACTGTATTTGCGCGGCAAACAGTATTTTATTTTAAGATGTAATGTCATTTTTGTGATTCAGGGATTTGTCCTAGAAATTGTTGCTATTATTATTTTTATTTTTGTACATGCCACGTGGTGAGAGTGTGTTTGTGGGTAGTGTATGTTTGCGGGAATGGCTTTGGCCGGTGTTTGGGCGATTTGGAGCAAGGTTTCTTGAGGACGGTGGCTTTTATGCTTGTTTCTTTGAGGAAATGGGTTCTGTTTGCAAGGAGGTCCGTACGGACATACTTAGCATGCAAAGAGGTCCGTACGGACCAACCTTGCTTTGGGAAGGACATAAATGCTTTACGGTGTATGCAGTTCTTCCTCATTTCCCCATTTGCGGCCATTTTCGAGCTTTCTTCCCCATTTTCTCTAGGAACCTCCATTTTTGCCATGGATTCTTCGTACGTCCCTAGAATTTTGCCGAGGCTTTCGCGGGAGAGGCAAGCACACTTCCTTGAGCGGTTGAAAACGTGGATGCGGCGCCGTATGAGGCATCGAGACGGGCTTTCGAGGTAAGGTTTCGTCTTTGCTCGGTTTGGTCTTTTAAGGAGTTGGTTCTGATTGGGATTTGTTGCGGGCTGCCGCGAAGTTACAGGATGTTAGGAGGCACGTGTCTTGTTTCTCCTACAATGAAATGGTGCCCACTTTTGAGGATTTTCGGGCTTTGATTGGAGGGCCAGGAGGTGGAGGCCATCTCGCTTCCTTTGATTGGTGGTCTTCTTTGTGAGCGTGAAGCTTGCGGACTTTCTTCGTACTTCGTTGGAAGAAGTGCGGGGCATGATCCTTGATTCGGGTCATATCGACATTTACGAGCTGCCGGAGCGGTTCATGGTTGATGATGAGAGTGACGTCTCTTGGGATGTATTTGCCTTGTGCGTGATGGCGGCAGCTTTTACAGTCGGTTCCCTTGGCATTTGTGATGGCGCTTTGCTAGATGTGGTAGGGCCTTTGCGAGTGGAGAGGATATTGTCCCGTTGGTCTTTGGGGAGACTCTTCATGGTATCGGCCGTACGCGGCCAGGGATCGTTTTATGAGAGGGGAAGCCCGCTTTGCTCACCTTGTGGCTGCGAGAGAGACTTCGGAGCCATGTCAGAGGCTCACAGCGTCGTTTAGCCCGTGGTCATTTGCTCGGCGACCTCTTGTGTTGGATATGGATCGATCACTTTGGGAGAGATGGATGGCACGGCTTAGTACGCATCGAGATCATTTGGTGGGTTCCGCCTTTGGAGGATTGAGACCGGGAGGATCTTGCGGGAAGGGTCTACGTTGTCGAGTTCCGAGGTTTGTCTTGGTCCTCCTTCTATATTCCGTCGCTTGTTTCCGGCGGTTTGGGATGAAGCGGGAGCCTTTGTTGGTGGGATGACCTTGCTGCTGCGGAGGTAGTTCCTCTTTGTATGGCGGCTTCGGGTGCCTTCTTGTATTTTACGAGGGTATGGAAGTATTCCGCTTTCCCTCTGTGGTACTCCTTAGACGTCGGGGAGCGTTGTATTGACGACTCGGTATCGGCACAGTATGAGCGGCGTGTTGGGCGATCCCAAGTGGTCTTGGAGAGCGAGGCGTGTAGCGGTGCAGGACCGGTTGCCGTAGCGGCTATTGCCTTAGGAGTTCGAAGCACAGTCGACCACTTTGGATGTGACGGGAGACACTTTGTTTGACTACGAGACTAGAGTTGACCGGCGACGGGGAGAGGTCCTCTTTACGGGCTCGCGGGGAGGAGATCCGAGCGAAGCACGGGCGAATGAAGCCACGAGAGCTCTTGGATTGTTTGACTCTACGGGGAGGACCCCGGATCTCGGAGCGAGAGACGCGAGTTGGTTCACGTGAAGCGAAAGAAGACTCGCCGGGGACGAGGAAGAAAGGAAAGAATGGCGAGGGACAAGCGCGAGATGGCGCGGAATGACCTCCTAGGTATCCATTCATTGCATTGCAAACACATTATTAGTTAAATGTATTAAAATTTGTCTTTTAGCATGTTGTGAACTTGAGAGTAGACCGTGCTTGAACTCATCAAGAAATGTTGTAACCGTTAGTGATTTGTGATTCACTTTTAAAGCTTTGTCGAGACGCAAGATCTCTTGTTTGCCTTTGCTTCTGTTGTGCACTTTGTCGGCGTCCATCTTTGGACTTTTACATTTGCATTTGCGGGTGACGATGCAGGCCACTGACGGCAATCCCCTTTTCTTGAGGCTTTGTGCTTGGGCGAGAGGTTGAATGCTCCCTTGACAAGTCGTTTTGACGGTCTTTTTCGTAGCTTCCTTGCCTCTTGTTGGCGTCGGGCTCTTGACCTCTTTTTGCAGCTTCTGCTTGAGCTTCTTTTATTTATTGTTTTTTTTTGTGAGCCCTTGCTCGAGCTCTCTTTTTTTTTGTGAGCCCTTGCTCGAGCTCTTTTTTTTTTTTTTTGAAGCGCGTGAGGCGAAGGCAAGCCCTGGCTTGGAAGCGAGACATGAGTCGGTCGTTTGATCTTTGAGTGACCCTCGGATGTCCTTTGATGTTGCCGCCGTCGTTTGACTTGGTCAAGGTGACCGCTGGGGCGTGTTCTTGAAAAGTGCGTAGCTTGATGGAGGTCTTGATTGACATTCAAACTTTTGACTTTTTGTGTATTTTTAGACCGGACCAATTAAGGTTGCCTACGTTCCCCAGGACTAGAGGGCTCGGAGTGCGTAGTTCGACACTACATGGAGTGCCAAGAGATGCACAGTTGTTCTTCTTCGGGCGAAGTATCTGCGAAGTTTGCTTCCGTTATTTGGATTCATGAAGGGATTGCCGTCTAGGTACAGTCGGCTTCATGGCGCCTCGGAGAAGATCTTTTGAACCACGAAAGGGCCGATCCATGTGGGTTCCCATTTTCCCAGTGGGTTGGTTCGAGTGGGAGGCTTTTCTTTGAGTCTGAGGTCACCTTCCACGATGTCTCGGGATTTGACTTTCTTGTCGAAAGCTCTAGCCATCTGCTTTGATAGGCTCGGACGTGTTCCATGGCCTTTAGTCGTCGCTCGTCTAGCGAGCCAATTCGTCATGTCGGCCGGAGCCATTCGACTTCGTTGATGTCATTTTCAGCGGCACTCGGAGTGAGGGAATTTCCGGCTCGATGGGAAGGGCTGCTTCCATCCGTATGTCGGGGCAAATGGGGTTTCTCCGTGGGCATTACGGCCCGATGTGCGGTAGCCCCAAAGTGCAAGGTGCGGCTTCTCGGGCCAATCTCGTCCTCGGGTGGTCATTTTCGGATGATCCGTTCGAGGTTTTGTTTCTTTGCTTCCACGGCGCCGTTTGTTTGTGGCCGGTAGGGAGAAGATTTGTGACGTGTGATCTTGAATTCAGCCGGCGATGCAGTCGAATTCCCCTTCGAAGTGTGAGCCGTTGTACGATATGACCTCATTTGGGATGCCGTATCGGCATATGATGTTTTCCTTGAGGAAATGCGCGACCTTCTTGGAGGTGAGTACCTTGTAGGACTTGGCTTCGACCCATTTGGTGAAGTAGTCGATGGCTACTAAGATGAACTTCGTGGCCAGATTCTTTGCTGGCGGAGCGATTTTCCCGATGACGTCAATTCCCAGTGGCGAAGGGCGAGGTGTAGTCATGCGGTAGAGATCGTGGGGTGGTAGATGATTGAGGTTGGCGAACCGTTGGCACTTGTCGCAGCTTCGGACAAAGTGGATGCAATCTGCCTCCATGGAGATCCGGTAGTAGCCCATCCACGAGAATGATTTGCATCGGGGCTCACGGCGTTCATGTGGGGACCGCAAGCCCCATTGTGGACTTCGTTCATGAACTTGCTTGCTTCTTCTTGGGCGACGCGGCGTAGGAGTGGCCCGTGGTAGCGTTTCTTGTATAGCATGTCCCCGAGGATGACGAAGTGAGAGGCAAGGCGTTTTAGGGCCATGATGCTCTTGGTTTTGACCCCTCCTGTGTGTGGGTCTCCCTTGTTCATGAAGGTGGTTTCCCCGTTCTTGAGGTATTGGAAGATCTGGTTTGTGCTGGAAATGGCATCGGACTTGCGTCTCTTTGGCTCTTCAGCAATCTTGCAAATCGTTGTGATTAAAACCTTCTCGGCAGCTTGGGCCCGGTTTTTCTCTCGTTTGACAACATGCTTAAATGTTTGCTTGATGCATTTATTTAATTAATGTGTTTGTCTTTTGTATAGATGAATTGTTATTAACTTGTTTTGATTAGTTAATATCATCATTTGTTAAAGATGCAATGAAATGATTTTTTAGGAAGGTCGGACCTTTTATTGAAAGCGTGAAGACTGTACATTGTTGACCAAAGATTCACAATCGTCGGGCGTAAAGCCGTCAAAAGACTCAAAAGATGTGAATACACGAGACAACAAGACTCGAAGCTAGACTATAGGCGACGAGGGATTGGACCGAGGCTTCATTACTCTCGGATGGTTTGTAGCTCTAGAGGGAGTGGTCTTTGGTTCGGGTGGCCAATCTTCCCTTGGCATGAGTCCGGAAAGTAGCTTGCATGCGGTTCGATTTCAAACCGGATCGCGGAGGTTTTAGCTGCTCCACGATGATGTCCCTCCATTAGTGTTGCCACCGAGTCCTTGGGGGTTTTTGATGATAGAAGTCGGCGAGGGCTACTTCTAGGAGGGCGAAGCATTCGGCGGTCGGAGTGGATTCTTGCTTGATGTTGATCACTTTCATAGAATGCGCTTCTTTATGCAGGATCTTTGCTTGGACGGCGTTTACAATGTACGATTCGGCGGGCATGCTATATCTCCTTCCACGATTAAGCCTTGGAGGAGGTTGCGCCCTTTGTTCGTCCGGGTCGGACACCGGAATGTTGAATTGAACTAAGGCTGTGATGGCTGTCCCAGTAAGATCCGAGAGTGTCGGCTAGAGGGTTGTCTTGTACGGGGATCGGTGATGAGCCGGTTGCAAGAGGGTTTTCGGCGAAGTAAGGGTCTACTCCTCGATCAATCTCCATTAGGGCATCCATCTCTTGATCCTCTCTCGAAGCATTCTTCACGATCGCATATGTCGAGTTGTCATCTGACCCATGAGTTCTTCAATTTCCGGCTCGTCGCGGCTTAGAGCGTGGATGTGAGGATCCACTTCGTAGCGGGACGGGGTAGGAGAATCATACGGAGAAGAGTATTCGGTCATGTCGGGACCTTCTTACAGGTCATAGCTTGCGGCCAAGCACTTGCCATTACTGCTTGCTTCCGCGGATCACTTCGATCGCTCCGTTGGCATTGATGAATTTCACGCATTGGTGAAGAGTAGATGATCTTGCTTTCATCGATGTATCGAGGCCGTCCCAACAAGCGAGAGAAGGTTGGTTTGATTTCCACGACTTGGAACTCTACCGACTCCGGTTGTACGTCGAATTGGATCCTCAAATTGATGACTCCTACGATTGGTCGTGCGGTGGAGTCGTAGGCTCGGATTACCCGAGGTGAAGGCCTTATCGAGAGAACGGTCGATGCGGAGTCGTTTCGGTGTGCTTAAAGCGATGATGTTGGCTGCGGAGCCGTTATCAATCAAGACGTTCGGGAGGAAGAACATCTCTATTTTTATGAGGATGAGGAGGGCTTCGTTGTGCCGATTCTCCCATATTGGCAAGTCATCGTGTGAAGGCTAAACCGCTTCCCGTGCTACCGTTGGACTCGGTCTCTTAAGGGAACGTTCGATCCATCCATTTGTATGCCTTGGGTGGGGCAAAGATCGTAGGGAGACGGTGGCCCTTGGGCGTTCTTGTCGGAATTCCCGGTCACGAGATCTCTTGACTACGGTTTCACGCTCCCGATCGTAGCGGGACGGCATGCGACGGTTTCGGAAATTGCGGGGTGCTGCTCTCGCTTGGAGTTTCGTCAAAGGCTATTGAGTTTACCTGTCGTTCGGGGAATGGATTTCCGATGGTATTGGGACCGCGAGGGCGTTCCAATTTTCCCTCCTCAATGAGCCTGGACCACACTGCTTGAGCACGAAGCAATTGTCGGTGGTGTGGCCGGGGTAGTTGTGGAAGGCGCGGTGCTTGCTCATATCCATGTTGGGTTTGAGAGTCTTCGGTTGGAAATTCTCGAGTGGTTTGAGAAGATTTCGTTTCACAGCTTGAAATACTTGACCCCGAGGGCATTTCCGAGGTTATCTAAATCTTTGGGCGTGGGAAGCGAGGGGTTGTTATTCTTTGGGGCTGCTTGATCGCGGTTTACTTGAGCTCCGTTACGAATGTAGTGCCTTTGTTCATTTGCTTCCTTTCCTTTGGTCGGGCGGGAGTTGAAGTTGCCGAGGTTTGTTCGATAGCGGTAAGATGAGGCGGGGGTTCTTTGTTGCCTTTTGAAGACTCGAGTCTTTTCAAACTTTGTCCCGGCGTTGACCATGGCACGGAGATGGGATAGAAATGGTGGGCGATCAAGGTTCTCAAAGATGGCTTGAGGCGGGAATGGAAGATGTCCATCTGCTCTTCTTTGGAAAGTGGATCCATTATCTCGCTTAGCTTCCGGTTCCATCTTTTGTAGAACTCGCCCATTTGGTTCGTCATCCTTTTGTTCGGTGGCTTGCGGAGTCATGGCGGTTTGTTTCCCATTCAAGATTGGCGCGGTACTTCTCCGGGGAAGATTTCAACGTCGATCCCACGTGGAGCGGTTTTACGCCTTCACATTGAGGAACCACCTTAGTCTTTGTGGATTTGAGGAATGCTGAAAATGATGCGCCATCTGTTGAGGGTTGCCCCTTTGGCTCTCATACCCGGGACGTAGGTGTCGATGTGGGTTTTGGGCATTACATTCCGTCAAACTTTTCCATTTCGGCATCACGAACTTTGGAGGGAGAGGGACCACTTTGTTCGGATCGGTGGCGGGAGGAGTCCTTGAGAACTAGCTAGCTTGCCTTGCATGTCTTTCATTTGTTCGATCAGCCAAGCCATGTGAGGATCGGTAGGTTGAGGAGGGTTTCCATTTTCGGGGACGGAAGCTAGAAGATGGAGGTGGATTGGGCGATGGGATCGCCATTCGGGAGTCTTGGGGAGGTAGTTGAGTGTATACCAACCCATACCAGGGTGTTGAAGTTGAGGCGTGATTGCTAGGTCCGCTAAGGGTTGTGTTTGGGAAGCTGAGGGAAACGATTCGTTAGCCCCAATTGGCGAGACTAGCGGTGGCAAGCTTGAGATGTCGGGATATCCGCTCGGGATACTGTCCACAGTAAGAATGGGGACTTTTGATTGTGGTTGCGAGGCTCGTATAGAGGCAAAGGATTGAATCTGGGGATACAGAGATGCATTAGGATACAGCGGAAGCGAGCACGTATGTGTCTTTGTTAGTGCGAGCTTGATGTGCGGGCGGAAGCGTGTCTTGAGGCGGGCATGTCGGGCTGCTTGGCCCAGCGCTGAGGAGCTTTGAGCGAAGGCGCTTTGCGTTCTTTGGGATCTCGTAGCTTGGCGGAGCGGGACTGCTTGATAGCTTTGAGAAACCGGGGAGCCGGTATATCTTCGTCCTCATGAAACAAAGGTTCCGTCGGGTTGGGAAGCTGGCTTGTTCCTCGAAGACGCGAGTGTCTACGATCCGGAGCTTGCTTTGTTCCTCTTGGCGCTTCTTGATGGTTTCGAAGGCTCGCGGCACCTCCTCCATTGTCTGGAGGTTCCTTAGTGGCGGGGTTCCGTTTCCCTCAGCATTATCTGTTGATCCGTCATGGGGAGTATCGGACGGTGCGGACCGTTGAAGCTGGAAGGAGCTATCGGACCTTGTGACCTCGATGCGAAAAGGCGGCTTCCGAGGATTCTCGGCCACTCTCGGTTATTTGGAGGGTGACGGGCAAGGTTTAGACACGGGAATGGCCTAACGGGATAAAGGGGAAAGCTCACGTGGCATGCGGTTTCCGTTTCTTTTATTTTTGATTTTTTTGTTGTTTTAATTTACTTAAAACATGTTTTCTCGAGAATCCTAGGTAGGTTGGAAAAGATTGCTCTTCTTTTTCGCAACTATGCTAGATCTGGGTCGATGGAGACCATACGTGCGGCTATAAGCCCCTCGTTTTGCACTGTATTTCGACATCCCGGGGTGGGCGGCCCCGGGCGAGGTCCTATAGTGCAAGCGGTTTCCACCGGCCTAAAGAAAAATCGAACCTAAGGACCGAGCTGTCATGTTCGTTTTGATGCGTTAGCCATGTGAATAGTGAACCGAGCCGGCCGCTGAGTCAAGATCGGAGTCAAGAGTTCGGCATGACCTCTCTTTACCTTGCTTGCGCAAGGGATACGTGACGTTAGGCGTTAGGTGGGTCATATCGTTATGGGCGACGTATCAAAGGCGTGATGACATGGTGTCATGCGAGCATGGATGTATATCGGGACGGAACATCGTGCAGGTGTAGCCGGAAATCAAGATCGAGGTCAAGATTTTAGCATGACCTTTCATCGCTTTGCTTGCGAGGATCTTGAGTTAGAGCCTTGACTCGAGAAAATGGCCGGCATGGTATATGTATCAGTGTATGACACGGCCGGGTAAAAACCAGCAGAGTGCGGACGAGTGTGACTCAAGACTCAAACGTGCGGGGTTGACGCTTGGCTAGGATGGGATGTTTGGAATGATCCGTGCGCGTCGAGGCCTAGGAAGACCTAACGGTGCAGCGAGACCACTCCGGGTTGAGGGTTGTAGTGTGCGGTGTATCCGAGCGGCGGTGCGCGTAGCGTGCGGTGTAACCGAGGCGACGGTGTGAGTAGAGTGCGGTGTAACCGAGCGGCGGTGCGCGTAGTGTGCGGTCTCTAAAATTCTTTTACGAGTAAAACGGGAGTTTTTGAAGAATTTTAAATGTATGCAGATGTATATTGATGCATTTTTTTTGTATTTTTATTTTTTGTAAAATAAAAACGAAGCACGTGCACACACACACAACTTGATTAAAGGAAGGGGTAAAATGAAAGTTTGACCCTCATCATCGTTTTAAAAATCTTTTGTTTTGTTTAAAAGTTTTTAAAACAAAAATGTCCCAATGAGTCGCCAGTTGAAATTACCCGGATCAGAAGCGAGCCTCGCGGCCCGGCATCGGCATCTTTCGCGTTGGAGCGCGTGTCTCGCCGTTTTTGTTTTTGTAGAGTCGCCACGCCGTTTTTATTAAGCCCAAAACATTGAAAAAGGGCATCGGTTTAAAGATAATTTTAAAGCTGTTTTTGTGTGATGAGATTTTGAGTTCGGAGGTCGAGATGACTCCTCGGGAAGAGAATATTAGAATATTAGAGCTCACGAGTAGCCTCGTAAAAACGAGTCTTTCGGATACCCTAATATCCTTTAAATGTTGTGTGTGTGTGTGTGTGCTTTTAAAAATGCATCTTTGTATCGGATGTCTACATTGTATGCTATGTATGGAAATGTATTGAAATAGTATAGGAAGGAAGCCTTACCAATGTTGGTTCGTGTACGTCTTCGTGGGGAATAGTGTTTGAGGTCGGAGTAGCGTTCGGTACGGATCGGGATTGCCGGGAGGGACCGGTTGTACGCGGACGAGTTTCGGCGTGAGTTGAGGTTGTAGGCTGCGTTCGGGCGAGAGGTTCGGCGTGCGTGGGGATCGTCGGGATCACTCGGGCGAGAGGTTCGGCGTGCGTTGTGGTGGCGGGAGTCACTCGGGCGGAGTTTCGGCGTGGTTTGGGATCGTCGGTTTGACTCGGAAAGAGCGGGACAGAGTGGAAAGACCGGGCGAGGCCTCGGAGTACCACGAGGGGCCTCGGAGTACCTCGAGAGTGCCTCGGGGCGGCGCGGGAGCGTCTCGGGAGCGCTCGGGGAGGCCGGAGCACCGCGAGGGAGCTCGGAAGGCCTCGGAAGGATCCGAAAGGGGCGGGAGTGCCTCGAGAGGACTTAGAGGGAGCCGAAGGCTAAGGGAGGAAGAGAGAAGAGGGAGGTGTGTGAAAATGAGGAGGGGAGCCCTCTATTTATAGTAAAAATTTCGGAGCAAAGAGGTCGTACGGACCTTCTTGGTTATCGAATTTTGGATTTCCTCGATTTGAGGGAATGCGCAATGATGGTGAATATTACGGAATGATGATGTCCCCGTGCAAGAAGGTCCGTGCGGACCAACTCGGCATGCAAAGAGGTCGTACGGACCAACCATGCATTTGGGTAATCATTTCTTAGGGATTTGAGGAATATTGTGGACTTTAAGGGGATTCGGTAATTATGACGGCAAAGAGGTCCGTACGGATCAATATTGCTTTCCCAATTTCTGAAAATTCCCAAAAGGTCCTTTTGTCCCTTTTATCCCAGGAAGGCTCCTCCCTTGGTTTGGTTGGGGGTTTGAGAGGGTTTTGAGAGGGTTTTGAGAGGGTTTTGAGTGCCGAGAGGTCTCAGGAGGCTGCGTTGATGAGTGCGGTGTTTCCGTGTGTTTGAAAGGGGTGATCAGTTGGGGTACTTCTGACCATGCACTTGTCAGTGACACACTTTGTCCAGAGACCGGTTGGTTTTAGTACAGTGCGTGTCGTACCCTGTCCGTGTATAGACCTTTCCTTTCAAGCCTTTGTCGGCATACCGACTCAATATCTTCGGGGACCACTTATCGGTCGAAATTGCGCGGTTTTCCGCCGCGAGACTTTGACCAAGATATTGGCGGCGCCTTGACTTCGGCTCGGCGGCACAAATTATACACGACTCCCGGCATTGACCTTTGAGTCATCAAGGATTAATGAATATTCCATGCCCTAATTACGGCTTAGCGACGACAAGTCAAGATCAGTGTGGACGCTTATCGGTCCAAATCATGCCGGCTTTTCGTCGAGCCCTCGGACATGATCTTGACTTTTGACGTCGGCTTTGTCCGTAATTTACATCGAATGCTCGTTAAGACTCGATTACCCGCGGACTTTTAGGATCGTTTTTCTTTCGGTCGGTGGGACCCGCTTGCCCTATAGGACCCTCGCCGGGGCTGTCCGCCACAGGAGGTCGAAATACGGGTGGAATACGAGGGGCTTATAGACGTAGTGACGGGGCCCGGCGATCCGAGAATCGAGTAGTTTGCGAAAAGAAGAAGCAATCTTTTCCAACCAATTAGGTTAATAAAACATGTTTTAAGTAAACGTGAACAAATAGCTGCATGTTGCATGAGCCTAAAGCCCGAAACACCTACCCTCCTTCCATTCCCGGACATACTGAACCCTCATGTCCTTTCCCCGCGGCTCCGCACAAAGCTTGGTTTCGGGCGCGGGTCACCGTTTGATCGGTTAGGAAGAGTCAAGCGCATCATCGGCTTCGCCGTTTGTTCCGACTCCGGGTTTGAGAATGTACTGCATCGGCCGGTAATGATGGGGATAACACCACTCGCCTCCGGGACCCCTCGGACGAGCAACAGTGGAATCGGTTAGCGAACGAGATGAGGTTACGGCAGGGAAGCACGGCTAAACGGCCTTATGGAGGCTATTAAGAGTCACGGTCGGCCGCCGGCCTCAATCCAGGATGGCACCTTCACCGTGGAAGAAGGCGAGGATGCCAACCCCGCTCTCGGTCGCCACGATTACACCGGGATGCCGCCACCCACCTCTATGGTGCCACTACCCGAGAATCCATGCTCCTCGATTTTCGGGTCGGCCCGGCTCCCAACCTGCGAGACCACCGGATCCATGCGGCCAGGCCAGGCACAAATCGGTGGGGGCAAAATCAGTACGGAATGTCTTCTCATGGTTGGGGCTATCTCGGAATGCCACGGCTAATCGGGATCCCTCCTCGGTTCGGAACCGATCAATCAGGACCCTCACGGCAACGGCCACGGTTCGGAATGCCGCCACGGCTTGGTTACGGGCCCACGGTCGGGAGCCCCTCCTCGAGAACAGTACTAGTTGGCTTTGCTCCTCACACAAATCCATTCCTCACTCGAGACTTCTATGGGTTGCAAGCCTCCATCCCGGTGTCATCCGAATCACCGAGGACCGCATTACCCCGGGTTACACACCTTCGCCTGGCGGCCATGCAATTCAACAATTCGGGACGGCGGCCCGCACTCGAAGCCTACTTACGGGCCCCACTCTGGAAATCCAAGTTATCCGGCTACATCGGGGCTGCCCCACCTACTTTGCCGGTTGAAAATCAACGGCAAGCCGCATGGTTCTATCCTTTTGCTCGAGGCTCCTACTCATGCTCCCGGGGTAACTCGGCCCAGGGACGAGGTTTTCACCTACGTCCCCGGATCGGCCGTTCCCTCCCACGATCGCCTCCAGTGGTAGCTCCTCTCTCTAGCTCGGCCACTAGCTTGAATGCCATGGTTCCGCCACAAGACCCTCATCGCTGGTTCATGGAACAACACAAGGAAATGAAAGCGCGGCCCAGGGCGGCGCAAGAAGTACGCCTTCCGGCCTACGGACCCGGACTCCATTGTTCCTCTGCCCCACAAATTCGTGATGCCTGTCTGGATCTCTTTGATGGGACCGCATGTCCGAAAACCCATTTGGACACGTATACCTTGGCGATGAAAGCGAAAAGGATGTACCAATCAGCGGTTGGTGACTATTTGATCTATCCTTGAAGTCCGGTGCCTTAAAGTGGTTCTTCCGTTTGAAACACGAAGCCGAGGGCCACATAGGACCGAGATTACCAATGCCTTCACGAGAAAAATATAAGGCCAACTTGGAATGGGAAACAAATAGGGTTGACCTACAAACAACGGTGCGGCGTCTGATGAGAATGTTGGGGACTTCTACAAGCGGTGGAATGCGAAACTTCGGTGAAATGGCCATCCCTCCTTAGAAGAGGAACAAGCTGGACATCTTCCGGTCATGCTTGAAACCACATCGAGAGCCTCCCTCGGTCACTTCCCATACTCGGACTTACGGGCCATGGTTAACTCTGCGGCTAAGTTTGAAAAGGCCTACAATCGGCAAGCCATTCTTGCACCTTACCTACGGATATCGGGCTCCTCCTGCAAACACCGCCCCTTTGCTCTGCTAAAAGGCAAAGAGATGATTAACTATGCGGGACGGGAATGTAATAACACGACTCCTTTTGCTCCCGGGGAAAGCAGTAGAGCCCGGACCGCGGGTCATAAATCTCGAAAACTTTGGAATGCCCTGAATGACATCTTTAGGGTTTGGTGAAAGAAGGCTTAGCTGCGGCCTTTGGAAAATTTCCAACCCCGAAATCCGAATGCTCCCGTGGATACTACAAAGTATTGTGCCTTTCATCAAGCTCACGGACATCGGCGGCATTTGCTTCACTCTGAAAAAGGCAATCCGGGGGCTAATAGAGCAAGGAAAGTTGGAAGGCCCCGAAGGGCCTAACACGATCAAAAATCCTGCGCAGGAACCATAATCGGTGAATATGATTGAATGCGGAGAATCTTCGCATGCCCGGGAAGATCTTGATGAAGGTCCCCAAATACCCGTGGCCAACCTCGTCGAGGATCCTGAATTCGGATTCCCCTCGGCCTTGAGGATATTGAGCGAATCAACCCATCTTGGTCTCATGTCGGAGACTCCTTGCAAGAATACGAGGCCCGCTATTTCTCGGATAAAGGGAAGGCGATACCGAAGAAGCTGGGGCACATTCCGCTCAACATGAGAGAACCATTTACACAAGATGGTTGGAACAATCAAGAAGAATCGAACAAGAAAGCTTCCGGCGGGCGCACATGCTTGGGGCTTATCGGCAAAGAGGCCGAAGAGCATGCGGAGCTAGTACACTTACGCAAATTGGCTTTGGGAGAGCCGGAATATGATCCAGAGAACAGTGAAGAATCGGAAGAGGAGGATTCCTTCTATATCCTACCTGGTGTCAAATACGTGCCACCCTCTCACTCTTCCCCCGCAATTTACGGGAGGAGAAGGCTGAGTCACAATTGCCACTTCCGGGAATGGGAACATATGACAATTTTGCGTTTTGCACGCACGCACCGCATATTCCCCCAACGGGTTTGATCGGCGTTCCCTCTCGGCCCGAAATCCCGGTAGTATGGGAAGAGGATTCCGATGACGGCGATGATGATGATGATGGACGAGAGTGAAGAGTCAGGCGAGGCCCAGGATCCGGAAGCAATGCGGAACAATCATGCCGGAAATGAGCCCGTGGGAGCTAGGCCTGATGGTTGGTTGTCGGCAAGCAACGACGAAGGACCGCCGGGAAATGCGGATCGAGACACCAATGGAGAGACGGACCCCTACGAGGTGTCACTTGTAAGATGCATTTGTGGCGATGCCCGATACTCCGGGAGGATGAGGGACAGCAAAGCCCGCGCCCGGATCCGTACATATCCAAAATCTTAGAACACAACGTTCCTTATAAGAACTGTTTGGTGAATGGAAAGGGTTTATTGAAGCAGCGGTCGAAAATGGAGGGTTTCGGCCACCGAGAAGATGAAGAATTCGTAAACGTTATCGGATCTTTTTCTTCTTTCCCGACAACGGATGGCATAACAACCGTAAGGGTCACTGGCCGGGCCGCTCGAGCACATGGCGAGTGCACTGCAAATCACGAAAAGGGTTATTGATCGAGCGTCTCCCCGGTGGCCTTCATACCTATGAATCCACATGACGCCTTCCTAATTGCCCCGGTGCCGACAATGGACCCGGAGTGCTCCTTATTTGGACACGAGATCTATCGAGCTGCTATATCAAACTCAGAAGAAGGCGTTGCCTATCCTTCACTTGTGTAGCTGCCCTACTTGCAAGATTGAAAGAAAAAGGATATACGATGAAATGGAGGCGATAGCCGTAACTACGTAAGTCATCCGGGGATGAAATCGAAAAGCCGCGAGTCTCGACAATAGCGACTCTTGTTGCATGATAACTATGAGCAAGGCCGGCCATGAGAGTGAATCGGAGGACGCCCTAGCTACATGGGCCATCGAGGGCAACAACACTGACCCCAAACTCAAAGCCGTGACTTGGGAAGCGGTTATAAGGGCCGCCCGGGGAAGGAGCCGGTGCGGCTCGGCCCCTCACTGTCGCTAGACTCCGTCGAGAACCGGTGGCCAATAGCCAAAGGGCTCCCCATTGACCACTAGCGGCATTGAAGAAATCCCGGTCAAGACGGCGATGAGGAAGTTAATCTGTTGACCCGATCTGCGGCGAGATTTTCCAAGGAAATCCCAAGGCGAGATAAGAAGGCCACAAATCAAGCACCGAAAAGAAGATCACCGCCCCTATGCTAAGGCAGTGAAACTCCAGACCACGAAAGAGGATCCGTGCTCACCCGGTTGGAAGCAAACACGAGGCCAACATTTCCCTCTGGTCTCTACTCACCTCGTCCTATCCCCATGGGCGAAGATTTGGAAGAAAGCACAGCTCGCACTCTCGTGCCTATTGATGCTACTCCCGATGATGTGGTACGGCTAATTGGAAACATCCACTACGGGGAACATAATCACTTTCACGAGATCTCGACCTCCCTCAATTTGGGGCTGATCATAATGAGCCTCTCTTCATCACGGTCAGTTGGATGAACGATGCCTCCCTCGGGTCTGGTTGATAATGGGTCGGAATGAACATTCTTCGGCAAAGATCATGAGCTTGCTTGATATCAAGACTACGAGACTTGAAGCCTTCTTCTCTCGCGATCAAGCTTACGACTCAACATCCCGGCAGTCCTCGGAGTTGCTACTTTGGACCTCTGGTTTGGACGAGAAATTGATACTGTGGAATTCCGGGTTATCGACATCCCGATTACTTTCAATGCCTGCTTGGGAAGACCTTGGCTCCATCAAGTCAAAGGGGTCGCCTCAAGCCTCCACCGGTGTGTGAAATTCGTCTCGAATGGGGATCGACGACCATTTACGGAGATTTAGTCACTTTGGAGGGCACGGATACGGGCGGAATACCTATGGAAATCAAACATGACGAGGAAGGTCACATGCTAACGGGCTTCACGGTCGAGCCTCCCGAGGCCCAAGTGTGCAACATAGATCGACGGTCACTCGGGATAAAATCCCACCGGTCTTGAAAATGATGAGAAAAATGAGCTATCTACCTGGCCTCGGTGCAGGGAAGCACCAACAAGGAACTCACAAACTCATCGAAGTGAAAGGACGGGAATACTCGCCACGGCACAGGATATGAGGCCTCCCGGTGGACCTTTGCAAAGGGAAAAAGATTTGAAGTTTGCCACGGGGAAAGGTCCCGGTCGACAACCTAAATCTCTCCCCTTCGGTCCTAATTTGGTGACTACTTTGTAAAGGGTCCCACACAACCGGAAACATCACGAGCCCGCTCCTACGGCGGGATGGCTAAAGCTACGGGATAGCCTCAACAAGTTCGGAGGAACCAAGGCTAACCGGTCCGTAGAATGTTCTGGACCTACCCAAGATACACAGGGCTACCACTGCCATGAAGAGTGAGTATACCTTCGAGGCGTGCGACCTGGTGGAACAGGTTCGAGAAGCTCACAACCACTATTCCTCTTGCCCGGGAAGATCCGAAACACGAATTGAGCGACGGTGCCAAAAGCTAAGGCCACGGAATTTCCCTCGAGATGATTGGGATGGTGCAGTTATGCGACAATTGTTCGAAGAAGAAGTCCAGGTGCCGGACACGATTGATCTCGGCTCGGTCAAAAGATGATAGCGGCAATTGAGAAAGGAAAACAAAAACGCCACAGTTCCGAGTCATGAGGCCACCAGCAGCGATGCCGCTAAAGAATTGGGAAACTCTCTCGGGCCGTCCGCGACCAAGGAGGAAATGATCACCAAGCTTGGATTGGTCCCCGTCCCTTTGTGTCAATCTAGGACAAGTCCTCCCGAGTCTCTCTGTTAAGATCGAGTCTCTAGGGTCGTCCAGATGGCCTTACGCACGAAGACTACGAGTACGTAGCAAGCTGCTTTGTATCCCTTTCGTTTTCAATGAAATGACGAACCTTTACGAGTATCCCTTGATTGCCACTTTAACTAATGATGAATTAATTAATAAAAAATTTTTTAATAATAATTCATTAGATAAAAAAGCGAGACACATTAAACAAAAAAAAATCAAACAACAAAAAAAAAATCTTTAAGCGGAGTTGTCAGGAAGAGGAAAATCGAGCCCAAGGCTGAAGAGATTTTGACAAGTGTGAATTTGGGAGCTAGCGGAAGAGCCTAAAGAGACGCGAGATTGGTGATTTCTTCGAAGGAATTGGAAAGGATGCTCTGCAAAGTCCTACAAAATCCTCAATTCAAAGAAAGTTGCCCTCTTCATCAAAGAAAACATCATGTGCGAGATACGGGTTGCCGGCGAAATCATCTCGAGATAATGGATCCCACTTCGAAGGGGAATGTGAAAAAGCTGGCGGCGGAATTCCGAATAACCCGTCACAAGTCATCTCCCTACGAGGCCCCCGAACCAGCGGAGCCGTCGAGGCGGCAAACAAGACTACGGAAAATATCATCAGGAAAATGGCTGTCCAAGGCGAGAGATTGGCCGAGAAGTTACACTTGGCACTCTGGGGCTCTGAGAACATCGAGTCGGAACGGCAGCGGGAAACACCTTTTGCCCTCACATACGGAATGGAAGCCGTACTCCCAATCGAGCTGGAGATCCCTCGCTTCGTATCTTGTTGGAAAGCCGGATCAACGAGGTCGAATGGCTCCGAGTCGCCATGATGAATTGGCCCTACTAGATGAACGCCGGCGAAGGCCATGGAACACATCCGAGCCTACCGGGGAAGAATGGCTAGAGCCTTCGACAAGAAAGTAAAGCATCGGGAGATCCGAGAAGGTGATCTCGTTCTAAAAGAAAAGCCCAGGTCAGTATCAACCCTCTCGGCAAATGGGAGCTTTGTATGGGTCGGGCCATATGTCGTCCGAGAAGATCTTCTCCGGAGGAGCCATGCAACTTGCGAGACCTCGACGGGAATCCCTTTGTACACCCGAGTGAATGGTGACAGGCTGCGCGAGATACTACGCGTAAAAAAAACCAAAAAAAAAAAAAAAAAAAAAAACAAAAAAAAAAAAAAAAAAACAAAAAAAAAAAAAAAAAACAACAAAAAAAACAAAAAAAAAAAAAAAAAAGAGTGCTAAAAGAGTAATACCCAACTAGGTTAGAAACCCGAGAAGGGCGGCCTAGGTAAAAAACGAGGGTTGCACCAAAAAAAAAAAAAAAAAAAAAAACAAACAAAAAAAAAAACAACACAAAAAGCACAAAAAGAAAAAAAGTCAAAAAAAAAAAAACAAAAAAAAAAACAACAAAAAAAAAAAGCAAACAAAAAAAGAGTTCACCGGGTTGAACTACGAAGACTGAGCTCCTCAAAATGAGGAACGTAGGCGGCGGAAACGGTTCCGGTCTAAAGCACAAATAAAAGTCATACTTTGGCATCAATACAATTGATCGAGACCATGAAAGCGTCTCGAAAAACTCTAAAGCAATTCAAATATTCATTACAAGTTAAAAGCTCTTTGATGAGTCTAAGCCCGATTCATTCCTACAGCGGCAACTTGCTAAAAGAAAACTAAGATACATAATCAAACTAATGTGTACGCCATGACAAGAAAGGGATACTCGGAAACCTCGAGTCACTCCAAGCCACTCGTCTTGGCCTCTCCCCTCTTCTTCCCCCTTCGAGTCTTCTTTTACGAGCAGGGAAAAATGTCGGTGTTCCTCCTACCAAGCTACGGTATAGGGACGGGGTCTATCAAACCAGCCTCTGTCGGGGCCTTAGTAGCCCTAGCGTCATCCCTCATCTCCTGTAACCTAGGCTGGTAGCATAGGAGCCCTCCTCTCCTGTCTCTTGACGTAAGCCTCATAGTCGGTCACAGCGTCTCCGCTCTGTCATGAGGTTGGCCCTCGCCTCGGCCCTCCTCCTCTCGAAAGCTTGATCGGGACCTCCGCACCCACAATGGCCTCACGCCGTCTCGAAAATAGCCACCTGAGTCTCTCCCGAGATGCCTCTCATACCAATCCAGGTACCAAGTGGTCGGGAACACCGGTCTCGGACGCTGAGAATGACCCGAGGAGGAAAGGCATCATACCTCCATGCTCGGGAAAGAAATGGAAACACCGAGGGATCATCCATGGAAAGCAGGAGCCACCACCACGGTGGCTATATCATCAAAAGCCCTCCAAGGAACATGCTCCAAGCCAAGCTGTCTCGGGACTAAAGCCGGAATATAGAAGGCTGGGTGAGAAAGCCCGGAAGCATGACCACATGGGACCCGTCTGAAGCACTCTGCGAGTCTCCACCCGCCAATGAGGCACCAACCATCGATATCTTGATGCGGCGACCCGCCATCCAACGCGCCCACGAGCCACGATCATCAAAATCTACATCGACACCTCTCTGGCAAAAGTCGAGGCTCGATCATATCGAGAGGTTTCCCGAAAAAGAACCCCAAGAAACGCTCCATCGGCCACGGGGTCAAGAGAAACGGG
The DNA here is from genome assembly GCA_022495995.1 of Adenophora triphylla var. japonica. Taxonomy (NCBI): domain Eukaryota; kingdom Viridiplantae; phylum Streptophyta; class Magnoliopsida; order Asterales; family Campanulaceae; genus Adenophora; species Adenophora triphylla. Next base: position 207,592 of record JAFEMH010003283.1, on the reverse strand, counting down.
CTGCCCCGTGCATATACCGCCGTCCGGTAGCTAATGCGTCGAGAGCATGAAAAGTCTCCCCCAGAATCAAAGGAACGACATCTACGCCCGGGCGACGGTGAACGACAACATCCGGCGAAGACCGATGGCGAGATCCCGAAGGAATAGACCATGAACAGGTGCCAAACATACAAAGTGCAAAGGCATCCCAATAGGCATCATCCATCAAACCTAGGCCCCTAAATACGTCGGGAAGACCGGAAATATCGAAATGATCGGGACCGCGGATCATACCTTGCGCTTCCTCAGGGGAAAGATGAAGGAGGACGCACAATCTGTCAGCCAAAAAGCCCCTCGGGCAAAGGAACCGCTATCTCTTCCACCTCAGGACCTCCAAGCAAGGCCCGAAATTCTTCGGCGGTCGGAACAATCTCGTTGAAGGAAAGGCAAAAGACATGCCTTCTAGTATCCCAAAACGAAGAAGAAGCTCTTAAGAGGTCATAATCCGGAACCAATTCTTTGAGAGACCACAAGCATCGTATCTTGTACCTTTCTTCAAAGAATGATCTTCTCTCATGCATGATCTCCCTACACCACTCCTTGAACTTTTCAAAGAACAACATTTGCCTTTCTTTGGACAATTTTGGAGAATTTTTGGCCATTTCCATGGTTTTTCTCTCTTTCTCCCGAAAATGTTTGTTTGAATTTGGAGGTTGAAGAGGATATTTGAATTTGAAATAAAGCAAGACCAGGTCTGAACCAAAATTAAAGGACAATGTCAGATGCAGTCCCCATCCGCGCGGATGGGATTGCTTTCCCAAAAAAAAAAAAAATCTGCAACAGTCCAAGCTGCTACACCAAAAGAGGAATATTCCGTCCCGGTTGCTCGAAACCTGTGCAAAAAAAAACTCCCCAAACCAGTTCATATACCAAACACCCTTGCAAAAAAAAAAAAACCAAGGCTCATGCAACACTGCATTCATACTGCATTGCATTCATAAAATAAAATCCTAAACTATTACATTCCAAAAAAAAAAAAAAGAGTGTGCATAAAAAAAAAGCAAACATAAATAAAATCCTAAATTATTACATCAAAAAAAAATGTGCACAAGCTGTACAAATCTAAATCTCAATCTCAAAAAAAAAAAAATCAATCGGAGTCTCCAGCGCCCGATGTCTCCCCCCGGCCCCTCTTGCGACTCGGGCCCGCCTCCTCAGGAGCCACGAAAATCTCGGGCTCGAATCGTCCTCGTCTCCGGAAAAGAGGCTCATCGGGACCAACCGGCACGCTACGATAGGGCAAGCGAGATCTGCGAAAAATCGTATCCAGAAGGTGAAGGCGTCGGACTCCTGCACGTACGAAGACGACCCGCCATCTTTGCCGCCAAACGTGTCCTGCCCGTGTGGATCCCTCGAGAATGACGTGATCCGAAGGCAGTACCGCGCGGGGATCAAGGAGAGGAGACAAAGGAGTCTCACGAAGAAGTCTACGAGCGAATAGGGAAGCCTCCCGTCGACGGGCGCCGGCCGTGGACGCCTCGCTCTAGCTGAGGAGCCCCGCAGCGACCATCCTCTGATGAATCTCTTGGCCCCGATCACTTGCTTCGTCGGCTTCTCGACGACCACCTCAGAAAACTGCACAAAAGCAAAAGCGTCAAAAAAAAAAAAAAGAGAGGTGATGCTAAAGATGATGAAACAAAAGGAAAGAAAAGAAGGGGAAAAGGTGAAGCCATACCTTCATACCGGACGAGGCCGGAAAGCTCGTGGAAGCCGCTCGGGTGAGGATCTGCACCCTCAATCGGACCCCATCCTGGATATAGGAAAAATCCGTCCGAGGGTACCGCGGGATCCCAAGCCCCTCCCTATCCAAACCCGAGGCATCCTCGGCCTCCTCAAGACGAATGTCGCATATGGCTCAATCGCCACGAAATCCGAGAAGTCTTGGCCGGCTCGGTAATCATCCCAGTCACGGACCGATCGCTCGGAGTGCATCATATCGGCGGGAGGCTCCACCGGTGTCCTCAAAGGCGAGTTCACGCCATGCGGCGCGTCACCCTCTCTCCCGAGATAATATGCATCGCAGTCGGACCCCTCAAAATCCTCCATTGCCTTTGTCCGAGATCTCGGCGCCCTTCGGTGCGCCACCTCAAAGCGATCCCGGGGAAGAATATCATCCCCTCATCTGTCTCGGCCTCCGTCGAAGGAAGGCAATCCGCGTACCGAGAGTCGTACGCCCGGAGCTTATCTTCTCCCGGGCATGCTTGGACCAAGGCTGCATGGCCGGATACGCCCCAACGTACTCCGGGCCAGCCGCCACACTCGTGACGTGGAAAAACTCCAACGCCCATACTGCGAAGGTAAAAATCCAATCAATCCGATTACAGAAAAGAAAAGTGCGTGCTCAAAAAAAAAGAGAGGGAAAGCAAAAGAGAGCTTATACCTCCGGGGCAAACTCGAAGCGGTACAAGGAGCTCACGGCCTTTCTTCCCATTGTACCTATCAAGAGCAAAATAAAGCTCACGCCCGGCCCGGCCTCTCCCCACGAGACATCTCCGGCCGTCTCCATGTCCTCCAAGGACCTCAAGCAAGGCAAAGACTGCCGTCCCTCGGCATGTCCAAAGAGCGTGCTCGAGAAAGCAAACCACAAGAAGGCCACTGGCAATCGATCGGCGCCTATCCTCTCCTCCCCACCCTCATAGCTCACAATGGTCTCCACGATCTTGCGCAGGACCACGGCATACTCCATCCCCATCCCCTTTTTGGGAATAGGGAAAATCCCGAAGAGCACTGCGGATCGGCATCGGCCCGTAGCTATCCCGCCACTCAATCTTTGCGTCCATTAAAGGGCCGAGGCCCGTGATCGCGCGTAATCGGAGGCGTAACCGTAGCCTCGCCCGAGAAGAAGTGGAAGGTGTGGGTCGCGTCCCACCGGTCTTGCGCCGGAGCAAACATCAAGCCCTTGCTCTTAGGGAACTTGACCGGTCCCCTCAAGCACTCGACAAACTCCCAGCCCCGTCTCAACAACGATCTGTCTCGGACTCGGCAAAGCTCCTCGGCCCGCATCCGGAAGCCGGTCCCACAAGTCAATCACGGACTCCACCGATCCTCGAGTCTTCATTTTGTTCAGCCGCTCCGTCACAAAACGGTTTCCGCCCTGCAAAAAAAAAAAAAAATGTCAAAAAAATTGCATTTGCATTTGCACAAAAAAAAAGAGCATACACATACATTAAAAAAAAAAAAAATCGGCAGCATAACGGCATGCAATAGACATAGCCCCATTTTTCTCACGTAAAAGAAAACAGTTTTAATTCCATGCATTTGTCAATAAAAAATAAAAAAAAAAATAGATGCATATCCTACAAGAAGAAAAACTCCGTCCCATTTTCAAAAAAAAAAATGCATACATGCATATCATCCATCTTACATGCGACGGGAGGAAAGATCCGTCCCACTTTTCAAAAAAAAAAATCCTAAACATACATACATCTCATATTGGCAAAATGCCCATTCTTTCCAAACAAAATGCATGCATTGCATCATTCATCAAATATCAATATTCAAAAAAAAAAAAAAATCATCATCACAATTTTCGAATTTTCACATGCAATTTTCGGATACAAAAAAAAAATGGCGAAAAGGCCAATTCTTTCTCCAAGAAAAATGCACATTTTGGGTTACTCATATACTCATTACAACATGCAAAGCATCAAAATCAAAATTCAAAGCCAAGAATATCAATCATTCGGACGAGCTCCAATCGTCTCTCCGCCACCGGGCCACGTCCTTGGCCTTGAAAAGCGCCTTCCCCGTGTTCCATTGCTCAAAAAATCGAAGAAAACGGAGGATTTTTGAAGATTTTGGCCAAAAATGGCTTCCTTCCTCGGTTCTCTCTCTCTCTCGCTCTCGAGACAATTTCAAGGCTGAATGGGGAAGAAGAAAAGGGCGTTGGCCCTAATTAATACCCACGACTTTCAAACTCCTATCCGCGCGGATAGGATTGCAAGGGTCAAAATGACCCTTTTGCCCCTTAAAATTCCGGGACTACGCAATTCAATCCCCGACTTGACGAGTTAACAAAGTTAACCAAAGTCGGCCCCTTGTCAAGAAAATCATTTCCCCGTGAGTCAAACGTAAGACCCGATTGCCCTCGAGAAAGATAACGAGATCCCGTATCTTTCATCAAAATCTTTCCGCGGTCAAACGTAAGACCGAGTGCCCCGAGAAAGATAACGGATCCCGTATCTTTCATCAAAAATCATCTCCGGCAGTCAAACGTAAGACCGAGTGTCCCGAGAAAGATAACGAGATCCCGTATCTTTCATCAAAATCCTCCCCGGCAGTCAAACGTAAGACCGATCTTCTCGAGAAAGATAACGAAATCCCGTATCTTTCATCAAAATTCTTCCCGGCAGTCAAACGTAAGACTGAGCGCCCCGAGAAAGATAACGAGATCCCGTATCTTTCATCAAAATCTTTCCCGGCAGTCAAACGTAAGACCGAGTGCCCTGAGAAAGATAACGAGATCCCGTATCTTTCATCAAAATTACCCCTAGCCAAACGTAAGACCGAGTGCCTCGAGAAAGATAACGAAATCTCGTATCTTTCATCAAAATCCTTCCCGGCAGTCAAACGTAAGACCGAGCGCCCCGAGAAAGATAACGAGATCCCGTATCTTTCATCAAAATCCTTCCCCGGCAGTAAAACGTAAGACCGAGTGCCCCGAGAAAGATAACGAGATCCCGTATCTTTCATCAAAATCCTTCCCGGCGAAGAGCAAAACGTAAGACCGAGTGCCTCGAGAAAGATAACGAGATCCCGTATCTTTCATCAAAATCATTCTCGGCAGTAGCCAAACGTAAGGCCAGGAGTGCCTGAGAAAGATAACGAGATCACGTATCTTTCATCAAAATCTTCCCCCTGCTAGCCAAACGTAAGACCGAGTGCCCCGAGAAAGATAACGAGATCCCGTATCTTTCATCAAAATTGCCCCTAAGCAAAACGTAAGACCGAGTGCCCCGAGAAAGATAACGAGATCCCGTATCTTTCATCAAAATTATTCCCCGGCAGCAAAACGTAAGACCGAGTGCCCCGAGAAAGATAACGAGATCCCGTATCTTTCATCAAAATTACCCTCGGCAGTCAGACGTAAGTCCGATCTCCCCGAGAAAGATAACGAGATCTCGTATCTTTCATCAAAATCCTTCCCGGCAGTCAAACGTAAGACCGAGTGCCCTGAGAAAGATAACGAGATCCCGTATCTTTCCTCAAAATTATCCCCGGCAGTCAAACGTAAGACCGAGTGCCCCGAGAAAGATAACGAGATCCCGTATCTTTCATCAAAATCTTCCCCGGCAGTCAAATGTAAGACCGAGTGCCCCGAGAAAGATAACGAGATCCCGTATCTTTCATCAAAATTACCCCCGGCAGTCAAATGTAAGACCGAATGCCCCGAGAAAGATAACGAAATCTCGTATCTTTCATCAAAATCCTTCCCGGCAGTCAAACGTAAGACCGATCTCCTCGAGAAAGATAACGAGACCCCGTATCTTTCATCAAAATCTTTCCCGGCAGTCAAACGTAAGACCGAGTGCCCCGAGAAAGATAACGGATCCCGTATCTTTCATCAAAATCTTCCCCGGCAGTCAAACGTAAGTCCGATCTCCCTGAGAAAGATAACGAGATCCCGTATCTTTCATCAAAATTATCCAACGGCAGTCAAACGTAAGACCGATTTCCCAGACAAATACGTCTAATTTTCCCCAGCAAAGGCTAACGAAATCCCCAGTAAAGTTAACGGAATCCCAAAAGCCAACGGAATCTCGAGTAGTACTCGAACTACGAAAGGGCTTGATTCCCACTAGGGATACGTAGGTAGCCTATCATTAGGAATCCCGGCCCCTCGACCAAAACGGTCACCCTCTCCTTCGGCGACGGACGAAGTCCACCGAAAGGCCATTTCAAATTAAGGACCGAGGCGCCTAAAAAGCCATCATCATCAAGGTCCGAGGCGCCTAAAAAGCCATCTTCAAGGTTCGAGGCACCTAAAACGCCATCTCCAAGGTTCGAGGCACCTAAAACGCCATCTCCAAGGTCCGAGGCACCTAAAACGCCATCTCGAAGGTTTGAGGCACCTAAGACGCTATCACTAGAAAAACGATAAATCACAAAAATCCCGGCGGAGCGGATACCGTCGACCGAAAATGGTCATTCCTATCCTGACAGGAGCGGATAGCCATCGAATCGAAAATGGTCATCTCTTATCCTCAGGAGAGCGGATAGCCATCGAGACCGAAAATGGTCATCTCTTATCCTCCAGTGAGTTTCTTTCCGGCCAGCTGCAGAACTCGCTCATCAGGTTCGAGGCACCTAAAACGCCATCATCTCCAGGGTCAAGCACCCGAACTACGACTGGCTTGATTCCCATTCGGGATACGTAGGTAGCCTATCGCTAGGTTCAGCCACCCGATCACTCGATCATCCTGCCAAATATGGAGCCTTACTAGGGCACTGTAAGTGCTCCAATTTGAGCTTGTTAGAATTTTCGTTAGAAAATTAACGAAAGTTATAACATTTCTAACAATTCCTAACTATCCTAACATTTCTAACAAAGTGAGGGTAAAATGGGCATTGTTATTTAAGGTTAAACCTTAAAAAGAATCTTAAAAAGAAAAACAAAAGGAATAAAACCACAAATAGCAATGGCTGGAGACACAAATGGCGGTCAGTTAATTTGAAATTTCAAAAAGATTATTCCTCTTGTCCAAAGCTGAAGCTGCATTTAATGAACAGTGCACGCTGAGGGGATCCATCCGCGCGGATGAGTTTGTCATTTCAGGAGGGCTATAAATTGAGCCCTCCAGTCACAAAAATAAGGGGGAAGAACACATTTTGCACCGAACCTCTGGCGAAATATAGAGAGAAAACAGTGAGAATTCTTCAAGAATTGTCACCTTTTTCTCTCCAATCTTTCCCAACTCATACTCATCCACTCACTCTCATATTAAAGCCCTAAACACTCATACACTCAAGCCAAACACTCAAGAACACAAGGAAGATTGGTAAACCCTCCTCTTCCTAACCCTAAATCTCAACCATGCATGCATCTTCAAACTACAAAATGTAGTTCCTTCATCTTCTTGCTTTAGATCTAAGAAGATCACCATGGAAGACCATCTCCATGGATGATCTTCTACAAAGATCAACATTATTTTTAAGCTTTCTTACTTTCTTGCAAAGAAAACTCATTTTCAAAACCCTAAAAACCATTTTCAAGCATAAAATCTTGATTTCAAAGGATAAAATTCCCCTTCCCAAGCAAATGAAATGCTTAGTCCTAATGCACCCCAAGGATGGTTTGGTATAGTTGATTCACCACTAAAATGTCTAGTGATCACTAACCAAAACCTAGGAAAATGGGGACAAGCATGGATGCAAAACCCCCTTTAAAATCATATTTTCTTTCTTGAGAAGTTGTTGTCCAGTAGCAATTTTCTCAGACCTCAGTCCATGGTCTTAATTTTTGGACACAGATGAACTTGGAATTTGGTGTTGACTACAAAATACTTTTTGTAGCCAACATCCAGAGCTTTCCATAAATATTTTTATTTTATTTTTTGGGTGAGTAAAACTCCTCTTTTCAAATTTTCTTTCAGAGGCTAGTTCATCAGCTTCTGGGAATCCAGATCTCATATCTGAGGTTTCCAGGAGGTTTTGACCCCTCAAATCTTCTCCAAAATGGAAAATTCCTTCGCACAAACTTTATTTAAGGTGTCTAGAACAACTTTCATTCTCTGAGTTTATCCAGATTATGAAGTTTTAAGACCCTTGAATACATTTCAAAATCAAAGGTCCACTGCCTTTTTCATTCTGGCAGAAATGGCTCTCAACTTCAAAAGGTCTTTTGAGTACCAAATCTCAACCCAAAAATCTTCCAAAAAATCATGGGATCAGTTTAAAGTCTTAAAAAGATATCCCAATTTTTACTTTTCTGAGTTTCAACTTATTTTGGCCAAAACACACACACACACACACACACACACAAATGATTTTCAGCTTGGAAGACTCGTTTTACGAGGCGCGTCGGGTGCACACTAACGTCCTTCCCGACGCGTAACATGACCTCCGAACCTAAATCTCTGATCTCGGGCTTTTTTCAAAGTTTTGGCCCTTCAAAATTAAAATGGCGTGGCGACTCCGTTTTCGTTGATTTTTTCAAACGCAAAAATGGGAAAATTTTCGGACACACATCATCACAGAGACGCTTTCACCTCATACGAGAAATCTGTGAAAGGGAGGACGTCAAGATATGCAAGGTACCAACGGATGACAATATTTCGGACCCTCTCACCAAGCCTTTGCCACAAGCTAAACATGATGGTCATGTTAGGTCCATGGGTATAAGATACATGAGTGACTGGGCCTAGTGCAAGTGGGAGACTGTAGGTGTTAGTGCCCTAGGCCTATAGAGATAGACCTTTATGTAATGTCATTGTTCATTTATATATGAGATTGTTTATTTGATTATTATATGTGTTTGCATGTTTAGTTATAATAATCGTGTCCCTAGTACTTATGAAGCACTAGTATGAAGTCTAATGGATAATCATGTGATGATTATATGCATGGAGATGCACATTAGATTCATGGGTACTTGTTAGAGAACAAGGTACTGAACTTGACCCATTATGAGATTTATGTCATGGTCATATGTCATAGATAAATCTCATATAGTCATATCATTGATATCCTTTGACCTGAGATTATCATCGTCTTCCACTCGATGAATATCATGTTTGATATAGTTTAACGTTGTCTTTAACCGGACAACAATAAGGGCTATTATTGGCATGATATGATTCTTGTTGGGAAGAATGATAAGTCAAGATGGAAACTTGTCCCTCGTAAAGAGAGATGTTTGCTTGGCCACTCGTGAGTAAGATTGATGTAGTGCATGGCCATGCCCGAATGAATTAATATGATTAATGTCATTCGATTAATCAATTTACTTGGTAACGAGAAAGCATTGAACAATATGAGTTGACGTGGACCATGACTCATGTTCAATATAACATCGTGTGACAATGGGATTGTGATATGTTCTATGTAGGAAAATCGAACTTGATATTATATTATTTGGGTAGGCATGATGGCTTGCTAGAGTCCGCTCATGTCTTATGAGGATCGATGTGATCGAACTCATTGCCAACATAATATAGTCCTATGGGGTCACACGCATCGAACGAATTGTCAAAAATGAATTATGGATTTCTGGTGTGTTGGGCGACCGCCCAAGGTTCTATGGGCGACCGCCCATGTTATTTGAAAACTGGGCATTGGAGACTGTCTAGATGGGCGACCGCCCTTGTCCTTATGGGCGACCGCCCATGTTGGTTTTCGAATAAGGGATTAAACCTCTGGACACATGAGCGACCGCCCATGTCCTGATGAGCGACCGCCCATATGGGTTTTCGGAGGAAGGGATTAGGCGCTGGACACATGGGCGACCGCCCAGGTCCCTATGGGCGACCGCCCATGTACCCTAAATGCTGAAACCGTTTTTCTCAAGGGTTTTTAATAGGGCATAGTATTTATAGAGTATAAATACTCTCCTTTAACAACCCTAGCAGCTAGTTCCGATTTTGAGCCTTGAGAGAGACAAAATAGAGAGAATTTTTCAATTGTGAATTGAAAAACATCTCATCAATTTCATAATTCATCATAGATTGAAAAGGTTTCAATCAAGGGATCTAGCAATCCTCCTAGAAAGAGTTCTAGGGTTCGTTCATCGCGTGGATACTCGTAGAGGATCTTCGCTTCTCAAGATCATTTGTTCGTGATTCAAGGATCGTATATTGAAGACTTGCTAATTCTTCAATCTGGAGTTAGACTACGTATATCAACGACAAAGGCATTCAAGGTTGGTAACCCTAATTCATATTTCTTAATTACTCATCTAGAACGGATTCTAGGGCTTTGGGTATTCGAGTTATTTGCATTATTCCGCTGCGCATGGACCCTCGAAACCCAACACATGTGCGGACCACAGGTTCTGTTGTGAACTTCGTTCATTAGCTCGCTGGCTTTTTCTTTGTTTACACACCGAAGGAGTGGCCCTTGGTGGCGCTTCTTGTATAACATACCCCCCAGAATGACGAAGTGGGATGCCAGGCATTTTAATGCCATCATGTTTTTGGATTTGATCCCTTCTTTGTATTTTCCATCTTCATTTGTGAAGGAAGCTTCTCCGCTTTGGAGGTACTGGTAAATATGATTGTACCAGGGTTCGTCGATCGTTTCTTTTTCTTTTTCGATCTCACAGCAATAGGCGGGTGTTTCCGTCCGCCTATTGAGGGTTTTACTTGCTTTCCCTTCGGGAATTTCGACAAGAGAGGCGAGGGTTGCCGGGCGTCTGCGAGCGGTTCTGTCTCTTGGCAAATAATGAAAAGAGATGTCCTTGGGCGAGCAATGAGTTCCTCCGTATACGCGTGGTACTTCGAAGGCCGAAATCTACCGTCTTCCATTTGTTGGATACTTGATTGATGATCAATCTTTGAGTCTCCATATACATCCAGCTACGAGATGTTGCGCTCGAGGGCGGCTTCCAAACCTGCTTGCACGAGGCTTCGTATTCCGCTGCATTGTTGGTTGCTTCGAAATTCGGCTTGATGGCTATGGGAGTATGCTCGTCCTTGGGATCGACAAGGAGAATTCCAATACCATTCCCCTTCTTGTTGGCTGCCCCATCGAAGAAGAGTTGCCGCCGGTTTGCATTTGTCAAGTGAAAAGATTCCGTCGTCAGGAAATTGCGGATCGGGACCCTTAGGTCATTGCTTGGGAAGTCGGCCGGTGATCCGCCATTACTCTACCCTTTGTTGATTTTCTTCGACCATGTACTTGATGTCGAACTCGGCCCGGGAAGAATGACCACTTGGCTAGTCACATCGACGAGATGGCTTGTCAAAGAGATATCGGACGGGGTCCACTTTGGAGACCAGGAGCACCTGAATGCGACCGCATGTAGTATTTCGGTTTCCCGACTACCCATACGAAGGCGGTACAAGTTTTCTACGATCTTTGAGTAGCTGAGTTCACTTCCTTGAAGCTTTCGGCTTACGAAGTAAATTGCATGCTCAACCTTGGAATCTTTACGCTCTTGTGCCGGCATTGCTCCGATTGACGTGTACATTACCGTCGGATACGGGAGTAGTGGCTTGTCTTCATGTGGCGGGCACGGGGTGGGGATTAACCAAGTAGGTCTTGATTTTCTCGAAAGGCTGTTTGGCACTCGGAGTCCCATTTGATGCCGGCATTCTTTTTCATCGGTTTGAACATGGGCTCGCGAGAGAGATGTCAACTGGTTGATGAAGCGGCCCGATGTCTTGAAGTCTTCCCATGAAGCTCTTCACTGTCGGGGTTTGAGGCGGCTTCATGTCGATGATGGCCTTGATTTTCTGGGATCGGCTTCGATACCTCTTTACGTAACCATGTACCCCGAGTACCTTGCCGCGCTTGACGCCGAAGGTGCACTTTGCCGGGTTTAGCCTCATGGAGTGCTTTCGAGTCCGTTGAAGAACTTCCTCGGATCTGTCATGTCTTGCATGTCCGATCCCTTGGAGTGGATGATCATGTCATCGACATATACTTCGATTTCTTTGTGAATCACGTCATGGAAGAGGGCATTTGCGGCCCGGTAAGTAGCCCGAGCGTTCTTTAGACCGAACGGCATGGCCGTGTAGCAGTATGTCCCCATGGAGTGGTGAAGGCGATCTTGGCACGATCCTCCTCGGACATCTTGATACGGTTGTATCCAGCGAACCCGTCCACGAAGGACTTTACTTCGAAATTTGCCGTGGTGTCGACTCGGCATGTCGATGTTAGGCGGTGGAAAATCATCTTTAGGGCTGGCCTTGTTGAGATCCGGAAATCTACGCAAAGATCTCGACCTTTCCGTTGGCCTTGGTGACCGTCACGATGTTGGAGAGCCAAGTCGGGTACTCAATCACTCTGATGAAACCAACTCGGAGCATTTTCTCAATTTCTTCTTTAACTTGCAAGGACTACTCTGGCTTGATCTTGCGCAGCTTACATTTTGTGAGGCTTGGATTCGGGATCCAGGGGAATTACGTGTTCCACGATTGAGGGATCGAGTCTGGCATGTCTGGTATGACCGGGCGAACACGTCAACATACTCCGGAGGAGGCTTATCGGGGCTTCTTTTACTGCATCGGCGAAGAAACCGCCCACTTGTGTCTCTTTAGGCTCGCGCCGACCCCGGAGTTCACTTTGGTCATAACCTCTTCGGCGGCTTGGGCCGGTTGTCCTCTTGGTCAACTACATGCTCGAGAACTTCTTTAATGTATTGTTCGTTTAATGTATGCCTTCTTTATCAATTGAATTATTAACGTCTTTTAAGTTGTTTGTTAACTTATCAGTTGTTAAAGTGGCAATGAGAGGATACTCCGAAAGGTCGAGACTTTTCATTAAACAAGAACGGGAATACATGATTGGCTACAACATTATAGTCCTCCGGCGTAAGGCCGTTGGATGACTCGGAAGGGTGGACTCGACAAAGGCGACTCGAGAGGGTTTGAGACCGTGTTTAGGGAGATGTGGGTGCGGGCCCGGCTTGTCTTCCAATTACTGCTGGCTTGCCCTTGGTCCGGTGAAAGTTACCCAATTCTTCGATGGCATTCTTGGATGCTTGATGAGGGTGCGGGGATCGAGAGGCTTGGCCTGGCTGTCCCAATCATGGCAATCATGCTGTTGTCGGAGCCCCAGTCGATCAAGTTTGGCAACTCCATGACTTCTTCAAACAGACTCCGTAGAGCTGGTCCACTGAGAGCGTCTTCTATAAATTCTGGTTCCTTCTGCTTTGGACTTACTGTCTCGAATGTGGCCTCGGCGGCTGATCCGAACAATCTGTTTCCCATGGAAGGTACCTTGAGTTGCTCCTCCAAGTCTGGGATTCCCTTGAATGTGTACTCATCTTTGGGTCGTGGTGGCGGTTGGTCCAGGTAGAGTTTGTGATGTCGAGGAACGCTCCCGCTTATCGGATTAGCTTTGAGTCCTCGAAATGCTTCGAGGTCCCGTGCTAGTTGTTCCATTCTTCCTGTAGTCTCGGTGCGACTATCCTCGCTTCTTTCTCATCTTCGCCAGTTCCACTGTCGGTTCATTGTCGGTCCCCGCTCGTCTGTCGGTTCCGCCGTCGGTCCCCTCGGTTCTGTCGGTTCCCTTGTCGGTCCCCTCAGTTCTGCTGTCGGTTCCCTTGGTGAAGTAATGAGCGAGGTCAAAGCTGTAAGGCCGGAGATTGGGTGTGCCGTCGGAGGTTCCCCTTTTGCGGGCTGTCGCCTTGGTGCGGGCGAGCCTTTTGTCTTCCTTGATGTCAGCCGGTGTTGGCACGTAGCCAAGCCCCTGGACCGTGGTGTGGTCCTTGACTTCAATAACTTGGTGTTGGCCTTGTAGCCTTTTGCCGAGCCCAGATCCCGGGATGAAGTTCATGAGTTTCATCATCCTCATGGCGGGAGGAATCTGGTCGTGAGACAGTGGAAGGTCCACGTTGCATATTTGGATCTTGGAGGTTTCCAGAGTGAATCCCGTTAATGGCATGTCGTCATTATGCTTGATTTCCAACACTGGAATGTCATTGGTGCTGGTCCCCTCGGTGGTGACGCTGTCGCCGTAGGCGTGGTTAGCTCGTTGCCTTGCATGAACTTGAGGCACCGATGAAGGGTGGATGCCACGCCATTGATTTGATGCGGCCCGGGGACGCCCAGGGATGGGCTGTGAAAGTGATTGGAATGTCCAACACTTGGAATTCGGTGGGGATCACCCGCTTGCCGAACCGGATGTTGAGAGTAGCAACCCCGAGAACCGTACGGGAAGTAGAGTCGCCCAGGCCCTTGACAAAGGTGTGGACTGAAGGCTTAAGATCTGTGGGCTTGATGTCAAGCAGGTCCATCATCTTGGCGGGCAAGACATTCATTCCGGAACCTCCGTCTACCAACACGCGGGGAAGGCGACGCTCGTCCAGTTTTTGTGATGTAGAGCGGCTCATTGTGATCGGCCCCAAATTTTGGAAGGTCCAAATCTGTGAAGGTGATTATGTTGCCATAGTGGATGTTGTCGATCATCCGAATGACTTCATCAGGGGTTGCGTCCACGGGGACCATGGTACGGGCCGAGGCTTTCCTCTAGCTTGAGCTTGTGAGGATAAGAGGAAGCGAGCAGAGACCAAAGGGAAATGTTCGCCCGAGTACGCTTGAGTAGTGAGGATCGGGTCCTCTTTCAAGGAATTTGCGTCTTCGGTGGCCGGATTACAATTACGGCTCCGTCGGCTTTTTGGTGGCCTTAGGTGGTAATGCATGGATTTGACCCGATCGGGTTAGAACGCCGACATCGGGTTTGGTCCCTTCGAGCAGTGCTCTGAGTTGAGTCATAGTTAGAGGAGGATTCCTCGTGGCATAGGGCCATATGTCTTCCCTCAACTCATTGATTGTGGATGAATTCCCGGGAGCTTCGGCAGCTTGACGGATTCTCGTCCCCAGGGATACACTGGCTTGGATGCCTCTGCGGGGAGGTAGCCTACGGTTTGACGCAGCTTGTTCGAATGTCGGTGCACAATAATGGTTGCACGAGGCCGAACGTGTGAGCCGCTAACCCTCCGGGGGAGGTTGGAGAGTTCTCGGCTCAAGCGAACGGTCTCCTTGATCTCTTCACGGTATATCGCGTTCCTTTCCTTCTTGCTGAGCATACTCAGGGCATTGGAGTTGGGTCCGGCAATACTCGTGGTTTGCTAGTTTTCCTCCGCCAGGGCCCAGATCAACCTTCTTGCAATGGAGCTCGCGTCGAGAGTTAGCGCTGCGTTTCTTCCCATGTGAGAATAGCCGGTGCTTCTTTGAACCGCGTGCGGCGCCTAGGTAAACCTCCATCGGGGAGAGTTTTCTCCTCTCGCTTTATCTCGAGTGGCGGGTATGTCGAGAAGGTGAGTACACGGCTTCCCGAACATCTCGCCCATGTGATCGGTTCTTTGCCCCGCTTGATCATTTCGTAAACGAATGTCGTAGACCGTGGGAATTTCCCGAGTAGTTGCTCGAGACGAATTTCCATCTTCCTCTTGTTTTTAAATAGACCTTCCTCCCCGAGTTGGCCTTTCAATTTGAGTGCGGAAATGATCCATTCCCATCCTCCCAGACCCTCGGGAGTCCGGTTTGTTGACTTCATGCCCGGCTTGGAAGAGAATGGTTTCATCGTCTTCATCGTCGCTTTCACAGAGAACTTGCTTTCCTCGGGAAGGTAAGCGCCGGGATTCGTTCCCGCCGTGTCGTTCCATCTCCTAGGTCATCGGGACCGTTGACCACCTCGCTCGGCGAGGGGGTTGGATGAGAACAGACGGTAGTCGTGGAAGTTGCCATGAGCAAAGCTCTCGAGGTCGAACCGGTCTAGAGTGGCCTCTAGCTTTCGTCCGAAGCCGCCCGTGACACTTTAAGGGCTTCGGTCCCCGTAGGTCTTTCGAGCTTGGTCTTCGTCCCAAAGACGACTTTCTTGAGCGGCTAGTTCCATGAGGGCTTTCCTTGCGAGAGCTAAGCAGCCTCCGTAGGCGCGCAACGTCCGGCTAGTGTCCAGAACCGTGATTACATTCAAATCGCCGAATGGCGGGAACACTTGGATTACGTTGACGAAGGAAGTCCTGACCGGGACATTCCATGCGGCCTTCCTTGATCTCGATTACCAAGAAGTTTGCCCATATCTCGTTGATTGACCCCACGGGGTATTGAATTCTCGCAATGTCGACAGCCTCGTGATCTCGCTCGATCGCCAAGTCTATCGAGCTAGCGCCGATCGCGTGATGTCTCGAATCCGGCCGTGACGGCTGGGAGTAGAATCGAACCGGAGCATGTTGATGCCGAGGTGGTCATTTCCCATGTCGGAAGATGACTCGCTTGCGGGGAAGACTTTCGCAGATGTTTTCGGCGGCCGCCAAGCGTTCCCGAGGTTGATCTCGACTTGTAGCAGGTGAGGAGCTTGGTCTCCTTCGTTGCCGCCTCGCCTCGCGGCGCTTGAGGGTATAAGCTTGACCGACGGCACGGCCGGTTGCCACCGGGCCGGTACTGGAAGTAGTGATGAGCTCGAGCTCGCTTGGCCAAAGCCTCGTTTACCATGAGCAAAGGCAATGCCGAGGGTGACTCGTATTGCGTAGACCGACGATAAGGACCGGATCCTTGGTATCATCGGGATATCCGGAATAGATGATGTTGACGAAGTCGTCGTCATCACTTGATCGAGGGATTCTTCATCGTGTCAACCAAGAACTTCCAATTGTCTGATAGCCGTCAGCATCGACGCTGAGCTTGACAATTTCCATGGTATTGGAACCTTGGGTCGTAGGTGACCCGATCGAAGGAGTTCCGTCCTCAAACCGAGCATGTGAATGCAGAGGTCCGCCCGCGGTCCCGCGCGTCCTCGACTCCTGAGAGTCCAGATTCATCGTCATCTCGATCGCTCAATCCAGTGTAGGGACGACAAGGCGTCCGGTTGCGTTGCTGAGCAGCTAGGAAAACATCATGCTCTTCGTTGGAGAAGAGGGGTGCAGCGGGTAGTTCCTCGTGGAGGACATCCCATACGACTTCCATGCATTCATCCCGAGTGTGACGGTGCTTGTTGACCTTTATCACGAAGATCTCTCACTGCGGGGCCAGAGAGTTTGTTTGGAGAATGCCGACGAATCTCCGATTGGAGATCGGGGGTTTATGTGCCCGTATCATGGCGATATTCGCCGTTTCCTTCCACCCGCCTCCAAATGTTGGAAACGACAGCTGAACTTGATGTATCGGATCGCTTCTGTGGTCCGCTCGCTCGAGTACATTTACATAGTTAGCATCTCCGACTCCGAGGGATTCTGATGAGATTTGCCCCGATAGTCCTCGTTGATTCGAAGGAGGTACCCCGTGCCCGAGTGCGGACACGCACTACTGTCTTCGCTTCGTTTCCTATGAGGAAACTATCCCCTGATGACTTCGAGATCTCCCCGCCGGTTAATGAATTTAACACACCGATGGAGAGTGGAAGCTATGGCTTTCATGTGGTGTAGCCAAGTGGCGTCCCAAAAGAGCCGTGAACTCGGATGGAATGTCCATCACGTGGAATTTTGCCGGCACCATTTGGGGTTTCGAACCGTAGTTCCAGAGTCACCGTCCCCGTGATGGGACGAGACGAGTTGTCGTAGCCTCGATAGTCCGAGCCGATGGAATCGTATGGCTTTCATGGATGCGGAGAGCTCGCATCATGCCGAGAGGGAGGACATTAACGCCGACCCGTTATCTACCAATACTCCGGGAGTGATATGGTGTCGAGTTTGAGAGTGATGTACAGAGCTTCGTTGTGCCCCGAGGCATCTCTCAGTAGGTCTTCGTCACGTAACGTGATCATACCGCCATACAAACGGGAGTCGTAGATCTCGCCTCTATCCGTAGAAGGAGAGTCATCCAGCCCATCCGTTTCCCGTCTTCCTCGCGAGGTAAAGCCTTTGGCTGAACCTCGTGAGTGTGTCGAGGCCGCCCGTG
This sequence comes from Adenophora triphylla var. japonica, assembly GCA_022495995.1. NCBI lineage: Eukaryota > Viridiplantae > Streptophyta > Magnoliopsida > Asterales > Campanulaceae > Adenophora > Adenophora triphylla. Next base: position 190,055 of record JAFEMH010003283.1, on the reverse strand, counting down.
GCGGTTGCCGCCCTTGGTTAGCACATTGATCGAGTGCGATGCGCTAAGCCGACCTTGATCTTCCTTTGCCGGTCCGAGCCTCTAAGCCGGACAAATTGAATCTTGGCCGATCCCGCTGGAGGGTTAGGCTTCGACCGGCAAGAAGATTACCAAGATCCGAGGTATTCCGGTGTCCTGTGGTCTCGAATTCGGTTTCCGGGACTTTTCGGCTTTCCCACCCCCGTCTCGCTCTAAAGCCGCATGGCTCGGAGGCAAGGAGGACTCGGCCGAGTACAAGACGTAGTAGTCGAACCTCCCGAAGGGTTCTCCAAGTGTACCTACACCGGTATCCCCAGCCTTCGTATCTTTCTCTCGCCTGTCGTTGAGAGGATTTCTTCTTTTGTTTTCTGAGGATTGCTCGGACGGTTTCTCGGGACTCGTACTGTGCAAAGTGAGTGGCCACAAACATCGTAGCCGATGTGGACATTAGAGGAGGATCCAAATGAAAGAGGCGGAGAAACCGGTTCTCGCGTGGCACTCTTCTTGGGCACCCACTCAATGGAATTCACGTTGTTATTGTTCTAAAAGGGTTTCCGATCGTATTGGGCCCACGGGGCGCTCCAACTTGCCTTCTTCTATCAAGTTCGGATTTCGTATCGTAACCCCACACAGCTTGTCGGTGGTATGGCCGTGATACCGATGGAAGGCGCAAGATTTGCTCTTGTCCGCATTGGCTACGGGAATTTTGGGTTTGTAATTGGCAACGGGCTTAAGGAGACCCTCCTTGATTAACCCTTCCAAAGATCTTGCTCACCGGCATGTCCAACTTGTCGAAGTGTACGGCAGTCCGCTTTCGAGTAGAATTGTTGCTTTGTGGGACCGGGTTTCGTTACCCGACCGTTGTCCCCGATGGACGTAGCTTGACAGCACGTATCTTTCCCTTCGCCGGGGCCGGTGCGGGATTGAATGCAACCGCCGAGCGGATCTGTATGGCCGTGCAAGAGCCAACTTTTCCTTGAGATCCTTCTCGAACCGTGAGCCCATTAACCATGGCCCGAGATCCGGGAAGAAATTGTGATCGATGAGAGTTCCGATGGACGGTCTTAAGGTGACTCAAGATCCGCATCTGCTCGTCTCGGAGAGCGGCTCCACGATCTCTGAGAGTTTCTAGCTCCATCTCTTGTAGAATTCCCCAACACTTTCATCCGCTTCGCTCGCGGGTGATTAAGTCCTCGCGACTTGTTTCCCACTCTAAGTTGGATCTCGTACTGCCCAGAAGATGTTACCGATCCGTTCCTGTGTGCGGCGATCCGCAGTTTCGACCTCGAAACCATCGTAACGCCGAACTTTTAAGCGTATGCCGGAAGTGGTCGGCCATTTGCCGGAGGGTTGCTCCTTTTGCTCTCATGCCGAGAACGTAGGTATCGACATGCGTCCGAGGACATTCGGTTCCGTCGAATCGGTCCATCTCCGCATTCGAACTTGGTGGGAGAGGCGTGACCATTCCCGGATCTCGCGGATTTGAGCGTTTCCCGCTTTGAGCCGCTCACGGTGGCTTTCTGTGTCTTTCATTTGCTCGACCATCCAGGCTAAGGTTGGGTCCAAGTGGACTCGTGAGGCTCAACGCCGGTGCTACCACGTGAGCGGTAGTGATTGGAGGTGGAAGGCTTGATATATGTGGATATATGGGAGCCTTTTCGAATCGTATCGGGGTTTGTCCCTGTTTAGTGGATTCGTGTATAGGCAACGGGACGAACCCGGAGGGTATTGAGGGATATTGGCATCTCGAGATGGTCGCCTGCGCCGGTGGTATTGAGTGATAGGAGTAGCACCGGGCCGACCAAAAATGGCGGGGTTGCCCCGAGAGGTGGCAACATGGAGCCTAGGTCGGCTGCTTTCCTTGGTTGGAAGGCATCCCGTAAGTTGGCGGGGAGGAACCCGATTGAAGGTTTGGTGAACCGGTTTCGGGAATCGTCATCCTCGACTGTGACAAAAGTACCGTCTCGACCGGGGATAGCCGCTATACCACGCTCATTCGTAAGCCGTACCACGAAATTCTCGCCGATCTTCTTTCTCGCCTCTTGTGAACCTCACAAGCCCTGATGGCTTCTTCCAATGTCATATCTCGTTACACGGTGGCGGGGTCCTTCCCCGTCACGATTTCTGTGAGCTAGACATGTCGGAAATTCTGGGCCGAGGGAACCGAGGGAACCGAAGAACCTGTCCGACGCCGCCGTTACTGGGTGATCCCGGCAAGGCGCCGACCCGGAAATCCGAACCACTTTCTCGCTCGCCGCAGTGGAACGAAAGGAAGGGTTTAGGCTTCTAAAAGGGTATTTGGCTCAAGGTTTTCGGGCTTGTGCAATGTGCGCTACCGATTAATGTTTACTTAAAGCGCGTTTTCTCGTAGTCCTAATCGGTTGGAAAAGAGCGAGTCTTCTTTTTCGCAACTAATCCTAGAGCTCTAATCGGTGGATCTCGTCACTACGCTTATAAGCCCCTCGTTTCCATTGTAGATCATCTTTCTCAGGACGGACTATCCCGAGCGAGGTCCGATAAGGCAAGCGAGTTCCACCGACAAAGGAAAAAGTGAACTTAAGGCTAGCCGATCACGCAAACTTTCGACGTGTGCGGCGTACGGGCCACCTGGCCGAGGTCAACGTCCTTAAGTTAAGGCGGGGATCGTGCCAAAATTTGGGCATGACCTCTCCCGACTCGCTTGTGCGAGAGACCTTAGCTTTTTAGCGTTGGCCAAGTTGTGGCCGGCACGATACATACGGCGAGGTTTGGTGACACGGCCACATCAACCTTCTGCATATTTTTCTACAGAGCTCCGTCAAAGTCAAGGCCGAAAAGCTCAAGACTTCGGTCGGGAACGACCTTCGGTCTCAAACTCTCGAGCTTGACTCTGGAGCGGCCCGCGTGAAAAACATACACTTAGGCTTTATGACACGAGCTAAGCCAAAAACCAACCGGGTCTTGACAAAGTGTGACACAAAGAGTGCATGGCTTACACGGGCGAGGATGGGATGTTTGGGACGACCCCGTGCGCCCGAAAGGTGTCTCGGCACCAATCGGAGTGCAACCGATAAGGCCATCCCGGTTAGGGGTCAGAGTGTGCAAAGGTACCGAGGCGAAGTGCACGTGAAGTGCGGTGTTCCGAGGCAAAGAAGTGCGCGTAGTGTGCGGTCACTAAAATTCTTTTTCCGAGTAAAACAGAGATTTTTTTTCGTAATGTGTCTTAAAGAATTTATGATGCACAGTTCAAAAGACAGCATGAAAATCGAACATGAATGGGGATGCACAAACATGGTAGGATTTTGAAAAGTCGACAATGTAATGCCTTTGAAATAAAAACCGTTCGAGGTTTAAAGTAACACACACACGAAAACGAGGAAGGGTAAACGAAAGTTTGACCCACGGAAGGCTTTTTAGAAAACAACGGTAGTTTTGAAAAAGTATCTTATCCCAATGGAGTCGCTAACCGAAATTACCCTGATTTTCGCGCGCGCGAAACGCGGTTGTCTTTCGCGGGGTCAGTGTCCGAGACCTCGCTTCATGGGAAGGAACAAAATGAGGAGTCGCCACGCGGTTTTTGTATTTTGAGCCCAAACGTTGAGAAACGGCTATTGTGAAAAGGTGTCGTTTTTATTGGTAGCAAAAACTTAGGAAAAGGCTTTGAAAACGGGGATCATTTTTATTGGCAGCAAAAATGAGTAAAAAGCTTTTAGTACCAGAGATTGTTAGGTTCGGAGGTCACGTTACGTTTCGGGTAGAGTATTACGAGATCGCCCGAAACGCCTCGCATGACGAGTCTTTCTACCTTTCTCGAAATCGTGTGTGTGTGTGTGTGTCTTTGAAATGGGGGCTTGAATGACAAGCTTAATCTTGGTTTGAATGACAAACGCTTTGATTAGATGACTTTGTTTGAAAAGACGAGCGTTTGAATGACAAACGTCGGTTTTGAGTTTGAAATGAGCGTTTGCGTGGCAAACGTCGATTTTGAGTTTGAAATGAGCGTTTGCGTGGCAAACGTCGACTTTGAGCCGTGCGAGTCATTGTTAACTATTTTTACGGGAAAATGCGTATTAAATGATTTTAAGTGTCAAATGGCGGCTTTTAGTTTGAAGATGAGCGTTCGGAGGCCGAACGTCATTTCGCTGCGTTTTGAAAGAGAGTTCGACGGACGAACTCCGGTTTTGAACCGGCATTACATTGTTAACGATTTTTATGGGAAAATGCGTTTTAAATGATATGCGATCAACGAATCGGGTTGCGACTCGGACTTTGAAAAGTAAATACTATCACGATCCAAACGGGTCGGACTTGTAAATGACAAGATTTAAAGCAGCTGTCAACGGAATCAAACGATCCGGAATCGTAAATGACGATCGACGAGGCCAATCGGCTCGGAATTGTAAATGACGATCAACGAGGCCAAACGGCTCGGATTTGTAAAGTTGCATGAAAGTAAAGGACGTTCGACGGATCAAACAATCCGGAATTGATAAATGACAATAAAAGTAAACGGAACGGGGTCGGAACGCCGTTTTAACCCGCGATTACTTCTCTTACGGAAAGAGAAGAGGATCGAGGGGCTAAAACGTATCGGACCCCGTTAGACGGAGGCGTCTACATTTTGGTAACGGCGTTCGAAACGGTTATAGCGACTGGCGCGTAAACCGAGACGGAACGGGAGATTTAGAGAGAGGGAGTTATACCTATGGCTAGGGTCAACTCCTTTGGCTCGGGAGGTGTGTACGGGACATGGAAAGTGATTCGAAAGGTTATTTCGAAGTAGTAGGGTGCGTATTTGATCGAAATACGAAGGTTTCACGCGAATCGAGACAAAACGAAAGCTCGGAAGGGGTGAAAACTGCTTTGAACCGTGGGGTAGTGAATTTTTGGGAGTAATTTGTTGTTTCGAAAGCTTGACAAAGAACTTCTATTTATAGGTGAAAATTGCAGTAGGAGTCCGGACGGACTTGGACTGAATCCAGGGGTTTTTTTGGGTATTTTGGAAAGTTGGGGGACTTGCTGGCAATTTCAGGAAAAGTGCACAGGAGTCCTACGGACTAGGCTTGCAAATCAGGGGTATTTTGGTCTTTTCCCTTTGAATTTGATTGAAGGGTGACTAGAGGGAGGTGGCATGGCTGCCACGTGCCCTCTCGAGTCACCACCATGTGGGATTTTGTCCCCTGGTCCCGCTTTTGTCCGTTTTTAAAATAACAATCCGGAAATGTCCGAAACGCCCTGAAAGTGCTTAGGAAAATGCGTTTTTAGGGAAAGCCGTGCTTTTACGTGTGATGACACGTGTTAAGTACGGTTCGACGTCGGGATGCACGGGCAGCCCCGGATGTCTCGTTGGCACAACAACGGGGAGTTTAACGAGTTTCGGTTAACCTGGAGCGGGCCAGTTAACGGATTTCGGTTAACTTTCTGACGGATTTGGACGATCCGGATTTGGGTACTTACATACACGCCCTGTATGTACCCCTCCAGCTCATCAATCGGCATCTCCCGGGGGTGCTGCATGTACATCGGAGGATCCACCGGCACCAAAGGAAGGGACCCCGGCCTATCTTGGCCGACGAGTCACCCTCTCCCCCCGGATACGTGGCGTCGCAGTGAAGTCCCACCAGAGCTTCCGCCGCCGTGTAGTCTCGCTAGCAATTCGAACAGCTACGGCATCAAACCTACTCCACTGTGTCAGCCGGATCCTCTCGCAGAACTCCCGGTTTAGTGCCCGAGACACCTCCTCGTATGACACTCGAAAGTGCTAACTCTCGAAGAGACCGCCTCTCTTCGCTTTCTTACCGCCAAATCGGCATGGCAGGGAACGAGGTCGGTACGGCTCCTTGATGTCCCAAGCTGCGGATCGAATACCTCGTAGCACCGCACCAGCAAGAGAATGGAAAGTTATGTCGACTACAAAGCGTATACATACGAGTACATAAAGGAGGCAAGGAAGAGAAAAAGTACGTAAACTTACATCCAAGACGGGCGTGAAGTGCCTAAAGAAGTGCTCCCTCCCCCGCGAGAACCCGTCGGGGAATGATAGAGCTCGCCCCCAGCCTCCCCCCACGCGAACCCCTCACGGCATCCAAGTCTACCAAACACCCGAGCAAAGGGAAGTGACAAGACGTGTCGAAGTCAAGAATAAAGTCGGCTGACAGCGAAACCAAAGGAACCTCGAGCCGGACGCTCCGCGGTCATCCTCAAGGACCCACGGATAATCGGCGACACCCACCTCAGATGCCTCTCCATCGGCTCGTACCGAATGCCTAAGCCCCCGGCATCGGTAATATCAAAACCCAAAGCAGCCTGACATAACCGCTCCGGGTGTAACCATCAACCCACACCGCCGTGTTGCCATAACTCGGCAACCCAGTGATAGAGGCAAAATCCGTGGGAGTCACCGTCGCCTCCCCCCATCTGAAATGGAAAGTGTGGGTCGTATCCCACCAATACTCGCTCAAAGCAACATACATAGACCTGGCCCTCGGCGTATCACTGTCCGTGCCGACAACACCGATGAACCCGGCCAACCCGGAGTCAAGCACCGGTGCCGCGGGACTCCTCTCTCCCTCTCGAGCCACGTCCGGATAATGTCCCACAATGCTCGCACCGCCTCAAAGGCACCCCGACTCTTACGGTTATGGGTATTAACCGTCCCCGTCCCCCCGGACAAACAAGCATGCGAAGCAACGTCAACAAAATGCACTAACGCATGTCAAAAGGATGCAATGCAGATACGGTTCTCATTCATTTCCTACGTATATTCCCACCATTTCGAAAACTCCGTCGAATCCGGAACTTTCAAAATCTTTCGAAAACTCCGTCGAATCCGGAACTTTCAAAACATTTCGAAAACTCCGTCGAATCCGGAACTTTCAAAATCTTTCGAAAACTCCGTCGAATCCGGAACTTTCAAACCTCTTTCGAACTTTTCGAAAATTTACTCCGTCCCGAATTAAAGCTACTTTAATTTTGGAAAATGCATCTAGACATGGAATTTTGCAACCAAAATTTTTTATGTCATCCACCCATAGTGTCAATTGAACTACATCCTAGTCAATTTCGACAAAGGTTCATGGCAAAGTCAAAAGCCCCAATTCAAGCACCAAAATCCCTAAGTTCATTCCTAGCAAATTTCTAACATTTAAAGAATGCACATTCTTAAAATTAATGGAATTTGTAGGAAACTTACTTGTCTCTTGATCCCATCCTTGGAGTTGTGTCTATCCCTCGCCGGATAAAACTCCGCCGGATTCAATGGGTGCACAATGGTTCGAATGGTTCGAACCAACCGTGTTCTTTCGTCATCGGTCCTTCCATGACGAGCCATTGGTCCTCCTTCACCCTCCATAGCAAATTTCCTTCACAAATTCGAGCAAACCTTGCAATTTGGGTTGGATTTTTTCTCTCTTTTCTCTCCTCCCTCGCCGACAACAATGAAAGAAAATGGCTTCTTCTTCCTCGGCCTCGGAGCTGAATAGGACTTTGTCAAATTCAGTAAAAGTCCGGCCGGACTCTTACTGCACCAGAAAAATTTCTGCCACTTTGGCCCCTCAGCTTTATGCAATTCCAATTTTACCTCTTTTGGCCTCCCAAAAGTATAAAATTTCCCCAGTTAGACATTTCTAACACCCCATTAAGGTTGTAAACGAAGCGAACTTTTTTGATTCGATTCGATATTCGATTCGAGTATTCGGTATTCGTATTCGAAAATTTCGAATTCGAATTCGAATTCGAATCTTTATATTGATTCGATTAGTAAACGAATACGAATAATATATCACGATATTCGATTCGAGTATTCGCGAATATTATTCGAATAATATATATATATATATTTTTTAATATTATGTAGTAATATATATATATATATATATATATATATATATATATATATATATATATATATATATAAAACCCTCCTTTCCTCAGTCAAGACTCAAGACACACACACACTCTCACACACACACACTTTCTCTCTCTAAATTTCTCTCTCTACTCCATCTCTCTCCCATCCGCCGGCGAACTCCTCCCCCACTTCCGGCGAAACCCTTACTCCCTCACTTCCGACGATTCTTATCTCCCTTCCCTTCCCCATCCACCGATTCACGCACGCCCACCCCTTCCCATCCGTCTTCTCTCCCTTTTCGTCTCCCTCTATATCTCCCTCCCTCAGATCTGGTTTTTTCCGGCTAGATCTGAGCAAAACGCCATGGCCGCTTCAGCTTTAGACCTTATTCGTGAACACCTTCCACTGTTCCGGCCAAGGTTGACGATTCCGGTGATAGGAGTAATGGTTTAAAATTTGGGTGTTAATGGTAGGTTTTAGATTTGACGGTGGTGGTGGAATAATGGTTTGAATTATATACTATATATTATTCGAATACGAATATGAATACGAATATTCGGATATCAATTTCGAATCGAATACGAATCAAATTTTATATTCGAATAACAAACGAATACGAATACGAATCGATTTTAATATTCGAATACGAATCGAATACGAATCAAATACGATAATATTCGATTCGATTCGATTCGTTTACACCCCTACACCCCATCCCCCGAGGATAAACCCTCAGTTAGTTTTCACTAACGCTCGTCTCCAGATGTTAAAATTCCTAATGGTTTTCACCATCATCTCCAATCCTTTATCGCGACCTTTCACGGTCCGATTTCAAATCCTTATTCGCGACCTTTCACGGTCCGATTCCAATTCTCAATCGCGACCTTTCACGGTCCGATTCCAATTCTCAATCGCGACCTTCCACGGTCCGATTCCAATCCTCAATCGCGACCTTTCACGGTCCGATTCCAATTCTCAATCGCGACCTTCCACGGTCCGATTCCAATCCTCAATCGTGACCTTTCACGGTCCGATTCCAATCCTTAATCGCGACCTTTCACGGTCCGATTCCAATCCTTAATCGCGACCTTTCACGGTCCGATTCCAATCCTTAATCGCGACCTTTCACGGTCCGATTTCAATCCTCAATCGCGACCTTTCACGGTCCGATCTCAATTCTCAATCGCGACCTTTCACGGTCCGATTCCAATCCTTAATCGCGACCTTTCACGGTCCGATTTCAATCCTCAATCGCGACCTTTCACGGTCAGATTTCAAGCCTCAATCGCGACCTTTCACGGTCCGATTCCAATCCTTAATCGCGACCTTTCACGTTCCGATTCCAAAGTCTCAATCGCGACCTTTCACGGTCCGATCTCAAGTCTTAATCGCGACCTTTCACGGTCCGATTCCAATTATCAATCGCGACCTTTCACGGTCCGATTTCAAGTCTCAATCGCGACCTTTCACGGTCCGATTCCAAAGTCTCAATCTCGACCTTTCACGGTCCCATCTCAAACAGTCAATCCCGACCTTCGCGGTCCGACCTCCACTCTCCTATCGAGACCTTCGCTGTTCGTCTTCCCGGCAACAGCAATAAGCCCGAACCCCAAGGCACGAACGCCTTGCAACAATCCCTCTTCGGCCATCCTCGTAAGCCCGAACACCTTTTCACTTCAAAGAAGTGAACATTCATCTTCCCGGCAACAATAAGCTCCGAACCCCAAGGCACGAACGCCGCAACAATCCTCTTCGGCCATCCTCGTAAGCCCGAACACCTTTTCACTTCAGCAAGTGAACATTCATCTTCCCGGCAACAGCAATAAGCCCGAACCCCAAGGCACGAACGCCTTGCAACAATCCCTCTTCGGCCATCCTCGTAAGCCCGAACACCTTTTCACTTCAGCAAGTGAACATTCATCTCCCCGGCCGCCAGTCGTAAGCCCGACCGTTCCACCTCAGTGGCAGCTGCAATAAGCCCGCACAACAATCCCTCTTCGGCCATCAAGGTAAGCCCGAACACTCATCCCCAGCAGGATAAACCTGGCAACATCAATAAGCCCAGCACCCAAGGCACGAACGCCCTCGTCAGCATCGCAACTCCGGTTTGAGGCGCCACACGCCCTCGAAGGTTTCGTAAGTCCTGTGTTCCGTACGCTCCTAACAGCCTCCATTCAGTGTACAGTACCTCGCGAATGGTCTCATTCAGTTCGACGCCTCCTAACATGTCTCGCTCAGGTCAAGGTCCCCACGCGCGGCCCTCGCACCCTTTCGAACTACGATCGGCTTGATTCCCGCCGGATACGTAGGAATCCTTTTCGCTAAGAGTCCACCCACTGACCGCCTGTGTCTCTTTCAAAGTAAGGCATCCCGATTTGGATCCTTATCTTTTTCAACGACCCCACCTCCTTCAGAGGAGACGTCGCTGAGGGGCTAACTGTAAGTACCCAAATCCGGATCGTCCAAATCCGTCAGAAAGTTAACCGAAATCCGTTAACTGGCCCGCTCCAGGTTAACCGGAACTCGTTAAACTCCCCGTTGCTGTGCCAACAAGACGTCCCGGGACTGCCCCGTGCATCCCGACGTCAAACCGTACTTAACACGTAAAAGTATGGCTTTCCCTGAAAAACGCATTTTCCGGCACTTTTCGGGGGCGTTTCGAACATTTTCCGGACTGTTATTTTAAAAAACGGACAAAACCGGGACCCGGGGACAAAATCCCACATGGCTGGTGACTCACAGGGACACTTGGCACGCATGCCACCTCCCTCTAGTCACCCTTCAATCAAATTCAAAGGGAAAAGACTAAAATACCCCTGGTATACAGTCAAAGTCCTACGACTCCCGTGCACTTTTCCCGAAATTGCCAAAGAAGTCCCCTGCATTTCCAAAATACCCAAAAACCTCCTGGATTCAGTCCAAGTCCGTCCGGACTCCTACTGCAATTTTCACCCTATAAATAGAAGTTGCTGTCAAAGGCAAGAAAAAGAGGTTTTTAACACCAAAAATTCACCACCCCCTCGGCCCAAACTGATTTCACCCCTTCCGAGCTTCCGTTCTGTCTCGATTCGCGTGAAACCTTCGTATTTCGATCAAATACGCACCTTACTACTTCGAAACAACCTTTCGAATCACTTTCCGTGTCCCGTACACACCTCCCGAGCCAAAGGAGTCAACCCTAGCCATAGGTATAACTCCCTCTCTCTAAATCTCTCGTTCCGTCTCGGTTTACGCGCCAGTCGCTACGACCGTTTCGAACGTCGTTATCGAAATATAGACGCCTCCGTCTAACGGGGTCTGATACGTTTTAGCCCCTCGATCCTCTTCTCTTTCCGTAAGAGAAGTAATCACGGGTTAAAACAGCGTTCCGACCCCGTTTCGTTTACTTTTATCGTCATTTACCAATTCCGAATCGATCGATCCGTCGATCGTCATTTTAATTTCTGTCATTTACAAATCCGAGCCGTTTGGCCTCGTTGATCGTCATTTACAAATCCGAGCCGTTTGGTCTCGTTGATCGTCATTTACGAATCCGGATCGTTTGATTCCGTTGATACCGCACTTTAAATACTGTCATTTACAAAGTCCGACCCGTTTGGATCGTGATAGTATTTACTTTTCAAAGTCCGAGTCGCAACCCGATTCGTTGATCGCATATCATTTAATACGCATTTTTCCCGTAAAAATCGTTAACAATTCAATGCCCGGTTCAAAACCGGAGTTCGTCCGTCGAACTCTCTTTCAAAACGCGCGAAATGACGTTCGGCCTCCGAATGCTCATCTTCAAACTAAAAGCCGCCATTTGACATTCAAAATCATTTAATACGCATTTTTCCCGTAAAAATCGTTAACAATGACTCGCACGGTTCAAAATCGACGTTTGCCACGCAAACGCTCTTTTCAACTCAAAGTCGACGTTTGCCACGCAAACGCTCATTTCAAACTCAAAGTCGACGTTTGCCACGCAAACGCTCATTTCAAACTCAAAATCGATGTTTGCCACGCAAACGCTCATTTCAAACTCAAAATCGACGTTTGCCACGCAAACGCTCATTTCAAACTCAAAATCGACGTTTGCCACGCAAACGCTCATTTCCCTCTCAAAACCGACATTTGTCATTCAAACACTCGTCTTTTCAAACAAATTCACCTAATCAACGTTTGTCACTCAAACCAAGATTAAGCTTGTCATTCAAGCCCCCATTTCAAAAGACACACACACACACACACGATTTCGAGAAAGGTAGAAAGACTCGTCATGCGAGGCGTTTCGGGCGATCTCGTCATACTCTACCCGAAACGTAACTTGACCTCCGAACCTAACAATCTCTGGTACAAAAAAAAAGCTTTTTACTCGTTTTTGCTGCCAATAAAAATGATTCCCGTTTTCAAAAGCCTTTTCCTAAGTTTTTGCTACCAATAAAAATGACACCATTTTCTAAAGCCGTTTCTCAACGTTTGGGCTCAAAATACAAAAACCGCGTGGAGACTCCTCATTTTTCCTTCCCATGAAGCGAGGTCTCAGACACCAACCCCCCGCGAAAGACAACCGCCTTCGCTCGCGCGAATCCGGGTAATTTCAATAGCGCATGGTTTATTTGATATCCATGAAATAAAATTTAAAAATACTACTAAAATTAATTATTTATGCTTCCTTAGTTTTCCTAGTAATATAACAAACTTTTATTGATAGCAATTGAGACAATCTTTTCGGGATAGAGAAAGTATTTTTTTTTAATTGAAGGGTTGATAATAATTATAATTTATACAGTATATAAAACGGATATTATTTTGAATATTACATAATGAAAATGTACATATGTAATAGTAAAATAATAGTAATTTATGTATATGAACTATATTATTAATTATTAATTATTATTGAACGGAATAAAAATGACGGGCTAGGCCCAACGAGCAAGCCCAATTATTTACATATTATTGCCACCACATTCTCAGTGGGCTAGACCCAATTATTATCAGGCCCAAGGCCCATCAGCAAGATCAGTCGACCTAGCTCATTGTCCGACCTACGTGGTCCCGACCTAGCTATCGTCCGACATACGATCCAGATCCCAGTTCGGGCATGACCCGATCCTATCCATAAGTCAGGTCGACTTGGATCCAAACAGACGACCTCGACCTGCGGTGCTATGACGACCTACAAAGTCCAGGCGTGAATACAATTATTTCCATAACGGACTCCCTACAAATCAGGAGTTATTTATGGACAAGATCTCTTATGCTAATCTGATCCACGATTCTAGGGATCTAGCACAATCCTATTACAAATATAACTCTCATCTACAACTATAAATACATGACAATATCAACCGTTCCAAGGTAACTGCTATTTGTTATTCTGAATACATCTGTTCATTATAATATTTAGCTCTCAAATACTCCATACTTACTCTCACGCCCGAGGGTCTTCGCCGGAGACCATTCCGGCTAGTCGTGGGTTCTGTTTTCGGGTCAAACGCTAGGAGATCTATCTTGCTGATTGGACGGAGATTGATCTAGCACGATTCTTGCAGCATCAGTTTGGTTCCATTGCTGGGAATCGTTACTTTTTGACCTCGAAATTTCTTACAACCCATCATCATGGTGACTTCTGACGGTCATGTTTCAGCAGCCTCGGACGAACATAATGAAGGAAACACCGGCGCTAATACGGACGCTGGTAATCACAATGTCAACATGCCGCCTCCTCCGCCTCGTCAGTCCAGGAGGGCGACACGTTCGAACAGCGTTGCTAATGGCAGAGGCCTGCTAGATGGCAGAAGGGAGAAAAGACCTATGGCCGAACAAGGAGCACAGCCCCCTCCAAAGCGCCAACAAGCAGGGCGAATGGCTGCAGGCGACCGACCAGGTCCCTCAACCAATCCCCTCAGTAGGAAGAAGATGCTAGTGGAGCGGGCTAGAATTCTAGCAGAACTACTAGAGATGGAGGAAGGGCCCGAGCAGAATGACAGAAGGTCGGAAAGGGCAGCCCCCTCACAGGTCTCTCACAGTCAGCTCGACGGAAGTGCTAGGCAAAGCGGGGGTGCCAGACAGAATGGCGAGCGACAGATCGTACCTCACATTTGCACCCATATACCGGTTCCACCTGACGACTTGCGAAGTCATCTCAATACGAATAGGGAACATGAGGCTGAGTCGGAGTTGAGGCGACAAAGGGATGCTGAAAGGAATAGGCATAGGTCGCCTGCTAGAACAGAGAGATCGCAGTCTCACCGCGAGAGAATTGGGCGCAGGTCGCCAGTCAGATCAGCCAGGTCGCTTGTGAGATCAGTTAGGTCACAATCTCATCGGGATAGGAATGGGCGCAGGTCGCCAGTCAGGGAAGATAGGCGCAGGTCGCCAGTAAACTCAGTAAGGTTGACTTCTCATAGAGGTCGATGAGGTAGAGAAATGACTCCCCCTAGGAGTGAAAGGCATAGGGCTAACTCAAGAAGAGAGCCTCACCGGGACGAGCGACAGAGATCCAATAATGTCTCCCCATCAAGAAACGACAATCCAGATCTAGGGAATGGTTGCAGTGGAAAAAGAGGTTAGAACAATGGGAGGCCGACAGGAAGGAGGATACTGGAAAGGGCGAACGAAACGATTTTACTCTTCGCCCCTTGTCCAGAGAATTGCTTGAGAAACGACCTCCCAAAGGGTTCAAGTTGCCCACTCTTGACAAATATTCAGGTGCGACCAACGCCCAGAACCATATGCAGCTTTTGGAGGCTACCATGTGCTTCGTCTCCACCAAAGATGATATGATGTACAAGGCACTAACCAGCACCCTCACAGGGGCAGCACTGACCTGGTTTCGGGGTTTGGCACCAGGTTGTATTACCACATGGCATTACATGAGAAAGAAGTTCCTAGATCGCTTCTCGACAACTGGAGCCCGAAAGTTAACGGTCACCGACTTGAACAATCTGGCGCAAGGAAAGAATGAAAGCTCGATGAGCTACTATACCAAGTTCAAGGAAATGGTCGACCAAATTGAAGAGGACCTGACGGACAGGGAAGTGATAAATTGTTTCAGAAACAAGGTGACCTCTGCAGACTTAGACTACGAGCTACAAGTCCGGAGCATGAAGACCCGACAAGAACTGTTTGAAAGGGCCTACAATGTGGCCATAGCTGAAGAGAGGAAAGAAAAGAAGAATGGAAAAGGCCCTAAGTTCGAGGTCGTAGATATTGACATGAAGGACCCATCAAAGAACGGTGGTAACGATAAGAATGGGAAGAACAGAACTAGGGCGACTGAGAGAGTGCCCGAGACTTTTACCCCGTTGACAGTAAGTCGCACTGAAATTCTGAATACGGTCGAGCTTGGTCCACCTTCCCTAATGAACCTAGGAAACAAGTTCAGAAGGGATAACAACAAATTCTGTGATTATCATAAAGATACAGGCCACACTACCATAGGACTGCATGAGTCTGAAGCGTATCATTCAGAAGTGGGTCGATAGTGGGAGGCTCGACAGGTATGTGAAAGGAGCTCAACCTGGCGGAGGTGAGCGATCAACTAGAGGTACGCAAGAGCCAAGGCAACCTCGACTGAATTTGGGAGTGATTACTGAGCAAGCTAGCAACACTACTCTGAAGCACAAGATTTTCCAGCTCAATAAAGCCCCCCATGTACCACCGAGAAGCTACATCAGAGATGAGGATATCAGTTTCTATCCTGACGAGCTAGCAACTAACATGGCGGCCAGAGAGCAAGTTCTCGTTATCCCAGGATTAATTGATGGGTGTACGACGAGCAGACTCTTGGTAGACACGGGGGCCTGCAAGGATATCCTTTTCTACAAGGCATTCAAAGAAATGGGACTTATAAAGGAGCAGTTGTCGCCCTATGATGGTCGACTTGAAGGCTTCACCAACCATATGGTGGACGCTAGAGGACAGATCGAGCTGGACATCGACATAGGCTAGCATCCATTCAGGGTCACGACCAAGGTAACATTTATTGTTATTGATGTAAATAGTGATTATGCTGCTATTTTGGGTATCCCTGGCCAGGTCACACTTGGAATGGTGGCCTCTATCCCCCATCAGCGAGTTAAGTTCCCGACGATAGCTGGAATAGGCTGCGTGCAAAGTACAGCTCGAGCTTACCTTGATCATGTCCTTCGAACAAGGAAAAAGAGGGAACTAGAAGTTGACACTCCTGAGGGATACTTAAAGCTCACTAAATATGTCACCACAACTTCACAACTATCTACAATCACCTGCGTGGATGAGGCGACCTATCACTCACATGACTATGTCATGATTGAGCCAACACGTCCCTCCCAAGACACTATGGTTGATTCAGATGCAGTTATGGTCGACCAAGTCATCATAGGCGACCGATGCCTACAGATCGATCAAAACTCGGGGGCCACCAACGACGAGATTGCAGCTGAGCTAGATGACATGATTATTGAAGAAGCTCCCCACTTGGGGGCAGAAGAAATAAAGAGGGTTCGTGAGATCATTATTGAGACCCTACAGTTCAGAGATGGTCCGGAGCTAGAAGCTGTGGACGAGCTAGAAGCAGTGGCGACTAATCCCTCCTTTCCCGATCAAAAAATTCAAATCGGAAAGCAGTTGTCAGCTGAGGAAAGAACAGAGATCGTCAAGCTACTGGGAGAAAGCAGTGATATTTTTGCTTGGCATGTGGAAGATATGAAAGGAATCAAGGAGGAGGTCGCAGTTCACAGATTGGAAGTTAATCCGACCATGAAACATAAGGCACAAAAGCTACGAAGCTTTGCTCGAGACAAAGAAGAGGTGATCAAACTTGAGGTACAAAAACTTTTAAGTGCAAGTATCATTAAGGAGGCCACTCATACCACCTGGCTAGCAAACGTGGTGATGGTGAAGAAATCAAACGGCAAATGGCGTATGCGTGTCGACTTCACCAACCTTAATCTAGCCTGCCCAAAGGATTGCTATCCTCTACCTCGGATCGACAAGCTCGTAGATTCTATAGCTGGACACACCACATTGAGCTTCCTCGACGCCTATTCAGGCTACCACCAGATTAAGATGCACAAGGATGATATAGTGAAGACGGCCTTCCAAGCTGCTGGGGGTATCTACTGTTACAATATGATGCCATTCGGCTTGAAGAATGCAGGAGCGACCTACCAGAGGATGGTCAACAAAGTCTTTGCTTCCCAAATTGGCCGAAACATGGAGGCCTACGTCGACGATATGGTCATCAAAACAAAGATCAGACGTCACGTGGTCGACCTAAGGGAAACGTTCGCCAATTTGCGAGCTAACGACATGAAGCTCAATCCTAGCAAGTGTGTGTTCGGAGTAGCAGCAGGGAAGTTTCAAGGTTTTATGGTTTCTCAGCGAGGTATTGAAGCAAATCCAGAAAAGATCAAGGCTCTGGTCGATATGAAGGAGCCTACGAGTATCAAGGAGATGCAGCGACTCAATGGTAGGGTGGCAGTCCTAGGTCGCTTTATTGCTAAGTCGACAGAAAGGTCTCTCCCCTTCTTTAAATCTTTGAGGGGGACAAAAAATTTTGAGTGGACGACCGAATGTCATTCGTCGTTCTAGCAGTTTAAGGAATATCTCGCCTCCCCACCGTTATTGAGCAGCCCGATCATGGGGGAGACTTTGTTCGTTTATTTGTCTATTGGCAATCAAGCCGTGGCCACTGTTCTAGTTCGAGAAGAAGGAGGGCTTCAGAAGCCCGTGTATTATGTAAGCAAGGCTTTATCTGACATGGAAGACAGATACTATAATGCAGAGAAGGTGGCCTACGCCTTGGTCGTAGCATCCAGGAAGTTGCGAGCATATTTTCTGGCTCATCCTATTGTCGTGCTAACTAATGCACCCTGAGAAAAATCTTACATAAACCAGAAAGTTCAGGCCGATTACTCAACTGGTCAATTGCTCTCACAGAATTCGACATTGAGTATCAACCTCGAAAGGCATTGAAAGCTCAAGTTTTAGCAGACTTCTTGATCGAGCTTACGTTCACCAAGAAAGATAGCGAGGTACGAGCTCAGAAAGAGAAAGCAAAGGGAAAGGAACCAGCAACTCAGCCCACTATAAGTTTGCCCGACGATTGCTAGAAAGTATACTTCGATGGGTTGACAACAAAGAACGTCAGTGGCATTGGGATTGTATTGGTCGAGCCAGAATCAGGGACAGTCTACGAGGAAGCCTTGAGATTCAAATTTGAAGCATCTAACAACCAGGCCGAGTATGAAGCTTTGGTCGCAGCCATCGAATATGCAAAATGTTTTGGGGCAACCAAGATCGTGGCTTATTGTGACTCGCAGCTGATAGTGAATCAAGTTAAAGGAGAGTATAAATAACTGAATCTACAATAATCATAAATCATAATAGAAATAAATAAACCAATAAAATTATAAATAAAATTAAAACTAAAATTAAAATCAATACTAAAAAATTAAAGTGATACATACATACAAAAATAAATAATTAAATTTACTTGGCAAAACATAAAAAATAAGTTAAAAATAAAGTTCATAAAAGCACCAAACTAAGAGTACTACGATAGCATTAAAACAAAAATTAAACAAATACAATATCAAATAAAAACAGAAAAAATATGTATTCAAATAAAGAGAATAATAAGTAAAATAAAATAAATCTTTCATTAAAAATTAATACAAAATAAATTTATAAGTCAAAACTAAATTCTCATTTAAAATAAAAAACAAATTATAACAAAAAGTATAACCTAAGAGCACAATTTTTATAAGAAAATTTATATGAAAAAATATATACGAAAAATCAAAGCATAAAATCTTATAATTTCATATACTATATTTCTTCCCAAATTGTACTCAAAGTATTCAAAATAACAAAAAAAAAAATTGAAATGAAAAATTATAAAAAAAAATCTAAAAAAAACATCTAATTACGAAATAAAATTAAAAAAAGGCAAAATCTAATTCAAATTACGAAAAGTCAAAAGGAAACATTTTTTAAGGGGAAAAATACCTATAAATAAATTGGTAAATTAGCCCCAAAATAAAATCAAAAGAAAAGCAAAAAATCAAACAACAATATAAGTTTAGAAGTAACAAATTAACTAAAAAATCAAAATAAAATTCTTATTTGAATCATGTTGTAAACAAAAATAAAAATTGTAACGAAAATCAAATTTAAGAGCATAAATTTTTTATATATATATATATATAATAGTAAGTAGTATCATAACATGAAATATTGTAACTTCATTAAACTATGTTTTCTTTATCAAAAATTTTTAATCAAAATATACAAAATCAACAAAAAATCAAAGCAAATATTAAAATAGTTTGAAAATGAAAATTAAATCCAAAACAAAAGGTAAAGCAAAACTTGAATCGAAATACAAAAATTCAAAATATCAAAAGAGAAAATAATGTAAAATCAAATCAAAATAAAATTCTCATTTAAATCAATATGTAAATTAGCAAACCAAAAAAAATTAAAGGCAAAGCAAAAGGTAAATAAAAATTAAATATAAAAATAAAAATATATGTGAAAGTGAAATATAATTAAATTTAAATAACAGAATAAATATTAGTATGAAAATAGAGAAATAAAGTTAAGAATGAAATAAAACCCAGAGAGAAATCAAAACTTTTATACTAGTAAAAAACAACTTCAATATAAAATCAATAATATATTTTTAATCCAAATTAATCATAGTATCAACACCAAAAATTATAACAAATACAACATAAAACTGGGACTTACTAAAGCCTTGGCATGTCGGCATAATTTTTTTTATGAAAGTTGATATAATCCACGACAATGGCGGCAAATGATGAAGAAAATAGGAAAAAGAAATCACAAAGGATGTGGGGGAGGAGGAATGGAAGTATGATGAACAACAAAAGAGAAGAGCCAAAAGAAATTTAATCAATTCGTCATTAAAAAATTAAACATCTTTTTGCCTTTTGAATTACTAAACTACTCCCTCCGTCCCGGTAGAAGCGTCACCCTTTTAGGGGTGGCGCGCAAATTAAGGAAAAGTGTGGGAAGAAAAAATGTTGTGAGTGTAATTTAAAAATAGGAGAGAGAATTAGTGGAGGAAATAGTGAATTTTAAAAGTGTTGTGAGTGTAGAGGAGAGAGAATTAGTGGAGGGAATAGTGGATGGGATAATAAAATATTAATAAAAGTTTCCTTTTTAGGAAAGGGTGACGCTATAAACGGGACGCCATTTTGGGTAAAAAGTGACGCTTCGGCCGGGACGGAGGGAGTATTTCGTTTCACACTTATTAGTAAAGTTTTTTTTTTAACTATTATCCTATTCCCAAGCAAAACTATATGTATTCCATCATAAATATTGAATTTTTGTATATGAAAAGTCAGATTAGGATGATCAATTCATAAAGAGTCGAAAAGTTGGAAAACGTATCAATTTATTGGCATTTTAAATGCACGGCCTACCTAATATATACTTTTATTCTATATATAAGAGTATATGTCTATTAGGTATTAACATATTCTTCAAGAATATTATTCTCTTTATATTTGTTTCTTATACCTCTCATATCTTGTATAGAGTACTTTGTCACATACATAAGTATATCTCCTTTTACTATCAACTAAGTAGCGAAAGTCGAAATGTCATAGACAATGAATGATCAAGATGATGTGGAAGTCTTAGAATAAAAATAAACATGATTTTGGCTTATGTGTCATGCCCTTGTTAAATTTGGCCAACTTTAATATACTATAAATATAGATTTCAACTCTCTCCAACTCATCATTCTATACCCCATCACTTTTATTTTATTTATATTATCTATTTTTATGTTTAGTAAAATAATACTACCTCCGTCCCGGATCAATTGAGCCATTGGTTTATTTCACGATTTTTAAGAAAAATGAATAAAGAATTGAAAGTGGGTAGAAGATTAGAGGAGAAGGAATGTAAATGTTAAAAATAATTAATTGGAGAGAGAATGAGTGGGAGAAATAGTAAGTTAGGCTCCGTTTGTTTCACCGTAAAACATTTTCCGGAAAATGTTTTCCGGAAAATAACCTGTTTTACGGTGTTTGGTTAGCCCCCGGAAAATGTTTTCCGGAAAATAACTCGTTTTCCGCTGTTTGGTTGCCTAAGTAAAACGTTTCCTGAAACATTTTACGCCCTTCCTAAGTAAAACGACCTACTGACCTTGTCCTAAGTAAAACATTTTCCGAAAAATGGAGGCCTTAATGTACAACTCATATTACGCCCCTACAACCACCCCGCCTATCCCACCCCCCAAATTTTTTTTTTTTTAATTTTTTGGTAATCGCCCACTACCCCCGCCTACCCCACCCCCCAATTTTTTTTTTTTTTTTTTTTTTGTAATCGCCCCTACCCCCCGCGTACCCCACCCCACCCCCAAAATTTTTTTTTTTTTTGTAATCGCCCCTACTCCCCCGCCTACCCCCACCCACCCACCCCCCACTCCTCCCCCAATTTTTTTTTTTTGTAATCGCCCCACTACCCCTGCCTACCCCACCCCCACCCCCGAAAAATTTTTTTTTTTTTGTAATCGCCCCTACCCTCGCCTACCCCACCCCCCCAGCCTCTCCCCCAATTTTTTTTTTTTTTTATCGCTTTGCTACGGCTTACCCCACCCCTCCCCAAAAAAAATTTTTTTAATTTTTTGTAATGCTTCCCTTACCTCACCTTCCCTTTCACCCCCAAAAAATTTTTTTTTTTCGGGGGGCTTTGGGTGGGGGAAGGGGTAGGCAGGGGTATGGGGCGATTACAAAAAATTTTTTTGGGGGAAGGGTAGGCGGGGTGGTGGGGCGATTAAAAATTTTTTTTTTTGGGGAGGTGTGGGGGCAAGTGGGGTAGCGTGGGTAGGGGGCGATTACAAAAAAAAAAAAATTTTTTTTTGGGGGGTGGGGTAAGCAGAGGGTAGGGCGATTACAAAAAAAAAATTTTTTGGGGGGGGGGTGGGGTGGGGTAGGCAGGGGGTAGGGGGGGCGATTACCAAAAAAAAAAATTTTTTTTTGGGGTGGGGGGGGGGGGGGTGGGTGGGTGGGGGTGGGGTAGGTCACCTTGTGAAATATGAGTCGTTTTACCAAACACCCGAAAACATTTTACACCCTTCCTCCGTAAAATATTTTACGCTCTACCTCCGTAAAACATTTTACAGGAAAACATTTTACAGGAAAACATTTTTCAGAAAACGTTTTCCGGAAAACATTTTACGTCGAAACAAACGGAGCCTTAATGAATGATTTTTTAATAGGAGAGAGAATGAGTGGGAGGAATAGTAAGTTAATGATTAATTTTTTTGTAAATATGTTAAAATTATAAGGGTATAATGAATGATTTTTTTTTTGTAAATATATACTCCCTCCGTCCCATCCGAATTTGGACAAATTTCCTTTTTGGGCGTCCCATCCGAATTTGGACAACCCATAAAGGAAAGTTTATAATAATAAAAAAATGGGCATACCCCACTCACTCATTAACTCCACTCATTCTCCACCATACAATTTATTCAACCAACCACTATTAACTCCACTCATTCTCTCTCTTCATTTTCTACCACACATTTTTATTATCTTATTGTTATTTCTTAATCTCCGTGTAAAGTAACTTTGTCCAAATTCGGGTGGGACGGAGGGAGTAAACATTATGAGGGTATAAATGTCTGAAACACTGTTCACTTCTTTCCATTTATGGAATGGCTCAATTGAAGTGGGACATCCCTAAAAGAAAAGTAACTCAATTAAGTAGGACGGAGGAAGTAATTATTATTATTTATAATTAAAAAAAATATTTCACACTTCATTCTTTTTTTTTTTTGCAATTAAATAATTAGATAAATGTCGATAATTATTATTAAAAGATGATGAATTTTTTTAAATAAAGGCTAAAATGAAGAAGGATAATTGAGAAATGAGTATTTTTTTTAGTGTCCAAATCAAATGAAACTTGCATCAATTTATAGGGAAAAAAAAGATGAATTTTGGCTAAAAAAAAATTAATTTATTTACTAGGTGATAATTCAGCTCAAATAATTGGGATAAAAAAAATTCTGAAAATCCAACGGACCAATAATAGATGGACACTTGGCAGCTTCAGAAAAAAACAAAAAAAAAGGAAAAAAGGACAGCCTCACACGCCAGCCTGAGCGGTGTGGCGCACGCGCCCATGTCGGTCGAATGAGCCTACGCCACGTGTTAAGTCGCCAGTTTTTTTTTTTCATCCGAATTGAAAAAATTCATCTACCAATTTCATTTAACCCATTGGGGCATTTCAACTAACTTAATTTTTTTTTTCCCATTTCATTCAACCCATTGTGGATAGTCTTAGAACAGTCCATGACCCTTTATCCGCCTGATCTGAAATCCATGATAACTTCCGAGTTTGTCATGTGGCCCAAGTTATAATTCGGCCCATTTGTCGCTTAATTAATGGGCTTGGGCCCCCCAACATATTTGCCTATTGTAACTATTGAGCTGTCCGCAGTCAGCTCTTTTCAACACTAAACAAAATTTTCAAAAACGGTTGAAGTTCAATAGCTACTCTCTAATGGAAAAAGACACGGAGATGGAAGCGGCAACCGCCGCCGTTACCGGAGACATCGCGGCCATGGACGACGGTCATAACGGGGACTTCGAGGTGGTAATCGCCTACGGTAGCAGAAGATCAGGTAGAAGTTCAGCGGACCGAGTTAAGGGACCATGGTCACCCGATGAAGATGCTGTACTGAGTCAATTAGTTGGGAATTTTGGGGCGAGAAATTGGAGTTTGATTGCTCGTGGAATTCCTGGTCGATCTGGAAAGTCTTGTCGATTAAGGTGGTGTAATCAGCTTGATCCTTCTGTCAAGCGCAAACCCTTTACCGGTAAAATTTAATTTGTTTTTCTTGAATATGTTTTGCTTTTTAATCATTTCATAATTTATTTATTTCTACTAAAGTTTGAATTTTTAATGCTTTTAGTGTTGCTTTTTAGTATTTCAAATTAAGGGTTTTGATGCATTTGAGAGAGCAGGTTTTCTTGTTCTTGTTCTTGTTCTTGTTCTGTAGTATTCGATGAAGAAATAATTATGTTAGGAGTAGAGTAGGGATAAACACGCCCACCAATTTAGTTATAGTTAGTGATGACGCCACGACTTTCGGGTTCTCACTGAATTAGGATATCCGGCTTGTATAGAATGATTGTACCTATAACACAAAAGACAAGAATCACCGTTAGAGATCAAGTCGAAGTTTAATCCAGCTCAGGCCCTCGGGTGTGAGAGTAAAATCTCTGAAGGCTTAATAACTAAGAATAAGTGATGGATAAAATTTCACTGTGTAATAAAAATACCTTGCAAGTGTACAAGTCACCGAAGTAGCAATGTACAATAGTAAGGGTCGAACCACAGAGACTCGTGTGCTTAACAAGTTAATTCAATTGGTGCAGAAAGTAACAAAAAGGGGTTTTTGATTTGATTTATTAACTAAATTACTAAAGCAAGAAATTAAACTATTTAATTTAAGAAAACAAGAAAGCAAGACACAAGGATTTAATCAGATCAAAGGAATTCACGGATTAGATTTCATAATTGTATCCCCTCTATGCTATGATTATTGATATTAAAAATAACAATCTCATTCAAAGATTCTTTCACAAGATTAAGGGTTGGGACGTTTGGTGTTCGGATTGCAACCCTAATATTTCTATCTTATTGTAAATTTCGGTAGGTCAAAACAATATTCAAGAAACTCATTAAGTCCACAAGAAATAAATGAATCTAGGTTGTCTTGTATTCCAGTAGGTCAACAATCCAACCTAATTGATGAATTAGTGTACTTTAAATAAACCGTCCACGGTAGTGCAACAGTCTAAAACATATTAAAGAATGATAATTAATTCATCAAACAAGAATGAGAGAGTTTGGAAGAATTAAAAACTTAAATTAGCATAGAGGTTCCACAATTACTACATCCCATCCATGAATAAAATTATTTAGCTACTCATAATCTATGTTACCCGGACTCTTCAAATATGTTGAAGTACCCGTGTCCGACACGTATCGTGTCCGACAAGACACCCTGACACCCACATTTTCATTCGGATACGACAAGAAAAATTAAAAAGAAAAAAAGGAGTGAGTTGACTTCATTTATAAAAAATTTACAAGTTTTAATGTTGTTTTACTTAATTATACGTTATATCTTAGCAAAAATAAGAGTGAGTTGACTTCATTTATAAGTAAAGTATATAAATAGACTCAATATATTTTGTTATTAACGTATCCCCGTACCCGTATCCTAATTTTAGGACAGTGTCCCCGTGTCCAATTTTTTGAGAAAAAGTGAATCCGACACTAGGATCCGTACCCGTGTCGGATACCCGATCCCGAGTCCAGGTAACATAGCTCATAATAAAAATTATAAAAATAAAATAAATCATAAAATAAAACCTGGAAAAAAAATAGGAAAAACAATGTTGTTCTTCTATTCTCCTCGGAACAGTAATTAGTCCTCCTCTCTTCCTTCGTACCACGACATGCCTCCCATTTATATTAAATACTTAGGGCAAACACTTATTAGAAGATACTGATTTGATCCGGCCCAATTTAAACCCATGCCCAAATAGCTAGAAATCCTGACTCGTGACCACGAGTCGTGGCAACTGTGCCAACTCGTTCTGATTCTTTTGCAATATCAACATCCTGCCTTGAATTTCTTTGGCCCAGCAACTTGTCCCGGCCATGGCCTAGCATTGGCCCCAAGCAGCACAATAAGCCTCGGCCAACAGCAGCCTTCCTCGGCCAGCCTTGGTGTGATTTTGGCCTCATTTTGGTATCAATTAGTATTCGGTTCGTCTCGCTATTTTGCAGTCGCACTTTAGCCACTATAAAAAATTCTTTTGCACCTCGCTCTTTGAGATTTTATTTTTCACTTTAGCCCTAGAATTTTATTAAATCAAATTCCTCCAAAATTTCCATATTTCCAGTTTGGTCCCTGAATTTCCAATATTTCCAATTTGATCCCAAAACTTCCAAAATGGGCACAAATACTCTATTTTCAGCATTGTTGCACTTCAGCCCCTGAACTATCTAAACACTCAAATATACATTAAATTCCCAAGGTTTCGAACAGAAAATAAGCTTAGGAACATATCTTTTGGATGGGTAAAACCACATCCATCAAATGCCCCCAAACTTATCTCTTGCTCGTCCTCGAGTAAAACAAAACTAAACAAAAACAAAACTACCTTAACAAATAAAAACAATCAACATAAAATATTTTTGATATGTTCTCAATATATATAAGGTTGTCGGCCAATCAAGTCTCAGATTCTCACATAATATGCTAAACAAGTGCCAATAAGAATATGCAATTACAATTACATTAATGCATCTAACCCACAATTTTTCACCTCGGCCTGAATGATGAATGAAATATTGGTGATCATTGTCACCAAAGTAAGATATTTTATAGGGTCACTAACGCGTACTTTCTAAATCAATGATACTAAGATGAAATTTACGCACAAGGGACACTCATATGCATATTTAAACAAAACTGTCAACCCGGCTACTCTTTAGGGATCAAATATGGCTTTACGGTTTGTAATGTTTCGCGATAAACGCGGGCTAGGTTCACGGCTCCAAATGAAGGACATACGAAGTCAAGCAAGTGAAACTAGAAAGTCTTCATCTTACATCCTCACATTGAAATTTATCACTCCGCTCCAAGCCAACCCATTGATTTAACCCCCAAACTTATAATTTTGTATACTTTCAAACTTGGGCTTGATCACCTTTCTTTCTTTTTGATCGCTTTCCACTTCAACATTAGAGAGGGCTCGACTTTTCTTTTTTTTTTTTACACAAATATATCACGGAGAATGTGCATTCAATACTTTTAGCTCAAGCCCCTCTTTTCATTACATAACATGCCCCCTTTTTTTATTTTTTCATGACTACTTTCCACTCAAACCTTTGATTTTCCAAACTTCACCCAAAAATTCCCATTCATTCCCTAGTTTAACTTTCTTGAAAAGGTAAGAAAATAGTGTATAAGTTAAAAGGGTAGGATAATGAGGGTACAAAAGAAGGCGAATGGTGGTCTAAAATAACCTCCCACTTTGTGAGAGATTCCATTCTTTTTCAAGCTCAAAAGGGGTTCTAGCGGAAAATTTTGTATAAGTAACGAGAAAGTTAAAGGCTCACAAATAGGGTTCAAAGAAATAGCCACATATCACTTCCTGAATAGCCTAATTGATGTGTTATTGACATCATGCAAACATGTTCTAGGGACCCTGAGAATGTCAAAGTGATCCTATAAAGGTCTCCTAAATTGGTAACAATGATCAAGAAAAATGATGGAAGTGAATGGTGGTGCAATTGTGTTTTACATGTATTAATGCAATTCTAATTAACATATTCAAATTGGCACAAACTAGCAAAACTCAATCAAAAACTCTCTCAAATCATCACGGACGTTGGCCAACTTCCAAACATATAATGAGAACAAAATTTTTAAATTTTTCTATTTTTTTTGGAGGGTGACACTATATACACTCCCCTATAAACCCACAAACTCGGAGAGATATCTACCCTCAAACTCAAAACATGCTATGTCCTCATAGCAAAGAGAACAAAAACATGTCTCAGATTCAAAGGATGATATGACACAACAAAACAAATAAATAAAGCAATAAAACATACCTACTTGGGTTGCCTCCCAATTAGCGCATTTGGTTAAGGTCGTTAGCCCGACCGTTGCCCCACTTACTTGGGGTTGAGATTGGCCTCAATGGATTTGGCCTTTGCTTTTCGGCCCTTTGACCACCTTTGATTTTCTCGGGCACAAACGCCTCTTCCTTCCGTGCGTAGGTCCACTTTCTTAATTAGTTCGAAGTGGAGCCCACGGAACTTTGGGTGCTTTATGCTTCACCCTTTTTCTTTTCTTTTTGTTGGGGCTCTTGCCCCCAAACTTAGTTTGTTTCTTCACCTGCGGAACATCTTCCTCAACAAGATCAAAGAGGTTATCTTGAACAAAAATATTGGCAAAAATAGTCTCAGATAAATCAAGCAAATAACTCTCCTCTCTAGGCACCTGTGATTTTAAGGGGACAAGAAGGTTGTGTGATGACCTCAACTCTTTTTGGGAGTGATTTAGGGGGTGATATGGTCCGTCACTCCTCGAGTGTTGATCGGCCTTAATGTTGCTAGCCATGTGACAAACGTCCACATTATCCCTAATTTTCTCACCGTCATCCACACAATAATTCTTAATCGCAAAATCCATAATGTACCCTACAAATTCCTTCTTAGGTGGAGGTTCTTTACAATTTTCAAACATGGAGAACCTAATCTCCTCCCCCATCACAGTAAATGCAATATTACCATGTGGCACATCTATCACTGATTTGGTGTCAAACAGAAAAGGTCTCCCAAGTAATATGGGAGCCCCAAATTCATCTCCCTCATGATTTTCCATACTTACCACCATAAACTCAACTGAAATTACAAATTTATCTACTTTAACCAACACACCCTCTACAACTCCTAATGGTCATTTAACCGACTGATTAGCCAATTGCAAATTCCTTGTAGGAGGTTGCAAATTTTGTAATCCCAAATTCCTGAAAATATGGTATGGCATTACGTTGACACTAGCTCCTAGATCCATTAAACCATTAAAATTTTGACCCCCTAAATTAATCGGAATAGTAAAACATCCGGGATCTTTTCTTTCTTTTTCTTTATTCAACACCTCCACACCACCAGAAGGTATGATTTTTTCAACATCAAGACAATTGAATTCATGATTACTAGCATAAAAGACATCATGAATTACCCCCAAACTTTCCTTTTCCTCACGAGCATAATTATCACTATCAACATCACAGAGAGAAGAGAGAAATACCTCCTCAATCTCATCGCTTTCATCCCAAATAGTCACAATAGACTTGGCTTGCTCTGGTGGGTTTTGAAAATTTTCTTGTCTTTGGCCTTGTACCGCTTCCACTATTTGTCCCGATTTAGGTGCGTAATTCTGCGTGGCGGCCTCATGATTTACGAAGGCTTGTTGTTGTTCCATCTTTAAGCTGTCATCGGGCTCTTCCCGAGGCTCTGTTCCTCTCAAAGGGTCCTGTGGTGGTTGGGGATGGAGAGTTTTATTCGGTTGATTTCCACCCCACGACGGGTTGGGATGTCTCGGCCCCGCGCCTCCTAGATTGTATGCATTCCGTGCGATTGTTGCTTGGTGGGAACCTTTGCATATATGCATCGCATCGCCCGCACTCGCCACGATCATATAAATGGGGACTAGTGGTGGGGCAAACTTCATAAGAATGAGTGTTAGAACCACAAGTTACACAACCATCATGCACCAACTTACCAACAGATGACACATTAGATGCAACATTAGAAGTACTACTCATGACCAATTTATCAAATCTTTGATTTAGAAGTGCAAATTGTTTTATGATCTCATCACTCATCCCTATTCCATTCACACTATTTGTTTTACCCCTTGACCCCTTTTGTTGAGAATTAGATGCTAGCCTCTCAAATAAGGCTTGGGTCTCCTCAGCAGTTTTGGCTCCTAAAGAACCTCCGGCTGCGTTGTCGGCCGTGGCTCGATCGGCTTGTGTCAACCCACCATAGAAAGTTTGATGCAATAAAGGTTGAGAAAAATAGTGGTGGGGACATTGCACCAAGAGCATTTTAAATCTGTCCCATGCTTCATGAAATGCCTCAAAAGAGTCCTGTGTGAACCCTATAATTTTCTGTCTAAAAGTGGCTAACGTAGCATGTGGAAAGTATTTTCTCAAAAATATATCATGTAACTCATCTCAAGTAGTAATGCTCCTAGGCGGGAGCAACATAAGCCACATCTTAGCATTATCTCTCAAAGCAAAGGGAAAACATTTCAGTCATAGGTGCTCATCAGTCACACCCTCTCTCAACGAAAAACTCGACACAATCATCATATATTCCCTCCCTCAAGAAATTCAAAGAATCCTCCGAAGGGAGGCCATGAAATTGAGGGATCATGTTAAATAGATGGCCTTTTACCTCATAACTTTTTGTTACATCAGTCAACATGATGCGTACGTACGTGTCAACTCGAGGTCAGAGAAGGCATCCATAGTAGGTGCACACGAGGCCATATCAAATGCAAATTCTTCTCCCTCGGTGGAAGAAGTTTCTAAGTCACTCAAAGTTACCTCTGTCTCGGTGACGAAGTTTGAGAATCGGTTTCACTCACAGAGTAGAGGGAATACCTCTCTCAACTTTGTCTATATCGTCGTTCAAAGGAACCAACTTAGGATCCAATGACCGGCGACCAAACATGCACCGATTAAATAAACTTGTTAAAAATCACAACAAGTTCCCGACAACGGCGCCAAAAACTTGATGGATAAAATTCCATTTGTGTAATAAAAATACCTTGCGAGTGTCTGAGTCACCGAAGTAACAATGTACTGATAGTAAGGGTCGAACCACAGAGACTCGTGTGCTTAACAAGTTAATTCAATTGGTGCAGAAAGTAACAAAAAGGGGTTTTTGATTTGATTTATTAACTAAATTACTAAAGCAAGAAATTAAACTATTTAATTTAAGAAAACAAGAAAGCAAGAAACAAGGATTTAATCAGATCAAAGGAATTCACGGATTAGATTTCATAATTGTATCCCCTCTATGCTATGATTATTGATATTAAAAATAACAATCTCATTCAAAGATTCTTTCACAAGATTAAGGGTTGGGACGTTTGGTGTTCGGATTGCAACCCTAATATTTCTATCTTATTGTAAATTCCGGTAGGTCAAAACAATATTCAAGAAACTCATTAAGTCCACAAGAAATAAATGAATCTAGGTTGTCTTGTATTCCGGTAGGTCAACAATCCAACCTAATTGATGAATTAGTGTACTTTAAATAAACCGTCCACGGTAGTGCAACAGTCTAAAACATATTAAAGAATGATAATTAATTCATCAAACAAGAATGAGAGAGTTTGGAAGAATTAAAAACTTAAATTAGCATAGAGGTTCCACAATTACTACATCCAATCCATGAATAAAATTATTTAGCTACTCATAATAAAAATTACAAAAATAAAATAAATCATAAAATAAAACCTGGAAAAAAAAATAGGAAAAACAATGTTGTTCTTCTATTCTCCTCGGAACAGTAATTAGTCCTCCTCTCTTCCTTCGTACCACGACATGCCTCCCATTTATATTAAATACTTAGGGCAAACACTTATTAGAAGATACTGATTTGATCCGGCCCAATTTAAACCCAGGCCCAAATAGCTAGAAATCCTGACTCGTGACCACGAGTCGTGGCAACTGTGCCAACTCGTTCTGATTCTTTTGCAATATCAACATCCTGCCTTGAATTTCTTTGGCCCAGCAGCTTGTCCCGGCCATGGCCTAGCATTGGCCCCAAGCAGCACAATAAGCCTCGGCCAACAGCAGCATTCCTCAGCCAGCCTTGGTGTGATTTTGGCCTCATTTTGGTATCAATTAGTATTCGGTTCGTCTCGCTATTTTGCAGTCGCACTTTAGCCACTATAAAAAATTCTTTTGCACCTCGCTCTTTGAGATTTTATTTTTCACTTTAGCCCAAGAATTTTATTAAATCAAATTCCTCCAAAATTTCCATATTTCCAGTTTGGTCCCTGAATTTCCAATATTTCCAATTTGATCCCAAAACTTCCAAAATGGGCACAAATACTCTATTTTCAGCATTGTTGCACTTCAGCCCCTGAACTATCAAAACACTCAAATATACATTAAATTCCCAAGGTTTCGAACAGAAAATATGCTTAGGAACATATCTTTTGGATGGGTAAAACCACATCCATCAATAAGACTTGGAATGTTTTAGTGAGTTGTATGCTCGGGTTTAGATAATGTGGATAACAATGGTGGTTTTTCACCTACTTTGTCCATGGGGACAAGTGATTGTATATATAGTAAGAGAGAGTTGTTGATGACGTCAGCACTCGAGGATATCTTTGTCTTTTAACCTTGGACATGTGTCAGCGCCTGGTGGGCTCGTACAATAAAGTGAGATTTACTGTATATTGATGTCTTTGATTGGACGAAGACAGAGAAAGCACGCGATAGTTGGTGCGGCGTCTTACGCGCATTGTAGGCGTCTGAGCCACCATTTAATGAGATGGGGACAAGCCGTCTTTTGGCGTCAGGGTAGGTACAGACATTTGTCTCACTAGCTTTGACTTTAACCGGGAGTCCATTGGTAAAACCAGGAGTCAGGTATGAAACTGGGTCAAAATAGTTGACGCGGTTTTGGACACCAGGATCATGCGGTAATCTTGTTTACGGTCTTCCGTGATCGCGATCTTGACTCTTGTGGTCTTGATGCCCGCTCTACTGGATATGCCACGTCATACTTGGCCTTTGGACCAGATCGAGTTTAAGCCCGGTCTGAAAGGTCCGGACTCATCAGTGGCCCCTAGCTTCGAGCGATGAATGATTCATGGTCTGAGCGAGGAGCTACATATGTGAAGCTCGGTATGCGGTCAGATCTCCTTTGCGGTCACAAGTGTTGTGTATTTTTGGTGGTCTGGCGTATACTCCCTTGTTGTGACGCACGTGAGGAGCACGTGAGGGGAGTTTGGTAGAAGTTGGTGTAAGCTTTGGGCTGCTTTCCGGATAAATTTTGTGTAGGCCCCTTTGACTGTTGAGGCGCAAGCACGTGTCAGGCGCGAAGGTGACGTTTCCCGAATTTCAAAGGGCGCCATAAATGCCAACCGCCAATTAATTTAAAATCGAAAACTTCCGTCGGATCATGATTCAAGAGAATATGGTTTGTGGGCTCATTAATACGGTTCGACCCATATTGGTTGGCCTATAAATATCAAACCCCTCTTCTTTCTTACTCTTTTATAACCTTCAGAGTTTGAAAATGTCTTTAGAGAGAGAAAATCATGCTCAGCTTCCTTAAACGTTCCTTCGTGCTAATCCTTTTCCGTGAGTCATTCTCTCTTTCCTTCTCCTATTCGTCTCTTGTGTTTCTTAGAATGACTTATAGGATGGAGCGTCCTATAGAGTTAGGTGATGGCACCACTCCCGATACCTTTGCCGTTGACAAGAAGTCCGGTGGCATCTATAGGAAGGTGGTTACCTCTTGGGTTAGTTTATCCCTTGAGGCCTTAAAGTATTTCTCAGTCAGGTATCAGTTGTGGAAGGCTAAGAAAAGAATGTACTTGTCCGGCGATATGCTGGTTTTGGGTGACTATAACTGTTTGAGAAATTTTGTGATGGGGGTTTTGAACAGGTTTTATCGTGAGCGTGACCCCGCAGACCAAGTTGTTGAGTAGGGCCCGCATAGATCCTACTTCCAGAGTGATAACTGACTGGGAGAAAATAGACTAGATGGATGAGAGCGAATTATTCGTGGTCCCTGATGCCACTAGTGTGCCCGCGGTGGACTTGAACTTGCCCTTGGAGGCAGAACCCTTGACCGCAGTTGCACCTGCCGGCCAAATAGAGGCCCAACCTAGAACGGTGGTGAATTTGGGGAGTAGCGATGATGAACCCACCGATATGTACGTGGTGGAAGCCGAAGGGGTGGTGGAGTCATCATCGGAATCAACTTTTGATCTCTTTGGTTCTGATAGCTCAGAGACGGAGGTTGATGACCGCAGTACTTTGGACCGTATGGCGGTGAGCACAACACAACGGGCTGTTGAGATAGTCAATGCCTTAGCTGAGGGACCGGAGGAGATTGCTGCTGCTCGCGGTAAATGCCATGCTAGTGCCTCTACAACTGGCCGTGGACAGAAGAAGAAGAAGAAGGGAGGGTCTTGCTCGAATTCGGGGATGGAGCTGTATACAACTTTTTGTGTTGACCCCAATTCCTTCTATGTCTGCGAGCTGCAGGAGGTGGAGATTAAGGGGAAACTGCGGACAGAGACCGTGGCTGATGTCTGCGGGGACAATAAAGTCTGCATTTTCTACGGGGTCCAGTTCGAGAACGTACTTAGGCTTCCCCTAGACCCTTTCATCACCCAATTTCTAGATTTTAATAGATGCCTTCCTATGCACCTGACCCCAAACACTGTACGAGCCTTAGTCTCTTTCATTGTGATGTGTAGGGTTCTTGGCTATAAACCTTATTCTAACCAAATAACCAACGACAACCTCGGCCTGAAAACGAAGAATAACTCTGCCTGCACTTTTTCTCCTCCCTCAAACAAATTTGACTAATGGAACCAGAAGAACATTATGGTGATTGAGAGTAGGTTTGGATGGAACTTTCCCATACCAGAGGGTGTTGCTCCCATTAGGGTTTCTGCTAGTTCATACCCTTGCCCGTCCAAATATGAAGGCCTTCAAATTGCCATTGCCAAATACTTAGCCCAATTTGTGACCGAGAGAATTCAGTCGGTTTTTGACGTGAGTGCGATTATAGACATTGAACCGTTGCTGATCTTCGCAGGGGTGGCACCTCCAAGGGAAGGTAGCTACTATGCCCCTAGGGTTGCTATTGAGCCCCTACTCCGTGATCCCGACAGGAGGGTTCATGAGTTATTTGACTTTGAGTCCAAATGTGGGACATTCATGATAGGTGTGGTCTTCGAACCTTCTGATTGGATCGGTCTCTATTTTTTGCTTTTATGAACTGATTTTTCCTTGATTTTGATGTTTCTTTGAATTGCGGTCTAACCATTTCTTCCATTTTTCTTTGACGCAGATCCAACAATGGCCCCCAAGTTATCTCAGGCAGAGCTGAAGGCAGCCATGGCACGCCAATTGGCTAAGGAGAACAAGGCAAGACACAGGAGGCCTTGAAGAAGACCTCTGCTCCTGGGGTTACTTTGCCTATGGTGGACAGGACTTCTGAAAATCTGCTTTCTGGTGTCCGCGGGCTACCAAAGACAAAAGATCTTCCTCCCCGTTCCCAATTAAACTGTGACCACGCTCCTAATGATGTTCACGCCCTTTCGCCTAATAATGCTGACCGGGGAAGAAAAAGGAGCCGGCCCGAGGTAGAGGGTGCTCGTAGGGAGAAACAACCAAGGGTTCAATAACCCGATGTCATCACCCTCGCTACCTCCAGCTCACCGGCCAGAACGGGGTCCATCTGCGCCACGCTTATCCCCTTTCCAACACCGATTCCCGTGAGGCCGCGTGGAGTCTGAGTAACAAGATCGGGGAGGTGCCCCCAATTCAAGGGGTTGACCTATATTCTCGTAGAGGGTACAACTTGGTGGTAGGGCTTGGACTTCTGAACAGGCTCTACTCTCCTGACTTCTACGGGAATGTAGGGTCAAAACTCAACGCCTCTGCCCTGGCAGGAAATATTGGCCTTTTGGCCACGGAGGTAATTCCTTATTTCTTTCTTTATTCATTTTCTTCTATCTTTTTATGATCGCTGACCGCAATTTTTCTCTTTTACAGATGGCTAACGATGCCATGAGACTCCGGGAGATTACTGATGAACAGGCTGTCTCAATCACTGATAAGAGCAAAGCTTTGGGGAAGGCACTAGAGGAGAGCAAGGCCTTAGCTACGTCTCTGAAGGAAAAAGAGGCCGACCTTAAGCACTTTTGCGAGAAATATGATAAGGCGGTCAAATCCCTGGATCGAGCTAAGGGTCTGAGAGATGAGTACCGCGGGGACAAAGAGTAGCTAGAGAAGAGGGTGGAGGCGTATGCGAGCAAGCTGGAAGCCTCCAAGAAACAAGTCTTGGATTTGGAGGCCCAAGTGGATAAATTATCTGAAGAGCTGCTTCCTCTGAAGCAGTTCCAGCTTGAGAAGGATGCCCAGCTTGCCGCTGCTCGCAAGGAAGTTGTTGAAGAGTTCTAAAACTCCCAAGAATATAAAGATGAAATCTTGGCGGAGTGCTCTTCTCAGTTTGATGCTGCTAACAAGACGCAGCTAAGGAACTTTGCTTCTGTAGGTGTTAGTGCCCTAGGCCTATAGAGATAGACCTATTTGTAATGTCATTTTCATTTATATATGAGATTATTACTTTGATTATTATATATGTTTGCATGTTTACTTTAATAATCGTGTCCCTAATACTTATGAAGCACTAGTATGAAGTCTAATGGATAATCATGTGATGATTATATGCATGGAGATGCACATTAGATTCATGGGTACTTGTTAGAGAACAAGGTACTGGACTTGACCCATTATGAGATTTATGTCATGGTCGAATGTCATAATTAAATCTCATATAGTCATATCATTGATATCCTTTGACCTGAGATTATCATCGTCTTCCACTCGATGAATATTATGTTTGATATAGTTTAACGTTGTCTTTAACCGGATAACAATAAGGGCTATTATTGGCATGATATGATTCTTGTTGGGAAGAATGATAAGTCAAGATGGAAATTTGTCCCTCGTAAAGAGAGATGTTTGCTTGGCCACTCGTAAGTAAGATTGATGATGTACGTTACCGTCCGAATGAATTAATGTGATTAATTACATTCGATTGATCAATTTACTTAGTAACGAAAGCATCAACAATATGAAGCCGACGTGGACCATGACTCATGTTCAATATAACATCGTGTGACAATGGGATTGTGATATGTTCTATGTAGGAAAATCGAACTTGATATTATATTATTTGGGTAGGCGTGATGGCTTGCTAGAGTCCGCTCACGTTCTTATGAGGATCGATGTGATCGAACTTCATTGCACAACATAATATAGTCCTGTGGGGTCACACGCATCGAACGAATTGTCAAAAATGAGAATTATGGAATGCGGGCTCGTGGCGACCACCCAAGTATGCCGTAGGCGACCGCCCACAAGTCAATAGTTGGCTTTGGGCGAACGCTCAATGGTTATGGGCGATCGCTCATGATTATTCAGCGTGCATTGGAGATGCGGGTGGGCGGCCGCCCGTACGCGTGGGTGACCGCCATAAGGGATTTCGAATAAGGGTGAAAGCACTGGACAACCGGGCGACCGCCCGTACCGGTGGGGCGATCGCCCATGTCCGTCTGGGCTGAAACCGGTTTTTGATTAGGGTTATTAATAGGGTATAATATTTATAATGTATAAATACTATCCCTCTTTAACCCTAGCAGCCAAGTGACGAAAATTGAGTTTATAGAAACACCAATTGAGAGATTTCAATTGAGAATTGAAAATCAAAACTACACCAATTCCATAATACCTTATAGATTGAAAGGAGTTTCAATCAGGGATCTAGCAATCTACCTAGAATTGTTCTAGGGTTCGTTCATCGCGTGGATACACATAGAGGATCTTCGCTATTCAAGATCTTTCGTTCGTGATTCATTGATCGTTCATCGAGGATTCATAAGATCAACAATCTGGAGTTGGAACGCGTTTATCAAGGACAAAAGCATTCAAGGTTGGTATTTCTATTCCATCTTTCTTAATTATTCATCTAGAACGGATTCTAGGGCTTGGGGTTTTTCGAGTTATTGCATTATTCCGCTGCGCATGGACCCTCGAAACCCAACAGCTTCTACGGGCAAATTCTCTATGGAACAATTGGCCATTATTGGCTCTTTGATCTCCACCGATCTGGAATGTCTGCTCGGGCATGCATTGGTCCCTCTAGCTCAAGAGGACATTGATAATTTGGATGCAGCAGCAGCATCAACCTTGCCTCCTGTTGCCGCGAACACCGCCCCCAGCCTTATAGATGAACTTGATACTCTAAGGTGGGGTGAGGAAAAGCTAACACTAGAAGTCGCTACTGCTCGCCTAATTTCCCATGGGCTTGCGGTCATCGAGCTATTTATGACGCAATTAGAACCTGCTTCTTTAGTCCCTGCTCCAACTGATTATCTGCCAACTCCTACTCCGTCTCCTGCCCCCGAAGCTCAAGTAACTCAAGGAGTCTGCTCCACCAACTGCTTATAAATTGGATTTTCTTTGTAATTTTTGTTTTTCTTTTATGTAATAGATGTAGAATTTTGTAATATCCTTTATCTATTAATGGAAAAATCTTTGATCCATTATACTCTTGTATTTAGCTTTTGAGTTTTTGCAATGTTGAATACTTTGTTTATAAAAAGAAGTAATTTTAATAAATTCGTATTCTTGCTCTTCCTCTTTAAGCTTATATGACTTGTGAATGATCATTTATACTCAATGTTTGGCCGCGGGCAATGTAATGCCTTTACCAGTTTGCAGGCCGCGTTATATGAGAGTTAACCTTTTTCACTATGGTCACAGTTATTTGTGTCCTTTTAGACTTTGAGGTTTTGCCTCGGTCTGTATTGTGGGCTCCAACTGCACATCACTCTCGTCCATTCACCTTAGTGATTTTACGCGGTCTGGACTCTTAGGTCTGTGACGTATTTCGAAAGAGTCAAGGTAAGTTGCTTTCATATGGGCATGCAGAATATGGCCGTGAGGCTAGTCCGCGTATCAGCAGGCGTTAACGGTGCTGGCTTTTGTATCCGCGTTTGGCGGTTGCGCGTTTTTGATCTTTTTGGAGTCTAGTGGCACTAGTAAGAGCTCAATTTTACCCTTTTTACATAAGAGCATGCAGTTAGCGACCAATGAGGACACCGCGCATCAGCAGGTTTTGGGCCGTGCTGGCTTCCATATCCATTTGGATGGTTCACGTGTTTGGATTCCATGAGTTGTGGCGATCGAGTACGGCTCAATTTTGGCATTTGTAGATATGGGCGTGCGGTATGTGATCAATGAGATCACCGAGCATTAGCGGGGCGTGTCCGGCTGCTGGCATTCTTGTGGGCATGCGGTCTACGATCAAAGATATCACCGCGCATCGTGCTGGCATCCGCTTTTTTTTTTTTTGCCCGCATTCACTTTGTTGCTTTCAGTAGTGAGCATATCACTTTCGTGTTTCTTCTATGTTATAAAAGTACTCCCAACGCCTCGCTTTTTGATACATTTGTTACTTCTATCATCATTTTTACAACACTTTAGTATAGAAAGATCAAAAATAGTATTTTCTAACGTGATCGCTGTTTCAAGCGTTTTTGAGATCTTTTTCTTCTTCTGTCCGCAGTTTGTAGGTCACTTCTTTGATGACTTGGGTGAATTGATACGGGTCTTCCCATTTCGGGGAGAGCTTGTGAAAACCGGGTTTGGTCCCTTAGACTTCTATAGTCCGTAATACCCAATCTCCAACTGAAAAGCCTCTTTCGTTAACTTTTTTGTCATGATGCCTTTTGGCTTTTTGTTTGTAGTTAACCATTTTTTCTCTTGCACGCATCCTTTTTTCTTCAAGGACATCTAGATCACACCTTCGTGTGGTCTCGTTTCGTCTCATCGAAGTAAGTGACTCTGCAGGAGGGGAGGGCTACTTCTACCGGAGCTACGACCTCTGATCCATACATGAGCGAGAAAGGAGTTTCTCATGTTGAGTTTCTTATAGTGGTACAGACCACCCATAATGTGGTCTGGAGCTCGTCCAAAAAGCGTCCTCCTTGTCCTTCCAAATTTTTCTTTAGGGCAGTTAGGACTAATTTGTTCGCGGTCTCGGCCATAGTTGCGAAAGGCTAGCGCCTCTCTCGCCCGCCTCGCCGTTTTGGCGCCTTTAGGGGTCGACCGCCTTTTGGTTTTATGGCGGGCTGTTGTGCGCCTTTAGGCTAGGCGAGGCGTTTCTTGGTTATGGTGAGAGGCGTGAGGAGTCCGCCTTTGTTAAAAGGCATAATAGGCATATGTGTAGTGTTAAGCTAGGTCATTTTGTAATTTTAGTTTCAATAATTTAACTTACCCAATGCGTTGTTTTGAGATAATATGGAGTAAAGATAGCTTGTGGCGTACATGAGAAAGAAAGATATCCATAATTTCTCTCGAGCGATCAAAAGAAATTAAGTGTGATAAATAACAAATTAGAACGACGACAAAGGAGTGGGACAAAAACACTACAAATAGCTTGCTTTATTCAAATTTTTATAGGGAGGTTTGCAAATTTTTATATGTTTACTAATTTAATTTGTTTTTTCGCTTTACTTTCGGTCTCCTTAGTCATTTGAAGTTTTAACTATATCTTATGTTCATCACTAGGTATGAATTATACATTTGAAATTATATATTCGAATTCACCTATTTCACGCTTATAAACGACTACTTGTTTACTGATTTGAACATAAAATGTGTTTTTTGTCTTAGAATTCTCACTTTTGGGTGTTTTAGTTGTGTTAAGTTGCTATTACATGTGAAATTGTGACCTTTATTTAATGCAAAATTCTTGTTCTTAACATGTTTAAGCTTTGTTTAATATATTTTACATATATATTATTTTACTATTCCTTTTGTTCTATTTTACCGCCTTGCTCGCCTTTCGGCCGCCTTTCAACCGCCTTTCAACCGCCTCGCCATTCGCCTTTTCTAGGATCTCCTCGCCCGCCTCTCGCCTTTCGCCTTTAACAACTATGGTCTCGGCTTGACCATTTCCTTGAGGATAGGCTACTGCGTACCGGCGGTGTTGGACTTTCATTCTTTCGCATTCAGTCGTAAATTTTGCTGCAAACTGGTGCCATTGTCTGAGACAATTACTCTTGGTATTCCAAATCGACACCAGATGTGATCGTGAACGAAATTGATGACATTTTCCTCGGAGATAGTGGCTAAGGCTTTGGCCTCTGTCCACTTTGTGAAATAATCAACGACCACTACTAAGTATTTGATGCCTCTTCTAGCGGTTGGGAACGGCCCTATTAAATCAATGCCCCACGTATCAAACGGCCACGATGTTATAACCAAAGTTTGCTCTGTTGATTGGAGTCTAGGGATGTCCGTAAATCGCTGACATTTGTCACATTTCCTTACGTATTCCTCTGCGCCTTTTCTCATGGTAGGCCAGTAGAATCCTTGAAATTTTATTTTGTCTGAGAGTGTGTGGGCTCCCAGATGACCGCCACAGACTTCTTCATGGACTTCATAGAGTGGAATGGTGACCATGTGACTTTTCACGCATTTGAGCAGAGGTTTGGTGAATGATCGCCGATATAGCACTCCATCTATAACTGTGTATTTTGCGGCCACCCTTTTGATGAGTCTAGCCTTTGTTTGATCCTCGGGGATGGTCTCCTTCTCTAAATAATCTCGGATTTCATCTACCCAGTCCGTGACCTGGTCCTCCATGTTGTTAATCTGAATGTGGTCTATGCCAGCCGCTTCTACGAATTCGATTTGGCAGTCTGCATTTAGATCCTCAATCTCTTGCTCGGTGATTCTGGAGGGGTGGTCTGCTTCTGCATTGCCCTCTCTCATTATTTGGTTCAACTCATAGTATTCGAAGTTTTTGAGAACAAATTTTGCTAGACCTCAGTACTTGGCTAAGAGTACTTGGCTAAGACTGGGTTATTCGTGTCATATTCTCCCTTTATCTGATTTAATATGAGCTGAGAGTCATTATTTATTTCAATACTTGGTACCCCCATATCTCTGGCTAATTCTATGCCCGCTATGATTGCTTCGTACTCGGTCTGATTGTTTGATGCTTCAAACTTGAATCTTAAGGCTCTTTCGAATTTTTCCCGCAAGGTGCGATCAGGTGTATGCCCGTGCCACTTAATAGCTTGCTCGCGGATTCATCAACGAATAGAGTCCATATTTCTTGTGGTCATTCTTTGGGTGGAACTATCTCTGATTTCGAACTTTCTTGGGTTTCTTGGGGTTCTACCCTCTTTCTCTTTCCCAGCTCGTTGTCCGCAAGCTTGAATGATGTTTCTGCTACAAAATCAGCTAAGGCCTGCGCTTTGATGGTACTTACGGGGGAGTAGGTGATCTGGAAACTCTGTGAGTTCTATAGACCATGTTAACATTCTTCCTGAAAACTCTGGTTTATGTAAAACCTTTTTTAATTGCGCTTCTGTGAATACAGTTATGGCGGACAACGCCTTTGATACATAGTAAACTGATTTTTGGGATTTATCTTCCTCTCTTACAACAACGGCGGCTACTGCCAGGTCAGTGGCCGCTAAAAACAGAAAAAGCTTTTCTCCGGGTACCGGGCTGCAGAGGAGAGGGGGTTACCCGAGGTGTTTCTTGACCTTTTCAAAAGCTAGATCGCAATTCTCATTCCATGCGAACTCGCTAGCCTTCTTCCCCCCTTTGAGAGTTTTGAAGAAGGGGAGGCATTTCTCTTCAGACTGCGATATGAAGCGGTCAAGTACGGTGATGCTCCCATTTAACTTTTGCACATCCTTCATGCATGCAGGAGGCTTCATGTCTAAGAGCGCTTGAATTTTTTCTGGGTTTGCCTCTATTCCACGCTGATTGACCATAAACCCTAGAAACTTGCCCGCTTTTACCCCAAAAATACATTTGAGGGGGTTAAGCTTCATGTTGTTGCGGCGTAAGTTGGAGAAAGTTTCTGCCACGTCGAGCTCGTGGGAATTCTCCTTTGTCTTTATAACCATATAATCTATTTAGGCCTCAAGATTTTTGCCTAGTTGGTTTTTGAAAACAATGTTGACCATTCTTTGGTAGGTGGCTCCTGCATTTTTCTTCCCAAAGGGCATCATTGTGTAACAATATGTTTTGCCCGCGGCGATGAAAGCTACGAAGGCAAAATCTTCAGGAGCCATTTTGATCTGATGGTAACCAGAGTATGCGTCAATGAAGCTCAAAACTTTATGCCCCCGGCTATAGAGTCCACCAAGCGGTCAATTATAGGAAGAGGAAAACAATCCTTGGGGCAAGCCATGTTGAGGTCTGTGAAGTCAACACACATTCTCCATTTTCCATTAGACTTTTTCATCATAACAACATTTGGTAGCCACTTGGTGGTATATGATATTACTTCAATTATCCCTGCCTTAAGTAGCTTTTCCACCTCTTAATCGCGATCTCATTTTCCTGAGAAAAGTATCTTGATTTCTGATGGATGCGTTTGAAGGTGGAGTTATCATTGAGTTTATGGACACTCACGTCCTCGCTGATACCTTGCATGTCCTCCACTCTCCATGCGAACACATCACTATTCTTTCTGAGGAACTCAATCAAGATCTTTCTTTCCTCGGGGTGAATTTCCATACCGACCCTAACTTTTTACTCGGGATAGCGGATATTGATTTTTCTCTTTTCTTATTTCCTCCAATGTTCTGAGGAATCTCTCAGGCTGGTTCTTGATGATCGCAATTCCACCCGGAGTGTTGAATTTTACCCTTTGATGGGGAACAGATGCTACGATTCCCAATGCGGCCTGGGCAGTGATGTAGTATGGCGTTGTACTGGGATTGTAGATATATGAACATGAATGTGACCTTGGCAGTTTTCTGTTGGGGCTTTTCTCCGATGGTCACTTCAAAGTATATTGTTCCCCTCACGCGGACAGTATGATTAGTGAAACACTCAAGTAGACCTGCGTAGGGAGTAAGATGAGATTCAGACATTTTCATTTCTACCAAAGTATGGTAGTAGAGAATGTCTCTGGCCGCACCGGTGTCAATGAGAACTCTACTAATGTTTGCCCGCGAAATTCTCATTCTGACGGTTAGAGGCTGGTGGAATGGAAGAGAGTGGAGGCTAGCTCACTTCGCTTGAATCCTATCTCTTGCTCTTCTTCTGGAGCCATGGGAGGAATCAAGAATACCTTCTGCAAAGTCTTGATTTGATGGGAGAGTTGAGTGTTGGAGGGGGCCTCTACTCCAATGAAGTTTATATCGTAGGTCCCTTGCTCGTCCTTATCAATATTATCTCTCTCTTTTCTCTCCGGGCCACGTTGAGGTCGTGCCCTATTGGTGTTAGCATTGTTGTTGCTATTATCACCCTTCACCCACTTGGCCAGCTCGCCATTATTGATTCTCTGCTGAATAATCTTTTTCAGCTGGAAGCAATCTTCATTATTGTGACCGTGATCATTGTGGTAGTCACAAAACTTTGCTCTGCTCGTCTCACTTGGCCTTCGGCCCATTGGGGGAGGAGGAGGAGCTTCCATAGCTTTTAAGATTGCTGCCCACGGCGCGGTCAGAGGAGTATAAATTGTTTTGTCCGCCAACCTTCTTAGTTTATCAGTGTTGCGGTTTCTATTTTTCTGCTGGCCGTGATGAGGCTGGATCCTTAGCCGGCCTTTTGCATATGCTCAATTCTTTCTTTGGCCGGCCTGCAGGCAGCTAACTCATTGAGCTTTTCTGATGAGGCAATAGCACAGGCTCTCTCATACATCTACTCCACATTTTTGGGTCTGTCCGAGGCAAAGTTCATTTTTAAAAAACTGAAACCCTTAAAGCAGAGCTGAATATCGCTCTCGGACAAGTCCACAATCTGCTCGGACATATTTCTGAACCGAGTGATGTATGATTTGGTGGTTTGCGCGACGCTCTACTTTACCCTTATTAGGTCAGTTTTTGGCCTCGCAGGCTCGCCTGCCCCATTAGGGCAACTCCAACAATGGTATTAACTAGATAGGAATCAAATTTAAAATTTGATACCTACTTATCACTATTCATAGTATCAAAAATTTCATCTCCAACAATAGGTATCAAATTCATGGTATCAAAGTATATTTTTATATTTGTTAAGTTTATTAATGTTTTCAACATTATCAATTATTTAAACTATGACTATGCTTTAATTAATTATTTTTTAATAAAAAAATATAATCATTATTTTATTATTATATAAAAAGTCATTTAAAATTAATATTAAAATAATTATTTTATATTAATTTATTTTTAAATTTCGGATATTTATATATATTACAAAAATAACATTTATTTTGAGATGATTATTTTTTAATTTGAACATTTATTGAGAAAAAGAAAAAGTAATTGAGTTTTGAAAATTTTGGTGTAGTATTAGCAAAGGTAGCAAATTTGCTACCTTTACTAATACTACACCAAAATTTGATACCATTCAATTTTGTTGTTGGAGTTGCTAATACTTCTCAATGGGTATCAAAATTTGTATTTGATACCCATTGTTGGAGTTGCCCTTAAAAGAGTTCAAAAAGCTGTTCCTGAATTGATTATAGCTTTTGAGGGACTTCGGCTTAAGGGCCAACCTCCAAAACAAAGCATTGCCCGTGAAGGAAGCAGCTAAGGCTTTGCAAATAACGGCCTCATCCGAGGAGAATAGGGT
The DNA here is from genome assembly GCA_022495995.1 of Adenophora triphylla var. japonica. Classification (NCBI taxonomy): domain Eukaryota; kingdom Viridiplantae; phylum Streptophyta; class Magnoliopsida; order Asterales; family Campanulaceae; genus Adenophora; species Adenophora triphylla. The sequence goes on along the minus strand of JAFEMH010003283.1, from coordinate 145,223 downwards.
CATCTGTTCTTCAAACCTCCACATATGACACTTTGCATTGGTGGAGCCATTATAGGTATCTATTTGAGGAGGTTTCCCTATGTGGATTGGCGTGTTGGCAAAGGCATCCATGGTGCGATCATATTTCGTGGAGCCTTGCTGGTGGGTTTCCCACATTTGGTGCATGAACGTGATAAAATCTGGGTTCATGCTGTCCATTTTTGGCTTCTTGGAGGGAGAAATCACGGCCTTCCCCTTGGCTTTAGCCGTGGGTTGTGTTTTGGATTTCTCGGGGAGATGAGTAGATTCTGCTTCATCTGCTATCTCCTCATTCTCTTCTTCCTCGTGACCCTGGTCAGCAAGGGTTGGTTCTAACCTTTTTGTCCCCCTATCTTGACTAGCTACAGATTTTGTGGGGACTCTTTGGGAGAACCTGTGGGAACCTTCCTTTAGGGGGACACCACCGTTGGCCTCCAAATCACCCAACTCGAGCTGGGCATCATTTATGGCCATGGCCTCAGCCACGAGCCTAGCCCTCTCAGTCAGAGCTTGGTTTCTTCTGAGCATTAACTCAGGAGTAATAGGGGAGGTGGGTTTTTTTGGACTGAGATTTTGGGGGGCTTTTTCTTTACGGGCAGTCTCAAGCTTCTCCCTAATGTCTCTTTGAGAAGGAGTAATAGATCCTTGGCTGACAGAACAGCCACCCAACCTATTAAAGGCTGAGGTGCTTGGTTTGACAAGATTGAGTTGAGAGGGAGTAGTTTGATTATTTCCCGGATGAGTAAGAAAACCAGCATTTTGAAGAGCAGTGCTAGTCATTTTCGAAGGAGAAAAAGCTAAAAAGTTGTTTGTTGTATGGAAGTGTTTAGAAAGGTGTTTGTTTCAAAAAGAAAGACACAAGATTACACGAGAAAAACTAAGTGTTTTCCCGGCATCGAAACCACTGATGGCACCACGACTTTCGGGGTCTCGCTTAATTAGGGTATCTGGCTTGTATAGGATGATTGTATCTATAACACAACAAAGACAAGAATCACCGTTATAGAACAAGCCGGAGTTTAATCCAGATCAGGCCCTCGGGTATGAGAGTAAGATCTCTGAAGGCTTAATAACCGAGAATAAAACTTGGAATGTCTTAGTGAGTTGTTGCTAGGGTTTAGATAATGTGGCTTACAATGTTGGTTTTTCACATACTTTGTCCGTGGGACAAGTGATTGTATATATAGTAAGAGATAGCTGTTGATGATGTCAGCCTGGTGAATATCTTTGTCTTTTAACCTAGGACACCTGTCCGCGCCTGTTGGGCTTGTACAATAAAGTGAGATTTACTGCAGAGGGATGTCTTTGATTGTAAAAGGACAGATGAAGCAGGCGATAGTTGGTGCGGCGCCTTGCGGTCTTGATGCCCGTTGTCCTGGATATAACACGTCATACTTGGCATTTGAACCAGATCGAGGTTAGGCCCGGTCTGAAAGGTCCGGGCTCATCGGTTAGTACGCCCACTTAACTAGTTCACCCACTAATCATATTATAAATGATTAAAGTTCGTAACTACACCCACCCACTTTCCAGTTTTACCCTACAATTAAATTTCTAAAAAAAAATTAAGCCAGCCACCAAACAACCAATTTACTTCCTGGAATTTCAAAACGGAGAAGAAAAAGGCGAAGGAGGAAGGAGGAAAGCCAAATAACACCGATCAAATCTAGAAAATAATCAAGTTTCCAACCATTATCAATGGATTCCTAAAAAAAAAAAATATCATCATCTTGGGAGCTCCACTATGACCTACATCATGAGTTGATACATTGATGAGATTAGAGGATTTGGTTTTCCACAAAATCAGAATGATAGCGAATTCGGAACATCGATCGTAAGGTTGCATCCACTATTTAATCATGCAATTGAAATACTTGGTTTGATACCTTCAAATTGTAGAGAAAGCAAACTATGGAAACTGTCTTTAACTCTTCAAATTAATACCACTCTTTCACTCAACCTTTTCCGTCCTCCCTATGATTTTAAGCGGATCATCAAAATGATCACTTTGTTGACTCCGTTATGGTGGCGAGCAATACCATGGATGCGATCACATTATCTTCATACCTAGCCAAAGAAGACGACACTTATTCGCTCTTCATCCCGACAATTTACAAAAATTGCTATCATCATAAACCGGCTAATCGAAAACTAGTAACAGTGATTTGCTCTTAGGCTTTTTCGTTCTATCAGGCGAGTTTCGAAAATCCAATCACAATCGAAGTTAAACACCCCAGATTTTTTTGCCAGAGTTTTTGTTTTGGTGGGTGTCAAATATAGTTAGGAATATAATTATGATATTAGGATTAAGTTGTCTTTTAGTAAAATGGCATTTTTATAATAAAGAAATGGTGGGTGTATATATCCCCACTCTTATGTTAGTTGCTCTATCATGCAGATTTTTATGCATCATTAAAATGTACCTATATATGGAATACCAATTAACAAGGGTTTATGAGGTTTAGTTGATTTCCATGATTGAGGCATTATAGAAGAAAGTGTAGCAGCAGTTTGATTTGTTTCGGTGGGTTTAGTTGGATTATCAGTCGATATGGTCTTCAATACTCCCCATGTTTCGCTCTCAAAGAGTGCCCGTCGAAGAAATCATACTTTGAAGGCATTATTAATTACTTCTGAAAGTTACCATGATAATAAACAGCTTTTGGGAGGTATCCGACTTGTCTGTTTCATATTATGGGGGTGGAAGTTAGAAACTCGTGATGTTTCAAGACTTCTTCTAGAAAGAGATTTCTAAAATTGAGCAGTCAAGGGGGAAGGACTAGTTGGTTGCAATGGAGTAATTAAATATTTGATGAACCTTTATTAGAAACATCAGTTTTACATCCTAGAACCATATATGTGTTGTGTACACTTCTTTTTTTTTCTTTGGGGACCTTTTTCTTTGGGTATTTGATGCATTTGTTTACTAAGTAGTATTAGACGCGTTTGTAGTATGGGACATGCCACTTGGTCTCCATGTGATGGAGGCTATGGCCAACCTTGTTTCCTAAGAGTAAAAGGCTAACAGAAGTGATTCTCATGCTGCAACCTACTGTTGCTTATGCCCGAGTGACTAATTGGACCCGATAGCGATAGCACTCACCAAAGAAGACCTCAAACTAATTAAGTTACTCCCTCAGTCCCAAAAATTGAATGTTCAAAAGAATTTCAAATTTGCTCTTGATCAAGAGTATATTTGAAAATTTTCGGACATTTCATTTTGGGACAGAGGGAGTGTTAACCATGAATGCAATTTCTGGTACTATCCAGTGACCTATTCAAAGTAATAAAATCGCTCCAAAGGCTAAGACATTTGAATCGAGCTATATTTAGGACTTTTGGAGTTAATGGCCTGGTGGCTAGAAATATGAGTAGGCCTCGCATGGATTCTATTTTGGACATATATGATTTGGTTACCTTGGGAAGAGAGATCTGATATTGGTTCCTTCTCATAGAATGCTTGTCATAGGATCTTAAGGTATTAGTAAGATGAATATTACAATCGATATGATATGTTGAGGCCTTCTTCAAAGGGGGCCTACTTTTGGAGAGAGTAATGGGAGAAGCTTCAAATCAAGGTTCAAGGCAGAGAGGACCAGCACATGAATGATGATACAAAAACTTATTTATTGGATTACGCACCGAATTATTTGTCAACGGGGTAAGCGGTACATTATAGAATTCTGGGTTATTTAGGAGTTAGAAGACTTTAGTGGGTGCATAATGTTCTTTCATGTGCTATTCCCTCTGTCCCAAAGAAAGAGTCGCTTTCTATTTTTGTTTCTCAGAAAATAATTGCATTTTAAGAATTAATATCTTCATATCTTTTCCTTTTCTTTTTCAAAGACATGGTAATTGTCTAACATATGATACAAAATATGCTTCGATTTAGTACATTGAGTAGAAATTTAGAGATCAAAGTTACAATTTTACAAGTGTGACTTGTCCGATACAAGCCTTTTTCTACGATGGAGGGACTATTTTGGTTGTCTCGATTCTGCTTACCTAATGGCAGGTGGCAGGCCATTGTTTACAAAGAAATGTTCTCTAAAGAGTTTCTAGTGCTAACAGCTGAACTCTGGTCAGAAATAGGTAACCTATTTCCAAAAGAAAAAAAATACAAATAGATGGAATAAGAAAAATTGAGAATGATCAGAAATCTTCCATAATTTGAATTATGAAAATGTTATTATTGTCAAAAGTCACAACTTCATAGAAAAAGAAATGACTGGCTTCGCTACCATGTAAGAGACAGAATAGTTCATTGCATTATTTTAAATTGATTCAAGTTAAAAGATTCAAGCGAAGTATTGTTAAAGCTTTCGGAACTTCAGTTCTATCTATTTCCTAGTTCCACACTCAACTTTCATAATGATTGTTCTGACATTATGCTTGGTGAATGTTTGTCATGTTCCAAAACTTGTGTTAAGGATAGCATAGTTGTAATTATCTATATAATAATGATTTTAGGTATTATATATCTGAAATATGCTCAGTTGCCCCACACCCCTGGTTTTTCTTGTTTTGTACTGAAACCAGGTGATATCACATCCGAGTGATTTTCAAGAGCCCAGTATATATGTTCTTAAAAGTATATCTTAAAACTGGAAAAAAATGAAGCGGGTTCTTCTGAAATAATTGCCAGTTCAATAATTATATTATGTTTTCTATGTAATCATATATTCTCGAGTTTATGAGGCTAGCTGATAAATCCTTAAATGTCATGGCAGATGAAGAAGATCGTATTATACTTTCAGCTCACGCTATACATGGAAACAAATGGGCATCAATTGCCAGGCTTTTACCTGGAAGAACGGACAATGCCATCAAGAACCACTGGAATTCCACCCTAAGACGCCGTGGCATTGAACTTGGAAAGTCAAAACTGGAGTCACAAGATGCCAGTATAGACAAATCGAAAGCTTCATCAGAAGAAACTCAATCATGTGGTGATGTAAATTCATTCAAACCCTTAGAAGGAAAAGACATAAGCTCCCAAGAGAATGTGGATGATCATTACGAGGACAGGGCTCAAAAAGAAACGGACCCACCTACCCTTTTCCGCCCTAAAGCTCGTGTCAGTGCATTTAATGTTTATAATTCGCCGGAAGGCCCACAATCGGAAGCCCAATTTCCAGTGATTCAATCTTCAAAACCTGATTTTGGGATAAGTAAATCACTGGAAGGAGCTTATGCTGAAAGATTAGTGCCTCACAGATGTGGGCATGGTTACTGTAGTAGTAGTACTACTACTACTCAAAGTGTGAAAAATTCTCGAAAATCATTGTTGGTGGGACCCGAATTTATCGATTATGCGGAGCCGGCTTCTTTTCCTAGCCATGAATTAGCTGCTTTAGCCACGGATATAAGCAATGTGGCGTGGCTAAAGAGTGGATTAGAGAATAATAATGTCAAAGCGGTGGATAATGCTACTATCAAAGTAATTCCTAGAGGGTCTCATTTACGATTTGAAGATGGAAAGAACAAGTTGATGGGCATGATGACTGATGTGCTCTCGACAACAATCAATAGGCAACCTTTTGCCCAAGCTACAAATGTTGGAGGCCTGAGTTGAAATGAGGTCTGTTTTTCACATAACTCTTGCTAAGATGTTGACTTGTTGTATGATTTAGGATATATATTTAAGCTAAGTAATCCCAGCCAATAAAGAGTTGAATGGCTGAATATACTTTCGTTGATAAACCAGTAGGCTCACTTGAATTGTTCAATGTTAGTCAAATATATGATGGTTCATCGTATTCCTCTTTTAGTTTTTGGTTCTTTTCAGCTCCCTCTCTCTCTCTCTCTCTCTCTCTCTCTCTCTCACACACACACAACACACACACACACACACTAGGCATTTCATGCGGGTTGAGACAGGTACTTTACGGGTGAAGCACTATATATATCGATTAACCCCGAAAATAGTGAAAGGTACTAAGGTAGGTGTCTGAAATGGACCCTTTACTCCTTTATGCTTTAATCATGTAATATTGTAATGGTGTGTGGGTGGTTGTTGCTATAGGCATCCAACCATCCCATGTTTGCAATTCCTTGGTTGCCTGCCTGACTAACTAAGAATTTTGACCTATATTCCTTTTGATGTGGTTCATATTCCTTTTGATGTGGTTCAGGAACTGCTAAAACATACTCCCATTTGTCCAGTTTGACTTTCATAGCCGATTCAATCGAACTTTGACTATGATTTTATGAAAATCTAGATATCTCTAATAGAGATATAAATTTTAATAAAATTATGATCAAATTTCGATTGAGTTGATTACAAAAATCCGAGAAAAATTTCGGGACGGAGGGAGTAGAACTCATACATTTTTGGAAGTACTGATTTGTACACTTCGATTTGTCCGTGTGTGTGTGTGTTTTAGGCAGTGTTAAAGAGACCGCCTAAGGCGCGCCAGCCTCCTGGCGCCGACCCCTCTCCAACGCACAGTTCTGCCCGCCAGCCCCGACACTCGACTAATCCCGACCCCCGCCAGGTCTTGGCCGGCTCCGCCGCCTAGCATCCGCCTAGCGCTTTTTAGAACCTTGGTTTTAGGAATTGAAGATTGTGGGTATGAATCTTATGGTTGAACTGTTTTCTTACTGGAATTTATTTGAATATAATTGTTTTCTGCAAAAGGGAAAGAAAACTGGAAAAAGATGCATGAGAGTTATTTGGATATGGTGTATGGGTCAGTTAGAACTAAAGTGACATCACGTCACGCGTTGAAACATATTCATGTGATAATGTTTGAGACAGCATGTGTATGTAACAAACGCATTGTGGATGGTAGTGGCTTGTCTTTGTTGATAGATAGGGACTGGGTTTCTCTGAGTTGAGCAATCTAATTCAATTGCTTCACTCAGTTACTAGTTCAACTTCACTCCAAGCCTCTCAATGTAGCTGATTAAATTAGGTCATCCACTATTTCACTCAAATTCAAGTTTTAACCATTAATGTGTATTTTTTTTCCAACTGTGTTTTAACCATTGTATTTTAAATATATACATTCATTATCCAAATAGAATGGTTGAAAACTTGAAATTGCCAAAAATATCTTCTTTTTTTTCTAAAACAAATAGTGCATTAATTGCATTAATAAAAGTGCAGAAGAAGAAGATGACGCTCCAGAACTGTCGGAGGCTAATCACAAATAAGTAAATAAACTGTTTGTCACAATATAATAGTCTAATACATATGGAACATTAATGTCTAACTCTAAATAACTCTAAATCAGATCTCCAACGATGACCCTTGCGAACATTGATCTGCGATGCCCAAATTACCCTCCAAGCAAAACTTGAAAATGGCCTATCAGTGGCATTAAAAAAAAATCTGCACAGTAAAAAATTGACTTTAAAAACAAACTTGACAAAGTAAAACATTTGAGTATACAATAAATGTCCAATCAAGCATCGCAAGTGTTAGTTAAATATATGTATAGTTTAGGAATTGATTAATCTCAATCATTAATGCATTATTGAGAACCCCTAATTTCAACTAAACTACTTAGAATTTTTTATTTATCCTTAGTATCCCATTAGTGCTAGTGCCATTGTATTACACTTGTATTTTCTCAAAAATAACTGAAAACCTAAATACCTTGAGTTGTTACAAAGAATAATTAGTTAACTTGTTCAAGCTGCCAAAGATCTCAACCGGTTGACTTTCTTGACCGGTTATAATTGTCGTTCAACCAGTCAGTCAGCCAACCGGTTATGCCTCCATCAGTTTCTCAACTGCTCGATCAAGCTTTCCCAACAAGCCTCCATCAGTTAACCTAACATTAATTGCTCTCACCTACTTAGCTAAAATTGGTAGAGCAGTTGCTATAAATACCATGCTACCTTGTCAATAACTACTTCAAATAATGTTCAAGTTACCTGTACTCACAACAACTTCTTTATCCAGTGGATTATTCAAAGATCTTTATACTTCAAATCTCAAGCATTAAATGCAAAAGATATTCTCATTTAATGCTTGTCAATCAAAGTCATCACTTCAACCCCTTCAAAGACAACAACTCTTCTTGAATACAACCATAAATACCTCCCTTAGAGCATTGAATAGGGTTGGTGTATTGAAGAATTTGAGAATAGAACTGTCAATAACTGCAAGTGCTGAAATCCTTCAATCATTGAAGTTCAAGACATTCAGTCCTTGTAATCACTAGACCATTTATTAGGACAAACACTGTGCACACTCAATCAATTCTTATAATTGTTCCCTAACAAGACTATGTCTAGGACACATTGATTGATCACACCACACACCCAAGAGAAATCAGTTCAACTTGTGAACACAACTCTTGAAAACACCTGTTCAAACGTGTATCACGATACATTAGTGATCACTTTCCTTTAGGCAGCCTTAAACCTTCCTTATAGGTTAAGGCTTGCAACTTGTAATAGACTAGTGAACATTAATAGTGCACATTTTCACAAAACCAAGTTTTGACCAAACTTGGTAGAGTACGTAGCAGTTATTTAACACTGCGAACCTCTCCAAACAATTGTGTCCATTTGTTTATGTGTTTTCTCATTTTATCTTGTTTTGTAACTGGTTGAGCTATATCACCGGTTACAACCTTTGAATTCCTCGACTGCCTTGTTTGTCTTTCTTATTGGAATATATTTTCATGATATTTTAACCTTCTTGAAACTCCTTTTACCTAACCGATTATTTGAGTGAGTAAACCGGTAAAATTTTATCTGCTGCGTAACTGGTTAACACCGGTTTAGCTTTTGATAAGCTACTTGGCTATTTTGAAAAGGTTTTCAAAAGAATTTTTATCAGGCTATTCACCCCCTCTATCCTGTTTTCCTACCAATTGGGCATAACAATTGGTATCAGAGCTTTCAATTTTTGAAAAATGTTTTTCCAAGCTTCACAGCTTGAATTGCAGATTCCAATGGCAGGAAAACTCATGTAATCGTGGAACATGACAACTATACCCATGTTAAACGAAAACGAATTTCTAGTATGTAAAAACAGAATTATGCGGTACATAAATTCAATTGACGACATATTAATGACTGTAGTTAGAGATGGTCCAATCATACCAATCAAAGTTAATACAATGTCAAGAGCCCCCAAAACTCCTCTCATGGATCATGACGATAGATCATCGAAACAAGAGTTTTAAGTTTATGAAACTATTATTCCCAACACTTGTGAAGAATGGACTGAAGAGGATAAGATATGTGTAGCCCTCGATAAAAAGGCTATTCACATTCTGACCTCTGGTATAGATGATAGGCTGTACAAACAACTAAAGAACTATGAGACTGCCCAGCAAGTTTGGCAAAGTATCCTAAGATACTTTGAAGTAGATCAAGTGGCAATGGATAACCGGCTGTACAAAAGTGTAGCTGAGTTTGAATCTTTCAAGAAAATCCCAATCGACTCCCTCGGAGAGACGTGTGATCGATTCTGTAAGGTTTAAGCAACTCTTCTGCATCTTTAGGTAGAATATACACAATGAAAGATCTTAACATGCATTTTCTTGCTTCTCTTGGAGACATATGGCATGTTAAGGTAGCTATTCTTAAAGAATGTAGAGACTAAGACTCACATTCAGAATATTATTTCTACTCCATTTTTGTATGAGGAATACCCCAATAGGCTTGGTAGAGTTCAAAAACAGTTTAAAAATCTCCCTCTGCCAACTTAAACTGAGATCTTCCCATGCTCTTCCTTGTTCAATAACCTATGTGCCAATAACTCCCCTTCAACCTCTCAGTCTCAACCAAACCATTGTCAACTATAATAAGCTTTCTGATGAAGATGAATTTGTTGCATTCGCCGGGAACTATAGAAGTTTCAAAGACTTTAAGAAGTCCCAGCAATATGGCAACAAACCCTTCCACTCAAAACCTTCATCCTTCCAAAGATCTGAAAACTTCCAAAGATTTGGCCAATCCTCAACCGATGGCAAAAATGCCCAAGGTGAGTTTGTTTGCTACAACTGTAGAAAACCTGGCCACTTTGCTTCTAAATGTCCTCAACCTAAGTATGAATTTCTTAGGAAGGACCCTTTAGGAAAAATCCTATATCTAAGAGCCTAGTAGCCGAAGAAGGATCGGAAAAGGATATGCCTGTTTGGTTTGAAACTGATTCAGAGGATGAAAATGCTGACTCAGATGAAGATGCTGACGTTAGTTTTGTGGCCCTTGATGGAATATAAATTGGACCCACTCCTTTACAGTCACCTATCTATAGGAATTCCATTGACCAGTCAAGCACATACAATGAAACTACCACACCTATGAGATCTCCCTTATCATATTATGATGAACCTATACCTAGGGCTGAGAATCCCTACAACTTCAAAATCCAGAGTATAGGTGAAGCTCTCTACGGTCAAAGCAAAACACCTCCTACTCTCAAGACATTAATGCAACCGATGAAATCGACCTAACAAACACAAGCCCAACCAATGACATACAAAACCCAGCCTGTGCTTGAACCTCGATCGATCCAATTCTAGAAGACCCTAGCCGACATAAGTTCTCAACTGTCATCCTGCTTACCAAATTTTGATCACAACTTTGAACCATCATCCTCAACCTTTCAACCAGCCATTGATCATATGCCTAACCTTTCCAAGTCTGATATGGCAGAGGTGATGAACGAACTGTTTTCTGATTTTGAAAAACTAAATGATGTTCACAAAGTTATGGCTGCTGATTTCAAAAGAATCTCAACTGAAAATGACTCACTAAAATCAGAAATAAATGTTTTGAAAGAAAACAAGCATGAGTCAGACGAGTTGAGAGAAGAAAAACAAGATCTCAAGAATAGACTAAATATATGGCTTACATGCCATTAGATTGTTTCTTGCCTATACTACCTGCAAAAAGTTTAAGTTATACCAAATGAATGTGAAAAGTGCTTTCCTTAGTAGAGAACTTCAAGAACTTGTATATGTTGATTAACCTCCCGGGTTTGAAGACTCCAAGAAGTCTAATCATGTCTATAGGTTTAACAAATCTTTGTATGGTCTCAAGCAAGCACAAAGAGCATGGTATGAAACTCTCTCCAAATTCATACTTAGTGAGAAGTTCGAAAGAGGTAAAATCGATACAACCTTATTCATTGAAAAGCATAATGGTCATTCATTGTTAGTTAAAATATATGTAGATTATATTATATTTGGCTCTACTAACGAAAACTTATGCAAAAGATTTGAGAAACTTATTCAAAGGAAGTTCGAGATGAGCATTATTGGAGAATTAACCGTTTTCCTTGTACTTTTTGTTAAAAAAACTCAAGAAGTAATCTTCATCAATCAATCCAAATATACAAATGATCTTATCAAGAAATTTGGCCTTGACTCTACTCATCCTCAAAGCACTCCAATGGCTACTAATGTACATATTGATAAAGATGAGTCTGGTAAGAAAGTAGATATGAAACTTTACCGAGTTATAATAGGATCTCTACTTTACTTGACTTCTAGTAAACCAGATATCATGTTTGCCGTATGTGTATGTGCTAGGTTTCATTCTGATCCTAGAGAATCTCACCTTCAAACTGTTAAAACAATCATAAGATATCTTGTGGTAACTGCTCACTTAGGTTTATGTTACCCTATATATTCACCTCTTACAATAATTGGTTATTAAAATGCTGATTTTGCAGCTTGTAGGGTCATAAGAAAAAGTAATAGTGGGACTTGTCAATTTCTAGGTGAAACTATCCGGATCCGGCTCGCGCGCGGATTTGTCCCCGGCATCTCGCATTGTCGCGTTCGGGAAGTCGCCCGGATCCGATAGGCAGCGCGTTCGCGCCCCGGCATCTGGCTCGTTCCGTTTTTGCGTGTTGGAGGTGTCTCGCTGTGTTTTACTTGTAGAGTCGCCACGCCGTTTTTATTAAGCCCAAAACATTGAAAAAGGGCATCAGTTTAAAAATAAACTATTTTTGTGTGATGAGATTTTGTGTTCGGAGGTCAGATGACTCCTCGGGAAGAGAATATTAGAATCTTAGAGCTCACCCGAGTCGCCTCGTAAAAACGAGTCTTTCGGCACCCCTAATATTCTTTAACTGTTGTGTGTGTGTGTATGTGCTTTTAAAAATGCATGCTGTATCGGATGTCTACATTGTACACTGCTTTACTGAAATGTATTGAAATAGTAATGGAAGGAAGCCTTACCAATGTTGGTTCGTGTCTGTCTTCCGCCGAGGAATGGTGTTTGAGGATGGAATAGTGTTCCAGTACGGACCGGGATTGCTTCGGGATGTGCCGGTTGTCTACGGACAGAGTTTCGGCGTGTGTTGGGATCGCAGGGATCACTTGGGCAGAGGTTCGGCGTGCGTTGAGATGGCAATGGTCACTCGAGCAGAGGTTCGTCGTGCGTTGGTTGGGGTTTTTTTTGAGGGTTTTGTGTGAGTCTGAGGTATTTCCCGTGTGTTCAGAAGAGGGTGATCCAGATTGGGGTACTTACAGAAGCCCCTCGACGACGTCACTTACGGAGGAAGTGGGGTCGTCGATAAGATAAGGGTCCTAATCTGGATCGCGTGCTGGGAGAGGAAGTGACCGTGTAGGTCGGTGTGTGAGGACATGGCGGTGTCCTGTTGTGTGATCGTTTAGGTCAGTTGGCTGGACCCTGTGATAGGATTCCTACGTATCCCTAGCGGGAATCAAGCCTGATCGTAGTTTGTGTGTGGGGTGAGTGTTGTTGTGCACGAGGACGTGAGATGTCCTTTTGACTGAAACTCCGTGTGAGGATGTGATGGTATCCTGTGAGTGACCGCATAGGTCGGCTGTGAGTGACGTGGTGGCGCCCTGGGTGACCGCATAGGTCGATGGTAAGGACGTGGTGGCGTCCCGGGGTGACCGTATAGGTCGATGGCTGGACCCTGTGATAGGATTCCTACGTATCCCTAGCAGGAATCAAGCCTGATCGTAGTTCAGAGTTCGTGAAATTGTGAGTGCATGCGGGCGTGGTGGTGCCCTGGGGTGTCGTGTGACCGCCGAGGTCGACTGTGAGGACGTGGTGGCGTCCTGGGGTGACCGCATAGGTCAGTGGTAAGGACGTGGTGGCGTCCTGGGGTGACCGCATAGGTCAGTGGTAAGGACGTGGTGGCGTCCTGGGGTGACCGCATAGGTCAGTGGTAAGGACGTGGTGGCGTCCTGGGGCGACCGCATAGGTCAGTGGTAAGGACGTGGTGGCGTCCTGGGTGTGCAATCTTACTAGAAGATAGGTAATCTTACGAGAATATGGTTTGTGGTGTGACCGCCGAGGTCGACTGTGAGGACGTGGTGGCGTCCTGAGATGGAAATTTTACGATTTTTCGAATCGGGTGGTTTAAAGCCTTTCGGGCTGGTAGTAGTGATTTTGGAGGTTTATGCGGTCTTCCGGACCGAGTGGTTTAAAGCTTTTCGGGCTGAAGATAGTGATGTGGGAGGTTTATACGGTCTTCCGGACCAAGTGGTTTAAAGCCTTCCGGGCTGGAGGTATGAGGACTTGATTCGTCTTCTGTCTGCGGTCGTGTCATGTATGAGGACTTGATTCGTCTTCTGACTGTGGTTGTGTCATGTATGAGGACTTGATTCGTCTTCTGTCTGCGGTCGTGTCATGTATGAGGACATGATTCGTCTTCTGACTGTGGTTGTGTCATGTATGAGGACTTGATTCGTCTTCTGACTGCGGTTGTGTCATGTATGAGAACTTGATTCGTCTTCTGACTGTGGTTGTGTCATGTATGAGGACTTGATTCGTCTTCTGACTGCGGTTGTGTCATGTATGAGGACTTGATTCGTCTTCTGACTGTGGTTGTGTCATGTATGAGGACTTGATTCATCTTCTGACTGCGATTGTGTCATGTATGAGGACTTGATTCGTCTTCTGACTGCGGTTTGCGGAGGCGTGGCTGCCTTGTGCTCGCGTTTTGTCCGCTGGGGGAAAAGGTTGGACTTACGCTGATTTCTGATGTTCATCTGCTGGGGATATGTGGCCTTGTAGGGGCTTTTTCCGCTGAGAAGGTGACTTCGGTTTGGCTTTGATGGCCGGTGGTTGATTCACCGTTTGGCGTTTTGGAGGCGTTTTGTGCCTTGAGAATTGTGCTTGGAGGTGCTGGCTCCTTTTCGCGCTTGCTTTACCATTTAGTGGGCGAGGTCCGGGCTTACGATGACGGCCGGTGGTTGAGTTGCCGTTTAGTGGGCGAAATCCGGGCTTACGTTGACGGCCGGTGTTGGTTTTGTTGGGTTAAGGACCAAACTGCATTAAAACTACTGAAATAGGCCTTTGGATAGCCAGGGGCAAAGATTATAAGGGCAAAGGAGTAATTTGGCCTCATGTTGCAAAGAGGTCCGTACGGATTACCTCTCTCTGCCAAGAGGTCCGTACGGACCAATGCTGATTTTCACAGTTCCCAAATTTTGACCAGGTACAAAACCGAGGCACCCCTTCATTCTTCTTCTTCCAGTTCGTGTACCAGCGAGAGAGAGAGGGAGAAAACTCCATTGTTGTCCCAAAATTCCTAGAAAATCTTCCACACTTAGCTTGAATTGCTTGTAATGGCGGAAGGATCAAGGAGAGGACGTCGTCAACGAAGCCAAGAGATGATCGAGCAAAGGATGGAGCTTCAAAGGAATTTCATTTCCTTCATGCCTTCTTCGAAGAACCCGAATGTGTTGTATCCGAATCAGGAGGTGCACACTAGGCAAGCTAGGAACGTCGGGGAGGTAAGAAATCAATTTCGTCTTGATTCCTTGCTTGAATTTTTGAATGCTAAAACTAGGTATTAGTTTTTCGCATATTTGGGGCTTTTGTTATTTGCCATGCTTTTTGTGAAATTCGTGATGAATTGTTAAAATTGAGCATGTAAAAATTGTGGGTATGTTATTTTTGTGCAAAAATGTGTAGATTAACTCTTATTTGTAAAAATAAAGTGCCTCTCTTTGAAAATGCATGCTTTGGTGTTTTGTACCTTATGCTATTTCCGTATGTACATTGTGAGAAAAATTTCCATGTAGGGACAAATTTTGTGAAAAATGTGACATGTGTCCTGTTTTGTGACGGGTTTTGTTTGAAAGTATGTGCCGTGTAGGGACGGACTTTTCTGAAAATGTGTAATGTAGTGTGTGCCGTGTTTTTGGTGACGGACTTTGTGGGGAAAATATGTGCAATATGTGCCGTGTTTGGTGACGGGTTAATTTTGAAAATGTGTCGTGTAGGGCTTAATCCCTCTGTTGAAAAAATTTGTACAGTGTGTGTCGTGTTTTATGACGGACTGCATGAGGAAAATTATATGCAATGCATGCCGTGTTTTATGACAGGTTACATGCAAAAATTGTGTGCAATGTCGGGACGGACCCATATATTATATATATATATATATATATATATATATATATATATATATTTGTTTTGTTTTGCATTAAGTCTGATCGACGTACCTTTCTTTGTGTTTACCTACGGGATGTGGGGCTTTTATGCAGGAAAGCCAAGAAGATGAAGTCTCGAGGGTCGCTCGAGGCGTGAGTGGGCTGTGGCGGCGGTTGCGGGACATCTCGATGGGGGCGGGCCGAGCCCTAAGAGATTGGTGTATGCTTCCGGCTTGGGCGTGTTCGCGGAGAACTTGGCCGGGATTTCTGATACGAGGAAGAACAAGAGTCTCTTCCTAGGCTTGTCCGAGTATTGGTGGGACACCACCCACACCTTCCATTTGAGCTGGGGCGAGGTGACGGTGACTCCCACCGATTTTGCTGCTATCACCGGGCTTTCCTTCAAAGGAGGGCCAGTGAGGTGGAGGGACAGGATACCTGATGAGGTGTTGGCTGAGCTGCTGGGCTTCGCGCCTCTTTCTCGCAGGGGCCTGGGCATGCTGTACAACGATGTGGAGATGCGGATTACGGCCAGTATTGGGGCCTATTGCCGTGGTACCGGCCTGGTGACGGCGGATCAGCTGGCACGATCCTTCCTGTGGTTTGCCCTTTCCGAGACTCTGTTCTCGAATCACGCGACTACGGCTTCCTTTGCTCTACTGGAGAGTTTGATTGACTTGGAGAGGGTCTGTGATATAGCTTGGGGCGAGGCGGGCCTGGCCGAGCTTTATTTCTCTCTAGACCGGTTTAGTCGATGCTTGGCTAGTTCTTTGGGCTGTTTTGATTTCGCTTTAGAGGTATGAGTTTATTGCTGTTTTTGATTTAGCAATTTGTCATTTCTCCGTTTTTTTTTTTTTTGCACTGAACCTTTTCTGCTTTTGTCACAGGTGTGGTTCTATGAGATCTTCCGGTGCTTCCCGTGGGATCGAGAGGCTGAGGCCATAGCGTCCTATCCTGCTATGTTGGGCTGGGCCCGTCCGGCAAGGAGGAGGAGGACCAGTAGGGGGAAGCTCACCATTGCCTACGGGGATGTGCAGGAGTATCTGGGGAGAGACAGCCCGGCGGAGTTTGATCTGTACCCCTGGGCTCGGTACGGGGATGACGAGTTTGAGGGGGCTACCGTGGTGACGGCGCAGCGGAAGATGCTGCGGGGCCTGACCTGTGATGTCATGTACTTGGGAGAGAGGGTCTCTGGCAGTATGGCTCGGGTATGCTCCCCTTGGCTCCGAGGGACCCGCCTTTTGGGATGATGGATTCCCGTGATATGGATGTGCTGGAGTTTGAGAGATATCTTGGCGGCGTGAGTGCCGATGAGTTTGTTTTGTTTGGAGAGGAGTATGGGACCTTTGTGAGGAGGAAGGCGAGGACGCGCGGGTGTTGGCGAGGAGAGGGAGGGCGGCCCGCGGGTCCCCGAGAGGTTCCGGTGCACAGGCCGAATTTCACATATGTTCGCGGGGATTCCTCGAGGCGGAGGGTGTCGATGCACTGTCCTGGCAGGCTCTGCCCTACGGGTTGACCACGATATCTTTGGTGAGTGTGCTTACTCTTTTCCGTCTTGGCTTCTTTTCTGTATTTTCTCTTTTGTATGCTTGTATCTCGTTAGCTGAATGTTTCTTTGGCTGTTTGCTTGTGCAGGTCCCGGGGAGAGCCTTCGACACGCTGATCCGCCGTTATGTGGCGATGCGGTCTTTTGCGAAGAAGATGGCGGGGAAGCTGTCTTGCCGGTCTTCGAGGCGTGTGCCGGCGTACGAGCCGATGCCTTCGAGGCATTCTGTGGATGTTCCTCCGCCGAGGGCCGAGCCGGAGCCGCAGCAGGAGGGACCTTCTCGGGGGCGGCATAGCATGGATGCCGGGACGTCTTCGGGAGTCCAGAGGCCGCCAGTCTTTCACCAGTTCTGGCCTTCGCAGGAGGCACCGGGAGAGAGTTCGTCAGAGCCTTCCTTCTTTGACCCTTTTGCCGGGTTTGACCCTTCCGAGTATCTTGAGTACCTACCCCAGGAGGGGGTTCAGTATTCTGACGACGAGGGTGTGGCTGGCGAGTTTGCCGGGGTGCCTGATTTCTCACTTGAGGACGTTGGTGATGATGATGAGGAGTCAGATTAGGGCTCATTTGCTTTTCCTCTTTCCATATCTTCTCCCCCTTTTTTTGTTTAGCAACAGACATTGTGTGTACCTGTAATAAAATATTTGCATTTGCACCGCAAATTATTCTATTTTAAGATGTAATGCCATATTTTGTGATTCCCGGGAATTGTCCTAGGAATTGTTGCTATTTTTTTTTTTACTTGTGCATGCCACGTGAGCTGGGAGTGCGTTTGTGGTTAGTGTATGCTTTCCGGAAATGGCTATGGCCAGTGTTTGGGCAGTTTGGAGCAAGGTCCTGCTGGGAACAGTGATCGTTGTACTGTTTGCTGGGAAAGTGGGGCCAGGTTGCAACAAGGTCCGTACGGACCAGCCTTGGATGTAAAGAGGTCCGTACGGATCACCTTTGCTTTTGGGAAGGGATAAATGCTTTCCGGATGTCTGGACTTTTCCCACTTCCCATTTGCAGCCATTTTTGAGCTTTCTTCTCCATTTTCTTTAGGAACCTCCATTTTTGCCATGGATTCTTCGTATGTTCCAGGAATTTTGCCGAGGCTTTCGCAGGAGCGGAAAGCGTACTTCCTTGAGCGGCTGAAAATGTGGATGCGACACCGTATGAGGCATCAGAGGCGGGCTTTCGAGGTAAGGTTTCGACTTTGCTCAGTTTGGTCTCTTAAGGAGTTGGTTCCTGATTGGGAATTGTTGCGGGCTGCCGCGAAGTTCTGGGATGCTAGGAGGCATGTGTATTGCTTCTCCTACAATGAGATGGTGCCCACCTTCGAGGATTTTCGGGCTTTGATTGGAGGACCGGAGGTGGAGGCCATCTCGCTTCCTTTGATTGGCGGGGCCGCCGTGAGCGTGAAGCTTGCGTGCTTTCTTCGGACTTCGTTGGGAGAAGTGCAGGGCATGATCCTTGATTCGGGTCATATTGACATTTCTGCGCTGCCGGAGCGGTTTATGATTGATGACGAGAGTGATGTCTCTTGGGATGCATTTGCCTTGTGCGTGATAGCGACGCTTTTCATGGTCAGCTCCCTTGGGGTATGTGACGGTGCTTTGCTGGATGTGGTTGGACACTGCAGAGCTGGAGAGGATATTGCCCCGTTGGTGCTGGGGGAGACTCTTCATGGTATTGATCGTCTGGCGACTGGGGATCGGTTCATGAGAGGGGGAAGCCCTGCTTTGCTCACCTTGTGGCTGCGGGAGAGGCTTCAGGCTATGCGTGAGGCTCCGGCGTCGTTCAGCCCGTGGACATTTGCTCAGCGTCCTCTTGTGTTGGATATGGACCAGTCTGCCTGGGAGAGATGGATGGCACAGCTTGGTACGCATCAGATCCGTTGGTGGGTTCCGCACTGGGGGATTGAGACTAGGAGGGCCTTTCAGGAAGGGTCCTATGTTGTCAGAGTTCCAGGTTTGTCTTGGTCCTCTTTCTATATTCCGTCGCTTATCTCCCGGCAGTTTGGGATGAAGCAGGAGCCTTTGTTGGGCTGGGATGACCTTGCTACTGCGGAGGTAACTCCTTTTTGTATGGCAGCTCTTTCTGAGGGTATGGAAGTATTCCGCTTTCCCTCCTGTGGTGCTCCTTAGACGTCGAGAGAGTGTTATATTGACTACCCAGTACTTGGCCTGGTATGAGCAGCGTGTTGGGCAGTCCCAAGTGGCTTTGGGGAGCAGGTGTGGAGCGATTCTGGGGCCCAATTGCCGTAGTAGCTATTGCCTTAGGAGTGCCGAAGCCTGGTCTGACCCTCAGGATGTTACAGGGGACACTTTGTTTGACTACGAGACTAGAGTTGACCGACTGACGGAGAGAGGTCCTCTTTTGCAGGCTCGCAGGGAGGAGATCCGAGCCGAAGCACGG
This sequence comes from Adenophora triphylla var. japonica, assembly GCA_022495995.1. Taxonomy (NCBI): domain Eukaryota; kingdom Viridiplantae; phylum Streptophyta; class Magnoliopsida; order Asterales; family Campanulaceae; genus Adenophora; species Adenophora triphylla. The sequence continues at coordinate 125,933 of JAFEMH010003283.1, read as the reverse complement.
GCGAATGAAGTCCTGCGAGCTGCTGGGTTGTCTGACTCTACGGGGAGGACCCCTAATCTCGGACTGAGAGACGCAGAGTTAGCTTGCGTGGAGAGAAAGAAGACTCGCCGGGGACGAGGGAAGAAAGGGAAGAATGGCGAGGGGACAAGCGCAGATGGCGCGAAATGACCTCCTAGGTATCCATTCTTTGCATTGCAAACACATTATTTGTTAAATGTATAAGGCTGTCTTTTAGCATGTTGTGAACTTGAGAGTAGACCGTGCTTGAACTCATCAATAAATGTTGTAACTGTTAGTGATTTGTGATTTACTTTTAAAGCTTTGTCGAGACGCAAGATCTCTTGTTTGCTTTTGTTTCTTTTGTGAACCTTGGCGGTGTCCATCTTTGGAATTTTTTGTCGTATTTACGGGCTGAAGCGGCCTGGGCCTTGACGTCAATCCCTTTTGCTTGGGAGGTTGGATGATCCCTTGACAAGTCGTTTTGATGGTCTTTTCCGTAGCTTCCTTGCCTCTTGTTTGTTGGCGTCGGGCTCTTGACCTCATTTTTGCAGCTTCTGCTTGAGCTTATTATATATTTTTTTGAGAGACTTTGCTCGAGCTCTTATTTTTTTCTTTTTTTTTGAAGCGCGTGAGGGCGAAGACAAGCCTCTGGCTTGAAAGTTGACATGGGTCAGTCGTTTGATGCTGAGTGACCTTCGGATGTCCTTTGATGTTGCCGCCGTCGTTTGACTTGGTCAAGGTGATGGCGAGGGCATGCTCTTGGAAAGTGTGTAGCTTGATGGAGGTCTTGATTGACATTCAAACTTTTGACTTTTTTGTGTGTTTTTAGACCGACCCAATTAAGGTTGCCTACGTTCCCCCAGACTAGAGGGCTCAGGTCTGCGTAGTTCGACACTACATGGAGTGCCAAGAGATGCACAGTTGTTCTTCTTTAGGCGAAGTATCTGCGAAGTTTGCTTCCGTTGACTGGATTCATGAAGGGATTGCCGTTTAGGACTGTCAGCTTCATGGCACCTCCGGAGAAGATCTTTTGAACCACGAAAGGTCCGATCCATGTTGGTTCCCATTTTCCCAGTGGGTTGGTTCGAGTGGGAGGCTTTTCTTTGAGTACCAGGTCGCCTTCCCTGATGTCTCGGGACTTAACCTTCTTGTCAAAAGCTCTAGCCATTCTGCTTTGGTAGGCTCGGACGTGTTCCATGGCCTTTAGTCGTCGCTCGTCTAGCAGAGCCAATTTGTCGTGTCGTCTTCGAAGCCATTCGACTTCATTGACGTCATTTTCTAGTAGCACTCGGAGTGAGGGAATTTCCAGTTCAAATGGGAGGACTGCTTCCATCCTGTATGTCAGGGCGAATGGGGTTTCTCCCGTGGCTGTTCTGACTGATGTTCGGTAGCCCCAAAGTGCAAGGTGCAGCTTGTCGGGCCAATCTCGTCCTCGGGTGGTCATTTTTTGGATGATCCGTTCGAGGGTCTTGTTTGCTGCTTCCACGGCGCCGTTTGTTTGTGGCCGGTAGGGGGAAGACTTGTGGCGTGTGATTTTGAATTCGGCCAGCAGTCTGTCGCATTCTCCTTCGAAGTGGGAGCCGTTGTCTGATATGACCTCGTTCGGGATGCCATATCGGCAGATGATGTTTTCCTTGAGGAAGTGTGCGACTTTCTTGGATGTGAGCACTTTGTAGGACTTGGCTTCGACCCATTTGGTGAAGTAGTCGATGGCTACCAGGATGAACTCGTAGCCGTTGCTGCCTGGCAGAGCGATTTTTCCGATGATGTAAATTCCCCAAGTGGCAAAGGGCCAGGGCGTAGTCATGCAGTAGAGATCGTGAGGAGGTAGATGATTGAGGTTGGAGAACCGTTGGCACTTGTCGCAGCTTCGGACAAAGTGAATGCAGTCTGCCTCCATGGAGATCCAGTAGTAGCCCATCCTGACAATGATTTGCATTAGGGCCCTGGCGTTCATGTGGGGACCGCAAGCCCCATTGTGGACTTCGTTCATGTGCTTGCTTGCTTCTTCCTGGCTGATGCAGCGTAGGAATGGTCCTTGGTAGCGCTTCTTGTATAGCATGTCCCCAAGGATGACAAAGTGAGAGGCGAGGCATTTTAGGGCCGTGATTCTCTTGGCTTTGACTCCTTCCTGTAAGTGCTCCAATTTGAGCCGTTAGTATTTTCGTTAGAAAATTAACGAAAGTTTTAACATTTCCAACATTTCTAACAAACCCTAACCTTTCTAACAAAGCAAGGGTAAAATGGGCATTGCCATTTAAAGTTAAACCAAGAAAGGAATCCTAAAAAGCAAAAGAAATGAAAAAAACCCGAATTGGTAAGTTGAAAAAAAGCTTCAGTTTGAATTTTAAAAAGATTATTCCTCCTGTCCAAAAGCCAGCACTGTAGCAGATGAACAGTGCACGCTGACGATACCCTCCGCGCGGATAGGATTGCCTCTCACAGGGGACTATAAATTGAACCCTCCTCTCTCAGTTTACACAACACATTTTACACACAGAAGCTGCATTTTGGCGAAAATTAGAGAGAAAACAGTGGGAATCCTTAGATTGCCACCATTTTCTCTTGAACCTTTCCCAATTTCACTTCAACCATTCTCATATCACTCTTAAACACACCAAGCTCTAGCTTAAAACACTACTCAAGAGGAAGATTAGGGAGAAAACATAGAGGACTTAAGTGTTATCTACTTGTTTTCTCTTTGATCAACTCTATCATCAAACCCTAAACACATTCAAGCCTTGAATCCACCCAAAAACAACTCCAAAACACCAAATCTTGATACTCCTCAAGTCAAACACCAAATCTTGATACTCCTCAAGTCAAATTCCAAGCCTAGGAAGATAGGGTGTCACCATTGGTAAAGCCCTCCTTCTCAAAACCCTAAAATTCCCTTTTAACCTCTTGTTCATCTTGTTCTTCTTATTTTGATTTGCTTTATGTCTAATTTAACTTAAGTCTTGACCTAAGATGGTCATCTTGAAGTTCATCTTCATGAATGACCATCTCAAATGGTCCAAATTTTAAATCTCTAGTTGATTTGTCTCTTTAATTTCATCTCTACAAAATATCCCCTTTCCCTTTGCAAAGGACATGTTTAAACCCCATAAAATTCCCCAAGGATGACTTGAATATGATAACCACTTAACACAAAGTAGTGGAATCAAGTCTAGGGATGAAAATGGGGTGAACATAGATGCAAATCCCCCAAAAATCACATTTTCCCTCAAGAACATCTTGCTGTCCAGTAGCATTGTTCTGAGATCTCAGTCCATTTTCCTATTTTTTGGATATACATAAACTTGGAATTTGGTGTTGACTACAAAATACTTTTTGTATCCAACATCCATATCTTTCCATACATATTTTTACTTTATTTTTTGCGTAAGTAAAACTCCCTTTTTCAAATTTTCTTTTAGAGGCTAGTTCATCAGTTTCTGGAAATCCAGATTTCATATCTGAGATTTCCAGAAGGATTTGACCCCTCAAATCTTATCCAAAATGGAAAATTCTTTCGTAGAAACCCTATTTAAGGTGTTTTAAGCAACTTTCATTCCCGGACTTTTCCCAGATTCTGGATCTTTCAAGCCCTAAAGTCCATTTCAAAGTCAAGGGTCAACTGCCTTTTTCATTCTGGCAGAAATGGTTTTCAACTTCCAAAAATCTTTTGAGTTCCAAATCTCAACCCAAAAATCATCCAAAAAATCATGGGATCAGTTTAAAGCCTTAAAAAGAGTTTCCAATTTTATTTCCTCAGTTTCAAATTATTTTGGCCAAAACACACACACACACACACAACAAAGGATTTTGAATGTTTGGAAGACTCGTTTTACGGCGCGTAACGTGACCTCCGAACTCGAATCTCTTGATTCCGGGCATTTTTCAAAGTTTTGGCCCTTAAAACAAAAATGGCGTGGCGACTCCGTTTGATTTTCAAAAAAAAATCGGGTACATCACAGTGGCGACTCCGCTGGGGAATAATAAGCTTTTTCTAAAAAAAAAATGATATTTGGTATATTGGTGGAAACCATTAAACTTCCCGTTATCGCCTCCTAACACGAGTCGGGGATAAATTGTGATTTAACAATCCCACGTACCGGTATCATTGTTTTCAAAAAAAAAAGAAAAGTTTTTGAGGGTCAAGCTTCCGTCCCGGCATTAAAAATCATTTGTTGTGTGTGTGTTGATTTTTGCACATTTTCGTGTTGTTTTGGCCGCCTCGGAAAAAGTCAAAATTTTGACTGTCGGAATTATGTCCCTAACCGTTGGAATTTTTGTGTTTATGTGCTTATGTGTGCATTTACTTTCAAAAAAAAAATTCAAAAAAAAAAATTCAAAAAAAAAGAGTTTCAAAAAAAAAAAAAAAAATTTTCAAAAAAAAAATCATGCATCATGCTTTTTAAGACACATAAAAAAATTTCTATTTTACTCAGAAAAAGAAGATAGACTGCTTGCACACTACGCGCACGTGACCGTACACTGCACACTACGTTCCTAACCCGGGGAAATCCTTGTCGCGGTCCGTTTGGTCTTATTACGCCTCTCGGACGAGCACAGGACTACCCAAACATCCCATGGAGCCTCGTGTCGACCATGCACTTGTCCGTGACACACTTTGTCCGAGACCCGGTTGGTTTTTAGTGCAGTACGTGTCATGCCCTGTACGTGTATAGACCTTTCCTTTCAAGCCTTTGTCGGCATACCGACTCAATATCTTTCGGGGACCCTAATCGGTCGAAGTTACGCCGGTTTTCCGCCGCGAGACTTTGACCAAGATATTGACCTGGCGCCTTGACTTCGGCTCGGCGGCACAAATTATACAACGGACTCCCAGAATTGACAGAGTCATCAAGGATTAATGATTATTCCATGCCTAATTACGGCTTAACTGACGACAAGTCAAGATCAATTATGGACATTCATCAGTCCAAATCATGCCGACTTTTCGTCGAGCCCTCGGACATGATCTTGACTTTGACGTCAGCTTTGTCCGTAATTTACATCGAATGCTCGTTAAGACTCGATTATCCGCCAGACTTTTAGGATCGTTTTCATTTTCGGTCGGTGGGACCCGCTTGCCCTATAGGACCCTCGCCGGGGCTGCCCACCCCTGGGAGGTCGAACTACAGGTGGAATACGAGGGGCTTATAGTCGTAGTGACGGGGCCCACTGATCCAGGATTCAGAGTAGTTTGCGAAAAAAAAAGAGAAATCTTTTCCAACCGATTAGGTTAATAAAACATGTTTTAAGTAAACATGAACAAATAACTGCATGTTGCATGAGCCCAAAGCCCAAACACCTACCCTCCTTCAATTCCCATACATCTGAACCCTCGTGTCTTTTCCCCATTGCTCCTCACAAAGGTTGGTTTCGGGCACCGGGTCACCGTTTAATCAGTTGGGAAGAGTCAAGCGCATCATCGGCTTCACCGTCTGCATTCCGACTCCGAATTTCGGAATGTCCGCATCGGTGGTAACGATGGGGACAACGTCACTCCGCCTCCGGGACGCCTCGAGCAGAACAACGGTGGAATCGGTTAGCGAACGGATGAGAGTGCGACAAGAAACACGGTGAATAGCCTTATGGAGGCTATTAAGAGTCATGGTTTGACCGCCAGCCTCAACCCCGATGGCACCTTCACCGTGGACGAAGAAGAGGACCCCAATCCCAATCTTGGTCGCCCCGATTACTCCAGGATGCCACCACCAACCTCCTTCGGTGCTACCAGAACCCATGTTCCTCGATCTGCAGGTCGAGACCACCGGATCCGCGGCTGACGGACGGAACGAATCAGTTCGCAGCTCCTCAGTGGGGGCAGAGTCAGTACGGAATGTCTTCTCATGGTTGGGGATACCTCGGAATGCCCCAACAAATTGGAATCCCACCTCAGTTCGGAACCGATCAATCCGGACCTTCACAGCAACAGTCGCAGTTCGGAATGCCGCCACTGCAGGTTCGGGCCGCGATCGAGTCCCTCCTCGAACGGTATAAGCTGTTTGCTCCTCACACGCGGCTTTCACAAATCCATTTCTCACTCAGACTTCTATGGGTTACCAAGCCCCCATCCCAGTTTCATCAGAATCACCAGGACCACAGTATCCTCTCGGTTATGCATCCTTGCCACAACCAGCCATGCAATTCAACAACCAGGGACAGCAGCCCGCACTTAAGCCTACTTATGGGCCTCACTCCGGAAATCCAAGTCATCTGGCTACCTCAGATCTGCCTCCATCTTCCCTGCCGATTGGAAACCAACAGCAAGTCACTGGATTCTATCCCTTTGCCCAAGCTCCTACCTACACTCCCCAGGGAAATTGGGGCCAAGGAAAGGTTTTCACCTATGCTCCGGGATATGGTATTCCTTCCATCAATGCACCACCAACAGCTAGTCCTCTTCCTGGCTCAAATATCGGCTCAGGCATTCCCGCTCCACCTTTGGATCCCCAATTGGCTTGGTTTATGGAGCAACACAAGGAAATGAAAGCGCAGATCGCTGAATTGACCGTCAAAAGGAACCTTGCTCTTCGGCCTACGAGATCCCGACTCAATTGTACCCCTGCCTCACAAGTTCGTGATGCCCAATCTCGAAGCTTGTTTGATGGAAGTGCGTGCCCTAAAACTCACTTGGACACCTACACCGCAATGAAAGCTAAGGGATGCACAAACCGGCGGTTGGTGACTACTTGATCTCTCTTTGAAGTCGGGGGCTTTGAAATGGTTTTTCCGATTGCGGCTGAAGCTAGGGCTACTTGGGAACAAATTACCGGTACTTTCACGAGATAAGTATAAAGCCAACTTGGAATGGGAAACAAACGAGTTGACACACGAGACAACGGTGCGGCGCCACGATGAGAATATTGGGGATTTCTATAAAAGGTGGAACTTAAAGCTCGGTGAAATGGCCATTCCTCCCTCGACGAAGAAGCGATTAGACATCTTTCGAGTCATGTTTGAAGCCGCATTTGAGAGCTTCCCTCGGTCACTTCCCCTACGGCGACTTGCGTGCAATGGTTAATTCCGGGGCTAAGTTCGAAAAGGCTTACAATCGGCGGCCACCGCTGCACACCTTCGAGATACCGGGTTTCTTCCGCCTCCAACACAGCTCCTGCCCAACCAAAAGATAAGGAAGTGATTAGCTATGCGGGACAGGACTATAACAATGCCACTTCCTTGGTTCCCAAGAAACCTGATGCATCCAGATCCCGGCTCCAAGACTTGAGAAACTTTGGGATGCCTTTGAGTGATATCTTCAGAGGATTGGTGAGAGAAGGTTTGCTCCGGCCTTTGGAAAATTATCAGCCTAGAAACCACAATGCTCCTTTGGATGCCTCCAAGCATTGTGCCTTTCATCGATACCATGGGCACTGACGGATGATTGCGTCCCCTGAAAAAGGCCATCCAAGGGTTGATTGAGCAAGGGAGGTTAGAGATGCCTGAAGGGCCTAATACTATCAATAACCCGCTCCCTAACAACATGAGTGTCAACATGATCGAGTTTGGTGGTTCAAGCCTTGTGGGCACAATGGAGTTTGACTCGTCCCTTTGCGAGGTCAATGAACCAGTCATCGCAGGCAATGAAAATGGTTGGATTGAGCAAAAAGTTGACAAAGAAGTCTGATGGAAAGACACGCAATAGCTCTCGTCTCCGGCGTCGAAGAATAGATGCATGGTCCAACAAAGAAAGAGCGCTAGACTGGGGGGCTACCTATCTTTAAAATAGTCTTTTGAGTCAACCTTCGTAGGTTCTAGTGCTTTTCTTTCACCTAAGTCCTTCCTGGACATTTGTCGTTGTAGTCCATTTTGGACATAGTGGTTAAATGTCTAACTTTTAATATAAGTCTTTTTTCTTTTCTCGCTAGACTCGAGACATCACTTGCGCACCCACGTTACACTTAATTGAAATGGTTTTATCCAAAATGATCACTTGTGTTGCTCAACAACTAATTCTTTGAAATGATTAATATTTAAATTAATCAAAGTGAGAAAATCAATTGATATCCTTCTCAAATTGGGGCTTACCAACTCCCCATCTTGCATCTCATATGCTCACATCCCTTTCATCATCATCCTCTCGTTGCTCGATGAATTTGCATGGATCTTTTCTCATTTAAAGCTTAAGCAAGCAACGAAGACTTAATTTCGTTTAGGTCATCCAGTAGGGATTGCGGTTGAAACCTTTCACCCATAGGAAATCCATTACCTCACCCTCACTAAACACTACCCTTTCATTTCAAGATCGGCGTGTTTTGAAACCCGGTTTAGCCATTATTTTTGCTCCTTGCTGAGAGAAGTCCAAGCAAGCCCAAGAAGTTAACTTCGAGAGTAGGCGATGCGCAAAATATCTCAAGCTATGAAGGAAGGACAAAGATAGTCCTCAACTCCTCAGGAAGCTTTCCAAGTCAAAAAAAAAAAAAGGAGCTCAAGCAAAAAAAAAAAAAAAAAAAAAAAAAAAGAAGGATTGTCGATCCTCACAATTCAGTAAAAATCCCCGACGTCTCAAGAAGCTCTCCAATGATCAAAAAGGAGCCTGAATTCTCGCAAGATCGCAAAAAGTTGTCGATAGCTTGGATTTCCTCTCATCATTACCTTAAATCAATTCCAAGCCATCCTCTCGATTTTAGAGGATACTCCCATTACCCTTGCCTTTGGCCAAAGTCAAAATGTGACATCTCGTTCTTAGAGGCAATCAATCTTCCCCGCCGTAGATTTCCCAAACACATCCCTGCAAGCCAACCTCTCATTTTTAGAGGTTCAGTCAGCAAAAGGCCCAGCCGACCTCTCACTTTAAGAGGTCATAACTTCCAAAATTACCCGATGGCCGATCGAAGCCCGGAAACCCAGCTGCAATTCCTATCGGATAGCAATTTCATCGTAAAATCTTTAAGATCTAAATCAAATTAATGCTTCATTGCTTGCTTAAATTGGAATCTAATTCATCTTGATTCGAAATCATCAATCAAAGATTGTGCAAATTCAAATTTGATTCATTCGACATTTCATGTGAGCATAATTCATTTCTACTCCACAAACACTTGCCGTGGATGTCCCACTGGGGCTTCGCATCCGTGTCTTTCATGGACACTCTAAGGGGATATGTTATTCAAATCTCCAATCCTCAAATTCCCCTGAAGACCTCAAAGTCTTGAATTTTCACACTCATTCTCTCTTCATTCGGGATATGCCCGAACTACGGCGACCTGAGCTCTTCATAATGGAGGGAACGTAGGCAACCAGAAATGGTCCGGTCGAAATCACAAACAAATCTCAAAAAAAAAAAATCCGGTCTCATCAAAGATCGTCCCTATACACTTTCCGCCCTTCCGAGCTTGATTCTCGATATCAGTTGGTTTTCTCCTTGTGATTAATCAAAATATTTGTTAATATCAGATTTAGGAGTTGAATAACCCGAACATTAAAAAAGGGTTTTAAGTAGCCTTGTGATCATCATGAATAAGACAAGTTTTCAAGTCTCTCGACAAGTCTTCTCTTTCTACATCATAGGAAAATAGAGCCAAACACTGTCTTTCTGTCAGCAGGGGCTTCCATACACTTTTCCACACCTTGTAATGTTTATACTCTCTCAAAAGAGTCAAACCTAAAGCGAGTGTGTATACAAAAAATCGGGATTCATTCCCACTTTTCGAAAGATGTGCCCCTGCACGTAAACATTTCTGAGTCTTGTCCATTGACTGGTTGACTAAGATCTGAAAAGATGGGTGCCTCCTTGGTCACATGATGACTCGCCGCAATAGGGGCTCCGAGTTTCTTCACGCTGGGGCTTGCTAAGCGGTTCTCCCAGGTTCTCCTGTATCAGCTCTTCAAGATGGGACTTCTATAGTCATCCTTGGGTCCACATTGCGTTCTTCACTACAAGATAGATTCGCCAAGTCACTTCTTCAAAATCCGGACTTTGCCTACTCAGGATCCGGGGGCTTTATCAAGTTGGTCCTTTGGATTTGAATTTTATCAAGTCACAAGAAAAGTCTAGTCACATCAACAACTAGATTTTCAGCTTCAGAACTTGGTACATAGCAGCTTCCCGTAGCGTCGGAATCTAAGATCTGGGTTTCACCCGGCATTAGCAATTTCATCAAATCATTCTCCGAACAAGGTTTCGGCCAAGTCACAGCTCACCCAAATGAAAGAGGCTTCACTCATATCAACGCGCCCTAGAGCCTGTCAGCATCAGCTTCAAATGACCAAGATTGAGAGGGAAACTGTCAACCAAGACCCGGGATCCGAATCCAATCTCATCAAAATTGAGGTCCATGTGATACTGCTGACAAAACCTCACCAACAACCGCTGTTTAAATCGCGATCAAGGGTTCTCATCCCCCACATGCTCAAAATCTGTTCCAAACAGTCTCCAGACACATACATCACCATGCATCCCCACAAAAATCTCCCAAGGGCTCATGTAGCATGCACAAAACTTGAATCAATAGGAAAAATCCTAAGTGATTGAAAATCATAAATCGTAATTTCCCTGCCAAAAAGCGTAGGCTAAGTGCATCTTCGAAAGCAAGTAAATGCATCATCTCATAATCATTTTTGGTTCCATGCATGCATCTGTCATCATGAATGCCATATATGCATCTTCCTCTTCACTAACGAATGCAGGAATTCGGCAAGGATGATCTTCACCAAAGTCGACCTCCAACATCCACAAACATATGAAGACCGCCTCCAGTGTCTACAAATCGGTCAGAGACGCCAAGTTCTCAAATACAAATCGGTCAGGGACGCCAAGTTCTCAAATACAAAATACAATTCGGTCAGGGACGCCAAGTTCTCAAATACAAATCGGTCAGAGACGCCAAGTTCTCAAATACAGTTCGGTCAGAGACGCCAAGCTCTCAAATACAAATCGGTCAGGGACGCCAAGTTCTCAAATGCGATTCGGACAGAGACGCCAAGTTCTCAAATACAGTACGGACAAAGACGCCAAGTTCTCAAAATGCAAATCGGTCAAAGATACCAAGTTCTCAAATACAGTACGGTCAGAGACGCCAAGTTCTCAAATACAAATACGGTCAGAGACGCCAAGCTCTCAAATGCAAATCGGTCAGGGATGCCAAGTTCTCAAATACAATGCGGTCAGAGACACCAAGTTCTCAAAAGCAAGAAGTCCCAATGTAAAAACAAGCTCAACAACCTCTACAAGGTTGACGATCACCAGCAAGATGCGGACTCAACCAAACTCCTCCTTCAGGTCAAAATGCCTCCAAAGACAGCAAATCGTCAGCAGAAACCGTCCCACGAACGGCAACCTAACAACTCTTCATCAACATCAGCCGAAGCCTCAGTCCTTCCGGCGTACAGTAAGCACAAAGACAGTATGAAAGCATATCTTAGTCAACTACTTTTCTAAAAGAACATTATCGTCAAATCTTAGGGTGACTTCCCAAAAATAGTCGAACCTTAGGGTGACTTCCCCAAAATAGTCAAATCTTAGGGCGACTTCCCAAAAATAGTCAAACCATAGGGCGACTTCCCAAAAACAGTCAAACCTCGGGTGACTCCCGAATACCGTCAAACCATCAAAGACCATCCCCAGCAGTTTTTGAACTACGTCCAGGCTTGATTCCCACTCAGGATACGTAGGCAGCCTACCCTAGGTCCAGCCGCTTGACCAACACGGTCACCCTTTTTCCCCGATAATCATCATAAACTCTAATCTTCCCCTGCGAGAATGCCCTCAAACAGTCTCCCTCAACCCCGACTTAGGATCATACTCCTGAACTAGGTCCCCATTTAGGTTCATACTCCTGAACTGAAACCCCGACTTAGAATCATACTCCTGAACTAGGTCCCCATTTAGGTTCATACTCCTGAACAAAACCTCAATTTAGAATCATACTCCTGAACTAAGTCCCCATTTAGGTTCATACTCCTGAACAAAACCTCAATTTAGAATCATACTCCTGAACTAAGTCCCCATTTAGGTTCATATTCCTGAACTAAAATCCACCACAGGACCATCCATCCCAAACCGTCAAAGGGAAATCATTTCAAATCAAGGTTCGAGGCACCTAAGACGCCATCTCCAAGGTTCGAGGCACCTAAGACTCCATCATTAAGGTTTGAGGCACCTAAAACGCTATCACACACAACACTAGGAAAAGCGATAAAACGCAATCATCCCCTAATTCGACAAACCAAAACCATAGGGCGACTTCCCAAAAATAGTCAGATCATAGGGTGACTTCCCAAAAATAGTCAGATCATAGGGCGACTTCCCCAAAATAGTCAAACCATAGGGTGACTTCCCAAAAATAGTCAGACCTTAGGGCGACTTCCCAAAAATAGTCAAACCGCAGGGCGACTTCCCAAAAATAGTCAAACCACATGGCGACTTCCCAAAAATAGTCAGATCTTAGGGTGACTTCCCAAAAATAGTCAGATCTTAGGGCGACTTCCCCAAAACAGTCAAAACCTTAGGGTGACTTCCCAAAAATAGTCAAACCACAGGGCAACTTCCCAAAAATAGTCATACCATAGGGCGACTTCCCAAAAATAGTCAAACCACAGGGCGACTTACCAAAAATAGTCAGATCTTAGGGTGACTTCCCAAAAATAGTCAGATCTTAGGGCGACTTCCCCAAAACAGTCACAACCTTAGGGTGACTTCCCAAACATAGTCAAACCGGGGTGACTTCCCAAAAATAGTCGATCTTAGGGTGACTTCCCAAAATAGTCAGATCTTAGGGCGACTTCCCCAAAACAGTCAAAACCTTAGGGTGACTTCCCAAAAATAGTCAAACCACAGGGCGACTTCCCAAAAATAGTCAAACCATAGGGCGACTTCCCAAAAATAGTCAAACCATAGGGTGACTTCCCAAAAGTAGTCAGATCATAGGGCGACTTCCCAAAAATAGTCAGATCATAGGGCGACTCCCCAAAAATAGTCAATCTTAGGGTCAAAGACCCGAACTACGACTGGCTTGATTCCTCTTAAGGATACGTAGGTAGCCTATCATTAGGTTCAGCCATCCGACCGAAAATGGTCATTCCTATCCCCAGCAGAGCGGATAGCCACCGCCAAGATGGTCATCTCTTACCCCACAGAGTTTCTTTCAAAGCAAACGATCGAGAACTCATCAAGGTTCGAGGCACCTAAAACGCCATCATCCCAAGGTCAAAGACCCGAACTACGGCCGGCTTGATTCCCACTAGGGATACGTAGGTAGCCTATCGCTAGGTCCAGCCACTCGATCACCTGATCATCCCGTAAAAAATGGAGCCTTACTCTTATCGACGACCCCGCTTCCTTCGAAAGCACCGTCGCCGAGGGGCTACTGTAAGTGCTCCAATTTGAGCCGTTAGTATTTTCGTTATAAAATTAACGAAAGTTTTAACATTTCCAACATTTCTAACAAACCCTAACCTTTCTAACAAAGCAAGGGTAAAATGGGCATTGCCATTTAAAGTTAAACCAAGAAAGGAATCCTAAAAATCAAAAGAAATGAAAAAAACCCGAATTGGTAAGTTGAAAAACAAACTGCTTTGAATTTTAAAAAGATTATTCCTCCTGTCCAAAAGCCAGCACTGTAGCAGATGAACAGTGCACGCTGACGATACCCTCCACGCGGATAGGATTGCCTCTCACAGGGGACTATAAATTGAACCCTCCTCTCTCAGTTTACACAACACATTTTACACACAGAAGCTGCATTTTGGCGAAAATTAGAGAGAAAACAGTGGGAATCCTTAGATTGCCACCATTTTCTCTTGAACCTTTCCCAATTTCACTTCAACCATTCTCATATCACTCTTAAACACACCAAGCTCTAGCTTAAAACACTACTCAAGAGGAAGATTAGGGAGAAAACATAGAGGACTTAAGTGTTATCTACTTGTTTTCTCTTTGATCAACTCTATCATCAAACCCTAAACACATTCAAGCCTTGAATCCACCCAAACACAACTCCAAAACACCAAATCTTGATACTCCTCAAGTCAAACACCAAATCTTGATACTCCTCAAGTCAAATTCCAAGCCTAGGAAGATAGGGTGTCACCATTGGTAAAGCCCTCCTTCTCAAAACCCTAAAATTCCCTTTTAACCTCTTGTTCATCTTGTTCTTCTTATTTTGATTTGCTTTATGTCTAATTTAACTTAAGTCTTGACCTAAGATGGTCATCTTGAAGTTCATCTTCATGAATGACCATCTCAAATGGTCCAAATTTTAAATCTCTAGTTGATTTGTCTCTTTAATTTCATCTCTACAAAATATCCCCTTTCCCTTTGCAAAGGACATGTTTAAACCCCATAAAATTCCCCAAGGATGACTTGAATATGATAACCACTTAACACAAAGTAGTGGAATCAAGTCTAGGGATGAAAATGGGGTGAACATAGATGCAAATCCCCCAAAAATCACATTTTCCCTCAAGAACATCTTGCTGTCCAGTAGCATTGTTCTGAGATCTCAGTCCATTTTCCTATTTTTTGGATATACAGAAACTTGGAATTTGGTGTTGACTACAAAATACTTTTTGTAGCCAACATCAATATCTTTCCATACATATTTTTACTTTATTTTTTGCGTAAGTAAAACTCCCTTTTTCAAATTTTCTTTTAGAGGCTAGTTCATCAGTTTCTGGAAATCCAGATTTCATATCTGAGATTTCCAGAAGGATTTGACCCCTCAAATCTTATCCAAAATGGAAAATTCTTTCGTATAAACCCTATTTAAGGTGTTTTAAGCAACTTTCATTCCTGGACTTTTCCCAGATTCTGGATCTTTCAAGCCCTAAAGTCCATTTCAAAGTCAAGGGTCAACTGCCTAAATGGTTTTCAACTTCCAAAAATCTTTTGAGTTCCAAATCTCAACCCAAAAATCATCCAAAAAATCATGGGATCAGTTTAAAGCCTTAAAAAGAGTTCCCAATTTTTATTTCCTCAGTTTCAAATTATTTTGGCCAAAACACACACACACACACACACACACAACAAAGGATTTTGAATGTTTGGAAGACTCGTTTTACGAGGCGTTCCGGGTGCACACTAACGTCCTTCCCGGCGCGTAACGTGACCTCCGAACTCGAATCTCTTGATTCCGGGCATTTTTCAAAGTTTTGGCCCTTAAAACAAAAATGGCGTGGCGACTCCGTTTGATTTTCAAAAAAAAATCGGGTACATCACACTTCCCTGCGTTGACCTTCTTCGTTCATGAAGGCGGTTTCCCCGTTTTTGAGGTATTGGAAGATCTGGATATACCATGGCTTATTGACAGTCTTGGGCTCTGGTTCGATCTCGCAGCAGTAGGCTGGAATTTCTTTTCGCCCTACTTTGAATGGCTTGATTGCCTTTCCCTCGGGGATTTCCACGAGTGAAGCCAAGGTGGCTAAGGCATCTGCAAACCGATTTCGGTCTCTCGGCAAGTAGTGGAAGGTGACCTCTTCAAATTGTGTGATGAGGTCCTCCATGCAGGCGTGATATTTTTGCAAGCCTGGGTCTATGGTTTTCCACTTGTTGGAAACTTGGTTGATAATCAGGGCTGAGTCCCCATAGACCTCGAGTTTATGGACATTCCCTTCGAGTGCAGCCTGTAGTCCGGCGGCGCAGGCTTCGTATTCGGCGGCATTGTTGGTTACCTCGAAATTGACCTTTATGGCAATTGGGGTGTGCTCGTCCTTGGGATCGACCAAGAGCATACCGATGTCGTTTCCCTTTTTGTTGGATGCTCCATCAAAAAACAGTTGCCATCGATTTTCGCCTTCGAGTGCGAAGATTCCTTCGTCTGGAAATTGTGGTTCGGGGCCTCGAGCCTCGTCGGTTGGGAAGTCAGCCAGCTGTTCGGCCATTGCCCGTCCTTTGATTGACTTTTGATTCACGTACTTGATGTCAAATTCCGCTAGGAAGAAAGACCATTTGGCGAGCCTCATTGACAGCGATGGTTTGTCGAAGAGGTACTTGACTGGGTCCATTTTGGAAACCAAGTGCACCGTGTGTGACTGCATGTAGTGCCGTAATTTTCCGATGACCCATACTAGAGCTGCGCAGGTTTTCTCGAGGGCTGAGTAGTTGAGTTCGCTGCCTTGAAACTTTCGACTGACGAAGTATATGGCGTTCTCGACTCGTGACTCTTTCTTTTCTTGACAGAGCATGGCTCCAACTGCGGTGTCGGTCACAGTTAGGTATAGCAACAGTGGCTTCTCCTCGTGGGGAGGACAGAGAATTGGAGGACTCACAAGGTACGTCTTTATTTCTTTGAAGGCATCTTGACATTCTGAGTTCCATTCGACGTCGGCATTCTTCTTCATTAGTTTGAAGATTGGCTCGCACATGGAGGTCAATTGATTGACGAAGCGGCTGATATACTGCAGGCGGCCCATGAAGCTTTTCACCTCTGTTTGAGTTTGCGGTGGTCTCATTTCGATGATGGCCTTGATCTTTTGAGGATCAACCTCGATGCCTCGCTCGGTGACCATGTACCCCAAGACTTTGCCTCGGCTGACCCCAAATGTGCATTTGGCAGGGTTTAACCTCATTGAGTGTTTCCGGAGGCGGTCGAAGAACTTTCTCAGGTCCGTGAAGTGTTGTCCATCTGATACCTTCGAGTGGATGATCATGTCATCGACGTATACTTCGATCTCTTTGTGGATCATGTCGTGGAAGAGGGCGGTTGCTGCCCGTTGGTAGGTAGCCCCATCGTTCTTTAGTTCGAACGGCATTACGGTGTAGCAATAGGTTCCCCAGGGGGTTGTGAAGGCTGTTTTTTCTTGATCTTCTTCGGCCATCTTGATTTGATTGTAGCCGGCAAACCCGTCCACGAAGGACTTGACCTTGAAATTGGATGTAGTGTCTACTAACATGTCGATGTTGGGTAGTGGAAAATCGTCCTTGGGACTTGCTTTGTTGAGATCTCGGAAGTCCACGCAGCAGCGCACTTTTCCGTTGGCCTTGGTGACCGTGACTATGTTGGAGAGCCATGTAGGGTATTCGATCACCCTGATGAAGCCGACGTGGAGCATCTTCTCGATCTCTTCTTTGACTTGTAAAGACCATTTTGGCTTGATTCGGCGTAGCTTTTGCTTGATGGGCTTAGCCTCGGGATTCAAGGGAATCCGATGTTCTACAATGTTTGGATCTAATTCGGGCATGTCTCGATAAGACCAAGCGAACACGTCCACGAACTCTTTGAGCAGTGCAGTCAATGCGTCTTGCTCTGTGCCGGTGAAGAAACTTCCAATTTGCGTCTCTTTTGGCTCTTCAGCAGTTCCCAAATTCACTTTGGTTAAAACCTCCTCGGCAGCTTGGGCCCGGTTTTTCTCTCGTTTGACAACATGCTTAAAGATGTGCTTAATGTATTGTTCGTTTAATGTGTCTGCTTCTTTATCAAGTGAATCGTTATTAACTGTTTGTGTGTTAGTTAATTTATCAGTTGTTAAAGATGCAATGAGAGGATACTCGGAAAGATCGAAGCATTCATTAAGAGCATACGGGAATACATTATTGGCAATGAGTTCGTAATCTTCTGGCGTGAGGCCATCAGATGACTCAAGAGACTTGAATTCAAAGATAATGGACTCACGATGGGTTTTGACACTGGACTCTAGGACTCGAGGGGTCAGACCAAGTCGTTCGATCATGTCCTTTTTGCTGGCGGTGGGTCCGGAGAAGGTGGCCCAGTTATTGAGCGGCAATGAGCTTGATAGGGGGCGGGGTTTGAAAGGCTTTGTGTCACCGTTCCCGATCATGGCTATCACAGAGTCATCAGAAACAAAATCGATTAGGTCTGGCACCTCGATTTCTTCATTGAAGAGAAGGTGGAGCAGTGGCTCGTTCCAAGCATCGTCTGCGGAGTCTTTCGCTCTTGTCTTGGGCATTGCTAGCTCGAATGCAGACTCGTCCCACTTGTTGGGGGCAGGGGTATTGGCATAGAGTTTTTCGAGTTCTTCTGCCAAAGAGGGGGTTTTCCCAAACCAGAATTCATTGTGAATAGTGGTGGTTGTGGGTCTTGACAGAGGTGGTGCGTCGAGAAAGGCTCTTCTGACGGGATTTGGCTTGAGGCCTCTGAATCTTGCCAGGTTTCGCTGGAGCTTGTCCATGGTTGTCGGCCAGCTTTGTTTGGGGTTGATCAGCTCTGTTCCCTTTCCTGTATCTTTATTCAAGTTGTCATCTTTCTTTGTGAAGTACTTGGTCATGTCGAAGTTGTAAGGGCGAAGATCGGAGATTGCGTGCAAGCCTCTTTTGCTATTGACGGAGCGTTTCCGTGTAGCTCGTTTATCTTCCGCAACACTTTTGGGAGTAGGAATGTATCCCAGGCCATGGAGGGTATTCTGTTCCTTGATATTGATGATTTGCTGGGTACCCTGATGGCGTTTTCCCAAACTAAGCCTCGGGATGTAGTTCATGCGCTTCATCATTTTCATCGGGGGAGGGATCTGGTCCCAAATCAAAGGCAGGTCTATGTGGCACACCTGGGCCTTCGGGCTTTCGATTGTGAACCCTGTCAGAATCATGTCGTCATTGTCGTGTTTGATCTCTAAGACCAGGACGCCGTTTGTGTCGGTCCTTTCAGTGATTATCCTATCACCGTAGATGATGGTCAGATCTGTTCCTTGGACGAACTTTACGCACTGATGGAGGGTGGATGCCACCCCATTAATCTGGTGTAGCCAAGGGCGTCCCAAAATGGCAGTGAATGTGATCGGGATGTCGATGACTTGGAAGTCGGTCGGGACCATCTGCTTTCCGAACCACAGGTTCAAGGTGGCTATTCCCAAGACTGGGCGAGACGTTGAGTCGTAGGCCTTGATTACCTGAGTTGAGGATTTTAGATCAGTTGCTTTGATCCCTAGCAAATCCATCATTTTGGATGGGAGGACGTTCATGGATGATCCCCCATCTACCAAGACCCGAGGGAGACGGCGCTCGTCCAGTTGAACTGTTATGTAGAGAGGCTCATTGTGGCCAGCCCCGAATTTTGGAAGGTCGAGCTCCGTGAAAGTGATGATATTGCTGTAATGAACATTGCCGATCATCTGAACCGCTTCATCAGGTGTCACAGTAATGGGAACCATGGTCTGGGCCAGGCTTTCTTCCAACTTGAGTTTGTGCGGGTAAGATGAAGTGAGTAAGGACCAGAGTGAGATGTTAGCCTGAGTATGCTTGAGCTGAGTTAAGACAGGATCTTCAGCCTTTGGATCAAAGGATTCGGCTTCTTTGGCGTAGGGCCCCTTTTCAGTTCGTGGCTCAGGTATGGCTGGCCTTTTGTCTGCCCGTGGAGGATTCGTCGAGATTTGACCGGAACGTGTCAGAACGTTCACCTCTGGCTTTGCTGCTTTGCTCGTCTCTCCTATCTCTATAATGGGAGGGCCTTGGTTGGCGTAGGGCCATACTACACATTTCAGTTCGTTTACCGTCATTGCTTTTGTTGAAGCGTCAACAGTGGCTTTGAGATCTTCCCAAGACAGGGGTTGAGATATCTGGATCCTTGGGCCGTCGGTGGCGGCGCGGAGCTCGTCCCAGCTGATCATGGAGCAGAAATTGTCATGGCCTTGCGCAGGGCTAGGCTGAGGAGATTTGCTGGAGTAGATGACGTAGTAGTCAAACTTTCCTGATGGTTCTCCAAGGGTTCCGACTGTGGGGTCGCCGGATTCGTATCACCTCTTCAGTTTTTGTTGAGAAGAGGGTTTCTTCTTTCTTCGAGGGCGGCCCTCGTTCATTTCATCCTGGAATTCCATTTCCAGATAAGCAGTGCAATCGCAGACGTCCCACCAGATGTGTTCGTTGTTCGGCTGTGGTACCGGGACCTCAGGATGTTGAATGGGCATGTCTTCCCCCAGGGGGTCTTGTGGCTTTATGTCGTAGCTGCATGGCTCGTATGAGGGCAACAGGTTGACTTCTGGGAGACCATGAGAGACGTTAAAGACTGTAGGAGCAGGCATGCCTTTGGAAGTCCCAGGTGGTTGGGGAATGGCTAATGTTCCGAAGTGGTGCACGACACCTTCGATCCAGGCTTGCTGTTCGCCTTGGTGTTTCTCAAGAGCCATGAGGACCTGCCAAACTTCTTCCAATGTTGGGAAATTTCTCGGGGGTAATGTCCCGTTTTCCTCGCTGTTATCCACTGACTTAGCCATGGGGAGTTGAAAGACTGTCCTGGTGGCTGTACTGGAAGGGATGTTGGACCTTGCGGCTTTGACACTGGGAGAGTAGTTTCCGGGTATTCTCGATCACTCTCGGTTCGCTGGAGGGGGTGACGGGCAAGGTTTAGACACGGGAAGGCCTTTCGGGATAAGGGGGAAAGCTCACGTGACATGCAGTTTCCGTTTTTTTTTAATTTACTTAAAACGTGTTTTCTCAGAATCCTAGGTAGGTTGGAAAAGATTGCTCTTCTTTTTCGCAACTATGCTAGATCCTGGGTCAGTGGAGACCGTCTGTGCGGCTATAAGCCCCTCATTTTTCACATGTATTTCGACATCCCAGGGTGGACAGCACCGGGCGAGGGTCCTATAGGGCAAGCGGTTTCCACCGGCCTAAAAGAAAAAATCGAACCTAAGGACCGAGCCTGTCATGTTCGTTTTAATGCGTTAGCCATGTGAATAGTGAGCCGAGCCAGCCATTGAGTCAAGATCGGGTCAAGAGTTCGGCATGACCTTTCTTTACCTTGCTTGCGCAAGGGATCTGTGACGTGAGGCGTTGGCTGGGTCATATCGTCATGGCTGATGTATTAAAGGCTTGATGACATGGTGTCATGTGAGCATGGATGTATATCCGGGACGGAACATCGTCTGGGTGTAGCTTCGGATAATCAAGATCGGGTCAAGATTTTAGCATGACCTTTCATCACTTTGCTTGCGTAAGGGATCTTGAGTTCCGAGCTTCGACTCAGAAAATAGCCGGCATGGGATATGTATCCAGGCTGTATGACACGGACTGGGTAAAAACCAACCGAGTCTGGACAGAGTGTGACTCAAGACTCAAACGTGCAGGGTTGACGCTTGGCTAGGATGAGATGTTTGGAATGATCCCGTGCGCGTCCAAGAGGCCTAGGAAGACCAAATGGACTACAACTGAGACCACTCCGGGTTAAGGGTTGTAGTGTGCAGTGTATCCGAGGCAGCAGTGCGCGTAGCGTGCAGTGTAACCGAGGCAGCAGTGTGAGTAGTGTGCGGTGTAACCGAGGCAGCAGTGCGAGTAGTGTGCGGTCTCTAAAATTCTTTTTCTGAGTAAAACAGAAGTTTTTGAAGAATTTTAAATATATGTACACAGATGTATATATTGATGCATTTTTTGTATTTTTTTTTGTAAAATAAAAAGTAAAGCACATGCACACACACATAACAATTAAAGAAAGGGGTAAAATGAAAGTTTGACCCTCATCATTGTTTAAAAAAAAATCTTTTGTTTTGTTTAAAAGTTTTTTTTTAAAACAAATTGTCCCCAGCGGAGTCGCCAACTGAAACTACCCGGATCCGGCTCGCGCGCGGATTTGGCCCCGGCATCTCGCATTGTCGCGTTCGGGAAGTCGCCCGGATCCGATAGGCAGCGCGTTCGCGCCCCGGCATCTGGCTCGTTCCATTTTTGCGTGTTGGAGGTGTCTCGCTGTGTTTTGCTTGTAGAGTCGCCACGCCGTTTTTATTAAGCCCAAAACATTGAAAAAGGACATCAGTTTAAAAATAAACTGTTTTTGTGTGATGAGATTTTGAGTTCGGAGGTCAGATGACTCCTCGGGAAGAGAATATTAGAATCTTAGAGCTCACCCAAGTCGCCTTGTAAAAACGAGTCTTTCGGTACCCCTAATATTCTTTAACTGGTGTGTGTGTGTGTGTATGTGCTTTTAAAAATGTATGCTGTATCGGATGTCTACATTATACACTGCTTTATTGAAATGTATTGAAATAGTAATGGAAGGAAGCCTTACCAATGTTGGTTCATGTCTGTCTTCCGTCGGGGAATGGTGTTTGAGGATGGAATAGTGTTCCGGTACGGACCGGGATTGCTTCGGGATGTGCCGGTTGTCTGCGGACAGAGTTTCGGCGTGCGTTGGTATCGCAGGAATCACTTGGGCAGAGGTTCGGCGTGCCTTGAGATGGCAATGGTCACTCGGGCAGAGGTTCGGCGTGCGTTGGAATCGTCGGTTGGATTCGGGCAGAGTTTCGGCCTGCGTTCGAGTTGCCGGTTTAACTTGTAAAGAGCCGGGACACCTCGTGAAAGACCAGGCAAGGCCTCGGAGTACCACGAGGGGCCTCAGAGTACCTTGAGAGTGCCTCGGGACAGCGCGGGAGCGTCGCGGGAGCGCTCGGAGAGGCTTCGGAGCACCACAAGGGGGCTCGAAAGGCCTCGAAATGATCCGAAAGGGGCCGAGAGTGCCTCGAGAGGACTTAGAGGGGTGCCAGAAGGCTGGGGGAAGAGGAGAGAAGAGGGAGGTGTGTGAATTTCGAGAGGGAGAGCCCTCTATTTATAGTACTCAGAAATGTGCAATAAGGTCCGTACGGACCTTGCTGGTAATCCAAGTTTTTGGTTTTCCTCGATTTGAGAGAATAAGTGGACTTTAAGAAGATTTAGCCATGATGATGTCTGGTAGCAAAGAGGTCCGTACGGACCAACCTTGCATGCAATAAGGTCCGTACGGACCAACCATGTTGTCAAGTAATTATTACCTCCAGGATTTGAGGGAATAACTTGGACTTTAAGGGGATTCAGTAATCATTGAAGCAAAGAGGTCCGTAAGGACCACTTATGCTTTTCCAATTTCTGAAAAATTCCTAAAAGGTCCTTTTTGTGCTTCTTTGTCCCAGAAAGGTCACTCCCTTGATTTGGTTGGGGGTTTTTTGAGGGTTTTGAGTGTCACGGGTCTTCGAGACTGCGATTGTGTGAGTCTGAGGTATTTCCCGTGTGTTCGGAAGAGGGTGGTCCAGATTGGGGTACTTATACTAGGTCACCGATTGGTTTCCTGGTCTTGTATGAAGCAAGCTTCAATTTCCACTTATACAACAGAGGATGAGTAGATAGCTGCTGAAAGTTGCTGATCACAAATCCTTTGGATGAAGCAACAACTGGTGGACTATGAAAATCCAACTGAAGTATGCCATATATAGAAAACTCCTCAACTATCTCAGTCTCCAATAATCCTTTGATACATTCCAAGACAAAGCACATGGACATCAAATACCACTTCCTCAAGGATCATGTTGTAATGTTGTTCTTTTAAAAATTCATACTGATTATCAGTTAGCTGACATTCTTATAAAACCCTTAGAAACTAAACGTTTTGAATTACTTAGAGGTGAACTAGGCATGATTGATATACGTGGATAAAACTGTGCAAACTTTGCTACATGTGTAAGCTCAACTGATCAAAAGGTGATATTCCCATTTTACCCTCAACATATCATTGCTCCTCAACCTTAACCGACGGCAAGCTCTCAACCGGTCAATCTACCAAACCGGTTACAATTGTCAACCGGTTATACTCTTTTGTTCGATCTTAATCTCTCAACTGGTCACAAGCCGTAACCGGTCAATCCTTCAAGCGGATACTCAACCGGTCACCTCAATTCAACTGGCAACGAACTGTGGCCGGACCAATCCGTTTTAGCCGGGCGCGTCCGACACGACGGTGAGTGTTTACCAACTTTTTTTTATTGGTAGATCAAATTTTTATTTTGATCAAAAAGGTAATCTCCGTATCATTCTTATTTATCCAAAAGGTTATCTTTTTATTCATTATTATGTTTAAAATTTAAACTATTGCACACACGTTCCTAATTTTATGCTTCCATATTTTATTTGCATTAAGTTCGTGTCTATTATCTCCTAATTTTAAGCGTCAGTTAAAACGTTTTAAACAAATTTTGTTGTTCCCCATAAAAAACCATTCGTCTTCTCTCTCTCTCTCATCCTGCTCACCCTATATAAAGAATTCAAGCTTCAAACATAAAACTTTTCCAAAACACTCATTCTTTCAAACTCCCTCAAGCTTTACACTCTCTTCAGTCGGTTATATCTTCAACTTCTCTCCGAAGTTATTCAAATCTTCAAAACTCTCTTCATTTCTAATCATCTTATCTGGTAAACAATTAGAACACTTAAAATTTTTTAAAGTTATTAATATTTTTTATGAATAACTAAAATGTTCTAACTTGAAATGTTAAAATATTCTGACTTTAATTTTTTTGATGTTTGTTTACAAGTGGCTCATAAATCAACCCCCCAAAAGGACATATATGGAGGTTACATTCTATCTTCCTTATTCGAATCTGAGCAAGGCAAGCTGCTCAATGCTATTCTGGTTGGTGTTGGCTTCTTCCATTTTTTGCTACAATAGGGTTCTGATGACATCTACTATGAGTTGATGAATGAGATGTTCGATAATGGGTCTCTTGATGAGAATGCTAAACCTGGTGAAGTTCCTTCTATTATTTTTTCAGTTGCTGGTGTGCTGGTCACCTTTTTCCCAGCCTCCATTGTTGAAGCCTTCCCTACCCTTGCCTCAACCGGTCCCTCAACAGTCCCAATGAAGAATATGAAGTTGGCTTGGGCTCAGATCAGAGGTGATAAGCCATTCGTAACCGGTGAGGATAGTAAGTGTAACGACCCTAACCCTAGGCACCTATTTTAGTATCATATTATATGCCTTTTATATTAATTGTTGACTTTATGTGCTTTTAATATTATTGTTAATATTATGTGTTCATTCTATATCCTTAATTTCTTATAATAGGATGAGATGATAGGGAAATTAAATAAAGCATCTTGGGGGAAGTATAAATAGAAATGGATAAAATAAATAAGATGTGGATAGTTAAGCTTCTTTGTGTAGGAAAAGTATAAATAGAAAAGATATTTTTTTTATTAAGAAGGGATGGGGGGCCATACCCTTAAATCCCTCCCTTCACCTCCTTAGTCAACCTCCCTCCATACTCCTCCCATACCTCCTCCATCCATATTATACATCTTCCCTCATCATTCTCTTTTTCCTTCTTCCAAAGAAATTATCCATGGAAACTTTCACATGAAAGCCTCACTTTCCAAATTATTTCCAAGTTAAATTCTCCTCCATTTTCCAATTCAATTGTACTTTTGTGCTTAGTGCATCTAGGGGAGTTTATCAAGCTAAGAAGATCCTTAATCCACCTCATATTTTTAAGGTAAGTTATTATGACTTCTTTCTAAATATTGCTCACTTTATGTATTTATGAATATTTGTGGAAATTAAATGATTATGGTATTTTTGAATGATGTTATTTGAGTAAAATGGTTATTTAAGATTGAATTGATTTTAGTTATGAGATGGGGGTTTAAGTTGAAGGAATGAGGGTATAATGAGTGTAAGATGTTAATGACCATAATGGAGTTAGTGTATGTGATTATGTACATTTTACTTTGATTTGGAAAAGATTAGGAGTTTATTTAATTTGGATGGAAAGAAGTAGAAAAAGGACTTGGTATACTTTTAATGATGGTTGTTTAATGCTTTGGAATTATTCTTGGAGTTGAGAAATTGGTAAATGACATAGAATGATGTTAGTGTTCATAGAAGTGGATTTAGAGTGTAAGAAATGGGTGGAGTTAGTTTTAGAAGATTTAACTTGAAGTGTGTTAGTGAAATGGGTGGAAAATCAAGTGGTAAATGATCTAGGTTTAGGTTATGTTACCTTGGGTGGAAATGATTGGGAATGAGGTAGTAAACATTTGAGATTTCTTTCCTGAGCACCTAGAATGGGAAAGATTGATTAAGGGAAAAGAACATAGGTAAAATGGGGTTTGAAAAATGGGTATTGCTGGAAATAGGCTTGGGCGGTCGCCCATGATGGGCTTGAGCGGCCGCACATGAGGTCAGAACTTGGCTACCTAGAAATCCCTCTTGGGCGGTCGCCCAAGAGGTAGTGTGCGGTCGCCCATAAGGGCAGTAACTTGTGTTTCCTTGAAACTCTCTTGGGCGGTCGCCCATGGTGACTTGGGCGGTCGCCCATGTCACCAGAACCTTCCCAGTTTCCTTTCTTGCTGATTTTCACCAATAATCTTGTGGCATGACTTTCAACCATTATAAGTTAGTAGAACCTAATCCAATCAGGATATGAATTAATCCTTTTTAACCTAGATTAAAGTAGAATACTTTGGCTACACCAAGACGTCTTATTGGGTCAAAATGGATTTGGGGAAGTAGTTTAAATATTGTCCGAAAAATGGTTGATAAGCTTGGTTAGTAACTTCACCAAAGTAGTTCAAACTTGGGAAGTAGATCTTGAACTTTTATTAAGATTATTCAAGGTTGAGTGATGACTTCGTAGAAATGGTTTATGGTTCAGGGTGGTCTTACTTGCTCCCATACCCTTGGTGATTCGTTGAATAGTGTAGAGACTATATTTACACTATTGTGTTGGTTAGGAATGTATAGGTGTTACATCGTTGTACTGTATTCCCCGTGTGGATTATTTGGCATATTGATATATTGTATCCCAGTTGTGGATTATCTGGCATGTTGATTATATTGTATCGGGGTGTGGATTATGTGGTTATATTGTTACCTTAATTGAATTCATATTCATTGATGGTATTATGCTTAGTGTATTAAATGAATGTTGCACTATTGTATTGATTTAACATGAGTATATTTTACCATGTTGTTATATTATTATCCCTTTTGTGGATTTTATTTCAAGTAACTATTATGTGCTTGGATATTACATGTGATTAGGGGGTATAATGGAATTCAATCAATTATTGATTTGTTCTATAAGTGATTGAAGGTTCATCATACCTGTGACCTCTCACATCTGTGGCCACAGAGTGGGTGTGCTAGCAGCTGTATTGAGCCAAAATCCTTACAGTCCGCTGCGATTTGGTGATTAGGGGGAATGCTTCTGTATTAAGCCAAAAACTTTACAGATAGCGGTAATATTGTTGGATACTCTGATTAAGTATCTGATTTTCTTATATGGATATCTGGAGTATGAGTCCTATAAGCGGTGAATGTGCTGGAGGCAATTCACCAAAGAGTGGAGTTTTACTCCCACGTTGTACGACTTATTGTTCAGACGGGAAAGGTAAAATGAGGTAACGTAAGGTGTTTACCGCTTTAATAATGTGCTATGTGTAACCATGCTATGTGTTGCATCTTATTTGGCATCTTGCTGCATTCATAATAGCTTATTGAGATTTATTCTCACCCCTTCCCTTTTACTGTTTTAGATTGTGCTGAGACAGGTGACCTGAACCAGTGAGGCCGAGAAAAGAGTTTGGACTCTTGCTTTTGGGACTTGTCAGGATAGGTATATGAGTGGGTTGTCGGGAGTCCTATTTAAGTACTACTCTTTTATAAGTTTTATGGAAAACTCTTTTGTTAAACAATGTTAATTAGGGTTTTCAATGTAATTGATTAAGTATGGTTGTTGAAGTATTTGTTTAAATTCCTCCGAGTGGAGATATTATCAGTTGATGTTATTTTGAAAGTTTGAGAATTGGTTTTCTTTTAAAGTGAAATAAAAGTTTTAAAAATTTGAGATGGGTTTTCCTAGTTTGAGCTCCTCAAACTCGGGATACGCGTTAGGTCCCGGGTTGGGGTGCTCACAGTTGGTATCAGAGCTTAGTTTAGAGGTCAAGGGTAGATGTCTAAACTAAGGGGGAATGTGTGGTAATTGACGCCGAGTGTTTAATGCAGGAGTTCGTTCTAATGGCCGGAAGCAATGATGATCAGCGAAAGGTTCTAGAAAAGGAAGGAGACATGGGTATAGGTGGAATTCAGAATGAAGAGATGATGAAATTATTCAGGATGTTTGTACAGAATATGGAGAATAGAGGATCAGTTCCAAAACAACCTGAGGGATGTCAAAGTGATGAATTGGAAAGGTTTGTGAAGATGAATCCACCGAGCTTTAACGGATATCCGGATCCGTTAAAGGCAGAAAAATGGTTAGAGAAAATGAACAAAATCTTTGAGGTTATGGAAAGTCCCAACAAAGAGAAAGTTAGGTATGCCGTTTTCAAACTTGAAGGTCCAGCTGATCAGTGGTGGCAGATTTGGAAGGGAAATTGGGAGCGGATCATATACCCCAGACTTGGGATAATTTCACCCAGCAGTTCGAGGATTATTTCATTTCGATGGTTACAAGGGACAAGAAGGAGATAGAATTCTTAGGACTAGAACAAGGAAACATGACGGTGAATCAGTATTCAGTCAGGTTTGAGGAATTAGCTAGGTGTTGCCCTCATTTGGTATCGCATGAAGGGAGAAGAGTTCATAGGTTTGTAAAAGGTTTGAGGATTGAGTTTAGGAAGAAATTAGTGATTGATAGCTTCACCAATTATCAGACAACCATAGATAAAGCATATAAGATCGAGAATAGCATTGAGGAAAATAGTGGAAAATCGGAAGGTGGGATTAGAAATAAACTAAAGTATCTAAGACAAGGATCCAAAATCATTAGAGGACAGCCAAGGGCTTTAACTTCAGGAAGTGTGAGAGGGGAACTTGTTGTAGCTTCTTCGTCTAGACCAATATCAAACAGTATGGGATGATTTGTAAATTTTGCAAGAAGGTTGGACATACCGAAGATCAGTGTTGGAGTAAGCAAGGCAAGTGTATCAAGTGTGGAGAGATGGGGCACTTTAGGAGGAATTGCCCAAGGTTGCAGCGAGAGCGAGCTTCAGGCAGCAGTCAGCAAGGTGGACGACAAAGAGGTGGTACCAAAAGAGATAGCGAAGGGGAAACAAAAGAGAAGGTCTATGGTCGAGTATGTGTTTCGGGTCCAGGAGAGATAGATCCCTCAGAGGTCACTAGAGGTATATTCCCTGTCTCAGAAGTTAGGGGTCATATTTCATAGATCTTGTTTCATATCCTTATGTGTGGCATAGCATTTTGCTTCTATGTGGCATACATTGCTTGAGATTTTATTTTATTGTTAGAGGATTCTGCTCTTATGAGAGAATACCTCGAATCTCCTTTGGTTTATCACGGTGGTGATGTGGTTATAGCTGGGCATGTATTGCCAGATGATTTGGTATGATTACCGATGTGTAATTATGAGATATACTTGACCTGGATGGTTAAGTAGTTGTTGTGCATTGGTAGACTATCATAAGAAGTGAGTCTCCTTTTATATACCTAATTTGATTATATTGGTATTTGATATAGATAAACCTTTATATGGTATTCTTGTTATATAAGCATTAAAGGCAGAAAGTTCTAGTTAAAAGTGTGAAGGATATTGGATATTTGTTAGACTTGGATAAGAAGTCTTTCCGGAAATTTTACGTGCTAGTTGTGGGTAGATGGTAATTGTGTTTCCATAAAAGTATCTCATGTGTTGATTCTAATTATGATAATCAGAATTTTAATTCTTATTTTGATGGCTTTATGGTAATTAGGATTGATGGTCTCTTTGTTAATTAAAGTTCCGGGAAGATCATGAAAATCATTTGAGAGTTGGGTTAATGATTCCTTGTGAGGAGTCCTTGTATGCAAAGTTTAGCTAGTGTGAGTTGGCTTGAGAGGATTCCAAATTTTGGGTTCTATAGTCTTAAACTCGGATGTTACCATGGATCTTGCGAGGATTTAGTCCGTGATCTTTGGGTTGGCAAGTGCTATCGAAGGAATTTTTAGGAAATTCATGAGAATTGAAAAAAATCGTTGCTTTAGTTAACTCTAAAGGATGTATAAAGGGTGTAGGATGTAATAAGGATGAATCATATTGATAGAGATGGAGTATAGATTAGCTATAGATCCGATCCTTACCTTACCTAATGGATGTGAGGACCTTGTGAATTTTAAGTGCGTATTAAAGGAAGATTAGGTTGTGATATTATGAGAAATGGGAAAGTAATAGCGTGTGCTTCGAGGAAGTTAACTTAGATAGACCGGAATTTTCTTACCCTCTACTCGAGAGTGGCTGCAATTGTTTTATGTTGTCAAGTGGGAACCTTACCTTTTTGAAGCTCTCTTGTGGGATTTGTTACCGATACTAAGAGTTTGAAGAATTTAGTTACTTGAAAGGAAGAGATTAGAAGGCTATCTAAATTCTTGACGAATAGGTTGGGTGTTGTGTGATGGACTTACTTTCAAGTTGAGAAGTTAATTAACTTTAGCAAGTTTGCGTATAAAAATAGTTCTTAGTTTAGCATTGAATGGGTATTGTATAAAGCTTGGTATGTAAAATTTATTTGTATGATCCTTTGTACGTATGGAGTTCTTCAGTTAAGGATGATTTGGTGGATTTGACTTATGTGGGAAACCGTTGAGAGTTATTAGAATCGAAATTTCCGGGATTAAATTCTAGAATACTTGGGTTGTGAGATGTATAGAAGAATCATGCCATTGAGGAAACTATTCGAAAGTTGTAATTTGAAATATGTGAGAGGTAACCTTTGCTAATTGATCCTTAAGGTAGGTCTTTTTAAAATTCGGGACGAATTTTCTTTAAGGGGGAGTGAATGTAACGACCCTAACCCTAGGCACCTATTTTAGTATCATATTATATGCCTTTTATATTAATTGTTGACTTTATGTGCTTTTAATATTATTGTTAATATTATGTGTTCATTCTATATCCTTAATTTCTTATAATAGGATGAGATGATAGGGAAATTAAATAAAGCATCTTGGGGGAAGTATAAATAGAAATGGATAAAATAAATAAGATGTGGGTAGTTAAGCTTCTTTGTGTAGGGAAAGTATAAATAGAAAAGATATTTTTTTTATTAAGAAGGGATGGGGGGCCATACCCTTAAATCCCTCCCTTCACCTCCTTAGTCAACCTCCCTCCATACTCCTCCCATACCTCCTCCATCATTCTTATACATCTTCCCTCATCATTCTCTTCTTCCTTCTTCCAAAGAAATTATCCACGGAAACTTCCCCATGAAAGCCTCACTTTCTAAATTATTTCCAAGTTAAATTCTCCTCCATTTTCAAATTCAATTGTACTTTTGTGCTTGGTGCATCTAGGGGAGTTTATCAAGCTAAGAAGATCCTTAATCCACCTCATATTTCTAAGGTAAGTTATTATGACTTCTTTCTAAATATTGCTCACTTTATGTGTTTATGAATATTTGTGAAAATAAAATGATTATGGTATTTTTGAATGATGTTATTTGAGTAAAATGGTTATTTAAGATTGAATTGATTTTAGTTATGAGATGGGGGTTTAAGTTGAAGGAATGAGAGTATAATGAGTGTAAGATGTTAATGACCTTAATGGAGTTAGTGTATGTGATTATGTACATTTTACTTTGATTTGGGAAAGATTAGGAGTTTATTTAATTTGGATGGAAAGAAGTAGAAAAAGGACTTGGTATACTTTTAATGATGGTTGTTTAATGCTTTGGAATTATTCTTGGAGTTGAGAAATTGGTAAATGACATAGAATGATGTTAGTGTTCATAGAAGTGGATTTAGAGTGTAAGAAATGGGTGGAGTTAGTTTTAGAAGATTTAACTTGAAGTGTGTTAGTGAAATGGGTGAAAAATCAAGTGGTAAATGTTCTAGGTTTAGGTTATGTTACCTTGGGTGGAAATGATTGGGAATGAGGTAGTAAACATTTGAGATTTCTTTCCTGAGCACCTAGAATGGGAAAGATTGATTAAGGGAAAAGAACATAGGTAAAATGGGGTTTGAAAAATGGGTATTGCTGGAAATAGGCTTAGGCGGTCGCTCATGATGGGCTTGAGCGGCCGCCCATGAGGTCAGAACTTGGCTACCTGGAAATCCCTCTTGGGCGGTCGCCCAAGAGGTAGTGTGCGGTCGCCCATAAGGGCAGTAACTTGTGTTTCCTTGAAACTCTCTTGGGCGGTCGCCCATGGTGACTTGGGCGGTCGCCCATGTCACCAGAACCTTCCCAGTTTCCTTTCTTGCTGATTTTCACCAATAATCTTGTGGCATGACTTTCAACCATTATAAGTTAGTAGAACCTAATCCAATTCGGATATGAATTAATCCTTTTTAACCTAGATTAAAGTAGAATACTTTGGCTACACCATGACGTCTTATTGGGTCAAAATGAATTTGGGGAGGTAGTTTAAATATTGTCCGGAAAATGGTTGATAAGCTTGGTTAGTAACTTCACCAAAGTAGTTCAAACTTGGGAAGTAGATCTTGAAATTTTATTAAGATTATTCAAGGTTGAGTGATGACTTCGTAGAAATGGTTTATGGTTCAGGGTGGCCTTACTTGCTCCCATACCCTTGGTGATTCGTTGAATAGTGTAGAGACTATAATTACACTATTGTGTTGGTTAGGAATGTATAGGTGTTACATCGTTGTACTGTATTCCCCGTGTGGATTATTTGGCATATTGATATATTGTATCCCAGTTGTGGATTATCTGGCATGTTGATTATATTGTATCCCGGTGTGGATTATGTGGTTATATTGTTACCTTAATTGAATTCATATTCATTGATGGTATTATGCTTAGTGTATTAAATGAATGTTGCACTATAGTATTGATTTAACATGAGTATATTTTACCATGTTGTTATATTATTATCCCTTTTGTGGATTTTATTTCAAGTAACTATTATGTGCTTGGATATTACATGTGATTAGGGGGTATAATGAAATTCAATAAATTATTGATTTGTTCTATAAGTGATTGAAGGTTCATCATACCTGTGACCTCTCCCATCTGTGGCCACAGAGTGGGTGTGCTAGCAGTTGTATTGAGCCAAAAGCCTTACTGTAACGACCCCAATTCTAGGCACAATTTTAGTATCATATTATTTGCTTTTAATTTTATTGTTAATATTATGTGTTCATTTTATGTCCTTAATTTCTTAATATTAAGATGAGATGGTTGGGAAATAATTTAGAATCCTTAGGATTTCAAAGAATTAAAATAAAGCATTTTGGGAGAAGTATAATAATAGAAAATGGATAAAACAAATAAAATGTGAGTAGTAGGAATGAAGTAAAGGATTAAATTTCTTTTCTTTAATTTTAAATGGGTTTGAGTGTGAAGGTGAAAGCCTCAGTTATTTAGGGAGTGGGGGGCCATGACTTCCCCCCTTATTTCCCTCATCCTTTCCTCCCCTTAGTCAATGAATATCACCCTCCTTCCATACCTCCTCCATTCTTCTCAATCTTCCCTCATCATTTCTTCTTCCTTCTCCCTAAATTTCTCCATGAAAGCCTTACTTTGAAGCTTCACTTTCCAAATTATTTCCAAGTTGAATCCTTCTCCATTTGACAATCCGGGTGTACTTTTGTGTTCGGGGTGAAGAGAGGAGCACATCAAGCTAAGTAGATTCTCATTCCATCCTATAATTCTAAGGTAAGTTATTATGACTTCCTTCAAATATTTGTTCACTTTATGTGTTAATGACTACTTTGTGGAAATAAAAGGAATTTGATAATTTTTAATAATGTTATTTGAGTTAAAATGGTTTAATCAAGGTTTAATTGATTTTGGTTGTAAAATGGTCTTCTAAGTTGAAAGAAGAAGTGGTATAAAGTATTTGTGGAGATAATGGTTTAAGAATAGGTATTTCATGTGAGTTTGGCAAATCTTCTAAAGTTAGAAAGTTAGGTATTATGACTTTCTTTCTTTAAATGTTCATGAACTAGTGTTGTTGTTGTTGTTGTTATATGGTTTTTAATGCTTTGGAAACCTTTTTGGAGTTGAAGAATTTGGTTAATGTCATATAATGATATTGTTGTTCCTAGAAGATGATCAAGAGTGTAATAAAATGTGTTTGGTTAGATTAGAGAGTTTAACTTGAAATGTGGTAGTGAATTGGGTGGAAAATCAAATTATAAATGATTTAGGTTTATGATATCTTGGGGTTTAAAAGATTTGGTATGAAAGGTATGAAATTTGGTAAGCACTTCTAGGTTCACAAAACAAGGGAAAATTAGTTTGGAACAATTTGGTTTAGGTTAATGAAGGATTTTAAGTATATTCTGAATTCTGGCTCAGGTCACGAGTCGTGCCCAGTGGCACGAGTCGTGCCTGAGATGGGGACGAGTCGTGACCAGGATGGAAGGGAAGTCGTGCCTAGTTGGGGACGCTGGAATCTGGGGAAGGTAAAATGGGCACGAGTCGTGCCCTGGCCTGGTTACAATGTACCAACTTTAGAGCTGTTTAAACCAAATCAAACTATAACCAAAATGAAATCTCTTTAACCTAGATTGAAGTAGAATACTTTGGCTACACAATGACATCTTAAGTGATCAAAATGGAATTGGGAAAGTACTTTGAATATTGCTCGGAAAATGCTAGGCAGCCTTGTTTTGCAACATCACTAATATGATTCCAACTTAGTAGATTTAACTTGGACCTTTATAGAGGCCATGTATTGTTGTATAATGACTATGTAGGGTTGGTTGATGATACCTTATTGCCTTACTTGAGTTCTTATTCATTGATTATACTATGCATAGTGTGTTAAATAAATGTTACACTATGATTATTGGTTGAACATGAGTATATTTTACCATGTGGCTATATTGCTTATTTATGAATAGTGTGTTAAATAAATGTTGCACTATGAGATTGGTTGAACATGAGTATATTTTACCATGTGGCTATATTGCTTATCCCGTTTGTGGATTATATTTCAAGTAACTATTATGTGCTTGATAATGTGTTAATCAGCTGATGTTGGGGGTATAACATAATACGATCAATTATGGAAGTGTGACCTAATGTGATCGGATTATGTTATATCTGTGACCGTCCCCTCCTGTGGCCACAGGTTGGGGTTATAGCATCTGTATTGAGCCAAAAGCCTTACAGAGTTGCTACTATCTTATATGGTTCCCTGAGAAATGGGTCTTATAAGATGTGAGTATTGCTTAAGCAGCTCACCTAAGATTGGGGTTTTATCCCCCAATGTTGTACGACTATTGTTCAGACGGGAAAAGGTAAACCAAGGTAATGTAAGGTGTTTACAGCTTTTCCAATGTGTTATATGCAACTTGTTATGTGTTGCATTTTACTTGGCATATTGCTGCATTCATAATAGCTTGCTGAGATTTATTCTCACCCCTCTCCCTTTAATGTTTTTAGATTTCGAGACAGGCGGACCGGCCAAGTAAGGACGGAAAGGAGTTTGGGAGTGGTATTTTGGGATTTGTCGGGGTATATATATAGGTTGGTGTAGAAAGTGTATTTTGTTATAATTCCTTTATGGAGTTGTGTATATAAAAACTTAGTTCTTCGTTATAACCAAAATCTTTTGTAACTAAAACAGGTTGTTGCTTTCAAAGTTGTTCACCTCTTTCCCCCATGTAGAGAGAAATGAAGTTATTTTGAAATGGTCGTATCAAATGTGTATGAGTTGTTGGTTAAATCAAAGTTTTAAAAAGTTTAGGTGGTTTGAGTAGCAATTTGGGGACACTCTAGCTCGGGACACGGGTAGGTTCCGGGTCGGGGTCCTCACAGTTGGTATCAGAGCTCGGTTAGAGTTCTCGGGTAGAGTCTAGCTGAGTGAGAGTGTGCGATAACTGACATCGAGTGTTTAATGCAGGAGTTTGTTCAAAGACAGAAAATAATAATGACCAACCAAAGGATCAAGGAAATGTGAGCAATATGGAGAGATAGATTCCTCCACAATCATTTAAGGTATATTACCTGTCTCCGGAGTTAGGGGTCATACTTTTATAAATCCCCATTCATTTCGTTCTCATGTGGCATTACATTTCGTTTTTATTTGCATAAATGGCCCGAGAGTTGCCTTATGTACTGGAGGTTCTACTCCGATGGGAGAGTACCTCGAATCATCCTTGATTATCATGGTAGTTGTGATTAAGTGGGCATGGATTGCCGGTGGATATGGTAGATATACCAATTCGTGAATTATTGTTATATTGACCTGAATTGATTGAGTAGTTGTTGTGTTTGGGGAGGACTGTCGCAAGAAGCGAGTCTCCTTATTTATGTTTGATTTGCCTCCGTGTGTGGTTGAGGCGGATAAGTCATTATTTGCTATTATGTCATATATGCGTAAATGTCGAAGGTATGGCCTAAAGAATGTGAAGGTTATTTGGGTTATGTGTTATATTTGAGTAAAAGACCCTCGAATGATCTCATGTACCGGTGGTAAATGAATTGGTGAACTCTTAGTTTAGAGTTGGTCTATGGCCTAATTTAGAGTGGTTATGGTTGTATAATTTGCGTGAATAATTATACATTGGTGT
Source organism: Adenophora triphylla var. japonica (assembly GCA_022495995.1). Lineage (NCBI taxonomy): Eukaryota > Viridiplantae > Streptophyta > Magnoliopsida > Asterales > Campanulaceae > Adenophora > Adenophora triphylla. The sequence goes on along the minus strand of JAFEMH010003283.1, from coordinate 89,844 downwards.
CTCATGGTGGAGATTCGACATATGAAACTAGTAGGGAAAGTGATAAGTCTAAGTGGGACTATTGGAATTATAAGTGTCTCGAGTACGAGTTCTTATAGAATTGATCTATATTTGCCTTATGTGTTATAAGTATTCTCTCTGATAAGCGATGAATTCGTGTTACTAACTTGAAAAGGAAAGCAGATATTCTTGTCTGTAATTATACCGTATAGGTTAACTGAGAAGTGTTTCCCATGAGGGACATTACTGTGATACTTAACATGAATTTGCTTTATATGCATAAAGTCTACGTGGATTTTCATTAAAAAGTGATATCATTTTCTCCGCTGATTTTGTTTGAATTTGAAGATGAGCTCTAATAGTTAGGTGAGACATTTTGTTAATTCTGAAGGGAAAGAATGAGAATTATTATTGCGAGTTGTGTCGGGTATTAGGATAGGTGATGTTCACAATGATGTTAACAAAGGTATGTTATAGTAAAATTACAGGATAATTCTCATATTGGTGAGTTCAAAACGAGTTTTCGCTAAGTATCATGTTAATATTGAGGCTTGAGTTGACATAAGGTCTTGATAGTCAAATTACTATGTAGAGGACACCAACGGAGTTAATGGAATGATGATCCCATTTTGGAAATTAATTGATAAATTGTTACCAATTATTGATGATTTGTATAATTGACTTTTGGAAACCAATAGGATACTCAAGGATTGACTCGAATAAGGATATCATTGAATGATTGACTTGAGGATATACCTAAGACTACTTTTCTTATTTAGTATGGGCCTTATGAATTATGATTATTCTCAGTTGTGTGGCAAATTATTCTAGCAGTAATTATGGATTGTGAACCATAACTTCAATCGATGTGCGAAAATGTTTACACCTTAGTGGTATAGTCAGGATTTGATTTAAGACATAAGTATAAATTGTGGAGAAAGCGATAAGAGAATAATGATAGTATTGCGAGAGTGTATTATAGGATTAAACTAAGTATAAATATTATAAGTTGTGTACTTTTGATTGATAAATGAAAAGGTAGTAATGATAAATTTGTGGAATTATATGTTCACACCATACTGGGATTGTCTATAGTGGTAATTACTGAGGAGACCTTGTTGCACTATGAGTTAGAGGTCAGGCAAGAATATCATCTTGGGATTGTCTTGATTTTATTTCAAAACATTGGGTTATATATTAATACTCTGTATGAACTTTTGTACCCTTCGGGGGTAGCTTGGTTTGATTCGGTCGGTGGACCGCTTTTGTGATCATTGATAATTGTGAGTAATTTGATTATCTATCGCCGGTATGGGACGGTTGTAGATAATTAGATCACTCGAGTTAGTTTTGTTCAGCTTATCAGTCCTTGAAAATTTGTAAAACCTGTGAGTGATTTAGTTAATTAAAACCGGTATGGGACGGGTTTAATTAACTGAACCATTCGATCCTAAATTGAATTATTTTATTTATCTGTCCTTTGGAATTCTGAAAAATGTTGTGAAAGTTAGAAAGACATATTATTTTAAAGTCATAATTCGTACAAAAACGAGTAGAGGGGCAACCTAGTCTCCCTATAGTGTGTATATATATATATATATATATATATATATATATATATATATATATATATATATATATATATATATATATATATATATATATATATATATATATATATATATATATATATATATATATATATACTGGGGTTATTTATGTGTCAGTTACAGTGAATTTGGTTTTATTTTGGGGCTGGACCTAACATAATTAGAACATTGAATTGAGATATATGGTCGATTAATTTTCCGTTTATGGAATCATGGTCTTATTAGCATGTTCATAATTATTATTTCTTGGACAGTTATTTAATGTTTGTATCACGAGAAGTGCGGATAAGATAATTGAAATAACTCGTTTCAAGTGAGCCAAATCATAGAGTAGTTTGTTCACGAATGTGAAGATAGGATATTACCGTTAGAAGATTTATTAGAATCTTTAGAGTTCCAGAATGAATTCGAGAGTATTATCACGATTGGTTTTGTGATTGGGTACCTTGTGAGTAGCAAGGTTATGGTGTTATGTTTTAGCAGGTTGATTAACATTGTCTGCTCATTATATATATATTTTGATGAGATATTTACTGATAAAGTCCTCATATAAGTTAGGGGATAGTTTGATTGTATAAACCGCTTAGAGTATAGTATTAAATGGATTTGGATAGACATCATTTGGGAAGGTCTTTTTGGAATGTGTGGATGCTATTAAGTTTAACTTGTGAAAGATTGAGGAATCATTACTTATTGTTGAGAATATGCTACGGACATGTACAATGGATTTTAGTAGTCGATAGAATGTATGGTTACCATCTGTTGGGTGTGTATAATAACAGTTATTATTCTAGCATTGAGATAAAACCGTACGAGGCATTGTATGGGGAGAAAATACCGATCTCCAATTTGTTGGGGTGAGATTGGTGAAAGCAAGACTAAGGTAAGTTGGCGCCAAAGTTGTTAATCCATTTGAAGTTTTAGAAAAGGTTGGTGATTTGACTTATAGACTGGCTTGAAGCAGTTTCTGAAGCACCTGAGGTTGTTAGTGATATTTTGTATGGTATTATCGAGACATTAAGTTGTAATATCGTATTATTAATGGATGTAGAAATCTTGGGGAAGAATAACACCCTTGAAGAGGCTATTTGGGAATTGGAGTTTGAGGTATACGAGAAGTAACTGAGGCGGGTTGAGCATTTAGGTAAGTGATAGTCAAATTCGGGACGAATTTTCTTTAAGGGGGAGTGAATGTAACGACCCCAATCCTAGGCACAATTTTAGTATCATATTATTTGCTTTTAATATTATTGTTAATATTATGTGTTCATTTTATGTCCTTAATTTCTTAATATTAAGATGAGATGGTTGGGAAATAATTTAGAATCCTTAGGATTTCAAGGAATTAAAATAAAGCATTTTGGGAGAAGTATAATAATAGAAAATGGATAAAACAAATAAAATGTGAGTAGTAGGAAGGAAGTAAAGGATTAAATTTCTTTTCTTTAATTTTAAATGGGTTTGAGTGTGAAGGTGAAAGCCTCAATTATTTAGGGAGTGGGGGGCCATGACTTCCCCCCTTATTTCCCTCATCCTTTCCTCCCCTTAGTCAATGAATACCACCCTCCTTCCATACCTCCTCCATTCTTCTCAATCTTCCCTCATCATTTCTTCTTCCTTCTCCCTAAATTTCTCCATGGAAGCCTTACTTTGAAGCTTCACTTTCCAAATTATTTCCAAGTTGAATCCTTCTCCATTTGACAATCCGGGTGTACTTTTGTGTTCGGGGTGAAGAGAGGAGCACATCAAGCTAAGTAGATTCTCATTCCATCCTATAATTCTAAGGTAAGTTATTATGACTTCCTTCAAATATTTGTTCACTTTATGTGTTAATGACTACTTTGTGGAAATAAAAGGAATTTGATAATTTTTAATAATGTTATTTGGGTTAAAATGGTTTAATCAAGGTTTAATTGATTTTGGTTGTAAAATGGTCTTCTAAGTTGAAAGAAGAAGTGGTATAAAGTATTTGTGGAGATAATGGTTTAAGAATAGGTATTTCATGTGAGTTTGGCAAATCTTCTAAAGTTAGAAAGTTAGGTATTATGACTTTCTTTCTTTAAATGTTCATGAACTAGTGTTGTTGTTGTTGTTGTTATATGGTTTTTAATGCTTTGGAAACCTTTTTGGAGTTGAAGAATTTGGTTAATGTCATATAATGATATTGTTGTTCCTAGAAGATGATCAAGAGTGTAATAAAATGTGTTTGGTTAGATTAGAGAGTTTAACTTGAAATGTGGTAGTGAATTGGGTGGAAAATCAAATTATAAATGATTTAGGTTTATGATATCTTGGGGTTTAAAAGATTTGGTATGAAAGGTATGAAATTTGGTAAGCACTTCTAGGTTCACAAAACAAGGGAAAATTAGTTTGGAACAATTTGGTTTAGGTTAATGAAGGATTTTAAGTATATTCTGAATTCTGGCTCAGGTCACGAGTCGTGCCCAGTGGCACGAGTCGTGCCTGAGATGGGTACGAGTCATGACCAGGATGGAAGGGAAGTCGTGCCTAGTTGGGGACGCTGGAATCTGGGGAAGGTAAAATGGGCACGAGTCGTGCCCTGGCCTGGTTACAATGTACCAACTTTAGAGCTGTTTAAACCAAATCAAACTAGAACCAAAATGAAATCTCTTTAACCTAGATTGAAGTAGAATACTTTGGCTACACAGTGACATCTTAAGTGATCAAAATGGAATTGGGAAAGTACTTTGAATATTGCTCGGAAAATGCTAGGCAGCCTTGTTTTGCAACATCACTAATGTGATTCCAACTTAGTAGATTTAACTTGGACCTTTATAGAGGCCATGCATTGTTGTATAATGACTATGTAGGGTTGGTTGATGATACCTTATTGCCTTACTTGAGTTCATATTCATTGATTATACTATGCATAGTGTGTTAAATAAATGTTACACTATGATTATTGGTTGAACATGAGTATATTTTACCATGTGGCTATATTGCTTATTTATGCATAGTGTGTTAAATAAATGTTGCACTATGAGATTGGTTGAACATGAGTATATTTTACCATGTGGCTATATTGCTTATCCCGTTTGTGGATTATATTTCAAGTAACTATTATGTGCTTGATAATGTGTTAATCAGCTGATGTTGGGGGTATAACATAATACGAACAATTATGGAAGTGTGACCTAATGTGATCGGATTATGTTATATCTGTGACCGTCCCCTCCTGTGGCCACAGGTTGGGGTTATAGCATCTGTATTGAGCCAAAAGCCTTACAGAGTTGCTACTATCTTATATGGTTCCCTGAGAAATGGGTCTTATAAGATGTGAGTATTGCTTAAGCAGCTCACCTAAGATTGGGGTTTTATCCCCCAATGTTGTACGACTATTGTTCAGACGGGAAAAGGTAAACCAAGGTAATGTAAGGTGTTTACAGCTTTTCCAATGTGTTATATGCAACTTTTTATGTGTTGCATTTTACTTGGCATATTGCTGCATTCATAATAGCTTGCTGAGATTTATTCTCACCCCTCTCCCTTTAATATTTTTAGATTCCGAGACAGGCGGACCGGCCAAGTAAGGACGGAAAGGAGTTTGGGAGTGGTATTTTGGGATTTGTCGGGGTATATATATAGGTTGGTGTAGAAAGTGTATTTTGTTATAATTCCTTTATGGAGTTGTGTATATAAAAACTTAGTTCTTCGTTATAACCAAAATCTTTTGTAACTAAAACAGGTTGTTGCTTTCAAAGTTGTTCACCTCTTTTCCCGTGTAGAGAAATGAAGTTATTTTGAAATGGTCGTATCAAATGTGTATGAGTTGTTGGTTAAATCAAAGTTTTAAAAAGTTTAGGTGGTTTGAGTAGCAATTTGGGGACACTCTAGCTCGGGACACGGGTAGGTTCCGGGTCGGGGTCCTCACACTTACAGTCCGCTGCGATTTGGTGATTAGGGGGAATGCTTCTGTATTAAGCCAAAAGCTTTACAGATAGAGGTAATATTGTTGGATACTCTGATTAAGTATCTGATTTTCTTATATAGATATCTGGAGTATGAGTCCTATAAGCGGTGAATGTGCTGGAGGCAATTCACCAAAGAGTGGAGTTTTACTCCCACGTTGTACGACTTATTGTTCAGACGGGAAAGGTAAAATGAGGTAACGTAAGGTGTTTACCGCTTTAATAATGTGCTATGTGTAACCATGCTATGTGTTGCATCTTATTTGGCATCTTGCTGCATTCATAATAGCTTATTGAGATTTATTCTCACCCCTTCCCTTTTACTGTTTTAGATTGTGCCGAGACAAAGCACTGAACCAAATGGGCCGGGCCTGTGGAAAGCGTCGACTCTTGCTTTTGGGACTTGTCAGGATAGGTATATGAGTGGGTTGTCGGGAGTCCTATTTAAGTACTACTCTTTTATAAGTTATATGGAAAACTCTTTTGTTAAACAATGTTAATTAGGGTTTTCAATGCAATTGATTAAGTATGGTTGTTGAAGTATTTGTTTAAATTCCTCCGAGTGGAGATATTATCAGTTGATGTTATTTTGAAAGTTTGAGAATTGGTTTTCTTTTAAAGTGAAATAAAAGTTTTAAAAATTTGAGATGGGTTTTCCTAGTTTGAGCTCCTCAAGCTCGGGATACGCATTAGGTCCCGGGTTGGGGTGCTCACAGTAAGAAAGCAGACTTGGATCCCTTAAACTATGCCCTAGCTGAGATTGTTGACCGATGCATCATATGCCGGTCTGGATCAAATCATTGTATCACCATGATCCAAATTGAAGCCATGGCTGCCATCCTACTTCATAAGGAATTCAAATGGTGTACATTCATATACAATGTCATTGTGATTGCTTTTAAAAAATCACAAGCAGAAGCCTCTAGCCAAAGCAAGCAAAGCTAGGCCTTGTCACTATCTCCTTGTTAACAGAGTGTTGAGAAAAAATCCTGCTATTCTTGCTGCTTCTGCTGGTCAGCCTTCTTAGACTGGGGAAGAATCTCAAAGGAGGCCACTACCTCAACCAGTAAAGCCTCAACTAGTGCTCAACCGATTGAGAAGAAGAAGAAGCCCTATAAGCCAAAGGTGAAGAAATCAGCTGAGTCTTAGTCCTCTCAATCGGGACCCTATTTACCGGTCAAGAGTACGGCAACCGATGCCCCATCGGTCATCACATCTAAGCCAGCTACAGCCCCTTAACCGACTGCCCCTTCTGCCTCCCCACGAGTTAGACCAAAGAAAACAGCCAGAAAGCAAACCTATCCAAAAATCCCCCTCTCAGCTAGTCAAATAAAATGCTGAAAGAAAGAAGCTGATAGAGTCAGATATTGCCACTTTCGTCCCCTTTATCCCAAGAAGTTTGTTCTCACACAACTTTCTGATCGGTGAGTTCCCTATAACCGGACATGCCTCAAACCCATCGCTTAGAAAGTGTTAACCGATTAGAAACCCAACCTTCCACATCTACTACAATAACCCTTGGACTGTTCAAGACAAGCTTATCCCTTCACCCAACTGGGTTCATCCCATTGATCATCTACCCCCATTTCTCAGAAAATTACTCCAATTCCTTGAGCTGAATAAGGACAATGTACCTGCCGGTGATGTGTACAAATATGTTGACTTTGAGAACACTCATGAAAAGAAAGGCATCTACTTCATCAAATACTGCCAATTGAATGAGTTTGATGCCTCCTTATCTAATTAGGATCTATTGAGACTCTACAACCGATACTGTGACTTGCTTCCCAATCTGTGGAATGCCATCTACCTAGCTCAAGGTCGGTTGTGTCATGATATAATGGTTCATGTTGTGTGAACTGATTTTGCAATGATATATGAAGTACAAGACACACTGATGGAATCTGACCCCTACCAGTTGGGGAGATATGAACTACCTGATAATCTACTTCCTCATTTTGATTCTGAGCCTATCTCTTTGGGTCCTAGAAGAAGTCAGTTGATCAGAAATATCATGGATCTGATTGAGAATATGTTGGAAGTAGATAGAGAGTTGCAAGCCATGGTGAATGTGAACTTAGCAGACTTCTTCTTTTCAGTCCACTCAAATAAAAATAAGTGTACCACCACAACCGATGAAGAGATAGAGGATTTATTCAAGGATGATGATGATGAAGATATTTTTTATGAAGTTAGTGATGATAGTGAGCATTCTAGCTCAAGTTCCAGCTCCAGTGGCCCTGATGATCAAGGGAATATGGATTTTGTGACTCCTCAACCGACAGCACCGGTTAGGAGATTAGGAGGAGGCCTAACCGATACATCACCAGTTACAAGCCTAGGAGGAGGTGATGATTTATCTGCTGCCTCACCGGTTAAACCACCGGTTGAGATGCCCTCAATCGATGCATCTGCTGAACCGGTTGAGGAGGAGAAGCTTGCTGCTGATGATGATATTCAACTACAAGAGGCTAAGGCCAAGAGTTTATTTGAATGTGAATTAGACCTACAACGGTCATCTACATAAGAGTTAGCCACTCAAGCTGCCATTCATGTCAGTCTCCTTGTCAGTCAAGCTAGTGCCCAGCTGAAGGGTAAATCTGTTATTGAGGAAGTTGATCCAATTTTTGAAGAGTAGGATCCAACACTCTCTGATTTCTTTGAAGAGGATGATGCAATTGAATTTCTTGCTCAATATGATCCATTTGATCCTGCTCATCCTCCTGTTGACTTTGATTTCTCAGTGGACCAGAAAGATCTAATGTCAACAAAGAACTACTATACCTCCAGAGCTTCAATTCCCCGATTGTCAAACGGGATGTTCTTATTTGATGTTCATGAGAAAGTCAACAGTCACAGCCGTCTACAATCGATCTCTATGCCTCCATCCTTATCCGATGAGGTTCAATGCAAAAGGAGGCAGGACATAATGCAAACTTTTATGTATGTGGTTGAGATGATGAAAGTGGGTGCTCCTCCTGTTGATACACCTCCTCACCAGACCAACACCAAGGGACCAGGTGAGACCAGCTTAAGATTTCAAACTCCCAAAATCTTAAGGTTGAAGAAAAGAGTTGCTCCCTTTAGAAATGACAAGTTTATTCCAGAAGGTTGAGCAGTAATTGGTCCTGGACTTCCCTGCCAAATGGTTAGCCTATATTCCTTCTCAGCAAGCTTGGTCAGGCTCAATCAAGATTGTTGGTCAAGTATTTCAACGGCTACCTCGACCAGTTGAATCTTCTTTTCAAACCGACAACCTTTTTATCCGTTATTTGGCTGTCAACAGTCGTATGACCAAGGTATTGGAGTTACAAATTTTTGCATGGAATTTTGAGGTCACCAAGATGGTTGATTTTATGCCCCAAGTGCCTCAGTTATTAGTTAGAAGAGATGATGTGAGTGTTAGACTTTAGAGCAACATCAGATATGCCTCCCAGCTGATCAATATGTTGAGATTGGCACACTTGGTTAGGCTAAGGCAGCAGGCCATTCCTTTTGCTGGTCAGGCTGCAGAGATGATGGCCTTGGCTTTTGAAGCGGCCAAAGAGATAGATTGTGCCATGTAGTTAAACCTTGACAATAATGGCTTCATTACTCTAGTTGTGGCTGTATCTGATTCAGATGAAGATGTTGAAATGGAAGCATCTCCAACCGGTCAAGCTGCTCCAACCGATTCCTGTCCCTCAACCGATGTCCCAACCAATCAGCCTTCTCTCTCCATCGGTCATGTCTCCTCGACCAACGCTGTTATTATGTCTACTCTTCCACCGGTTGCTGATCCCTCATTTCCTGAAGTAACAGTGCCATCAGCTGATGATCTAAAAGCTGATCTCCGTAGGCCAACCGTTGTGAATGATTTGGTGGATTTGCATGATGCACTGATTGTTGGTCTTGCTAAGTCCAATCAGGAGGAGGAAAGAAGAAGAATGACCAGAGTTAAAACTGGGTTTGCCAAAGCTATTGGCAATTTTGTTGAAAAGTTGAATGAAAAGGATGCCACAATAATTGATCCTGGAGCTGACCAATTCTACAAATATAAACAAGCAATTATGTGATGAATCCATAGTTGTTCAAACAAACCTGGTTGAAGCTATTGAAAAGTTGAAGAAAGAAAATCAGAAAATTCGTGACCTGACTGCTTAACTTAAAGATTTCCAAACAGAGCTGGTAAAGGTTAGAGCCCAAAATGAGATTTCGATGAATATTGTACTGATAGTTATGTTGGAAAGTCTGAGAAGAAGAAAATGAAGAGAGAAGAAAGGAAAGAGAAGGAAGCAAGGGAAGCTAAGAGATCTAAATCTGAACCGATTGCAGTTTCATCGGCTACACCACCTAAGGACAAGGATGATCAGTCAAAGGACCCTTCAACCGATCATTCTCCTAGTGCTGCTACTTTATAAAATGTAACCGGTGAAATATATGTTTTTCCCTCTTTGTCAACCGGTTGCAGCCTTAATCAATGAGAATCTCTTTCCCTATATCTATTTCATTTAAAAGCTTTATGTTTGCTTTCTTAAATTTCCTTTATATTTTTATAAATGATTGCACTGCTACTAACTCTTTCATTTACAGGTTATTTCATTCATCCCTTTTAGTTTATTTTTTTATTGTAAAGCTTTTCATAGGTTACATCAAGATGTCACTTGACTTAGAGAATGACAAAAATAAAAGATAACTCTTGATCATTCTTTCACTAAGTTAAGATAGATGTATATTTGATTGGACTTAAGCAATTAGGGGGGGATTGTTAGTCAAATATATGTATAGCTTATGAATTGCTTAATTCCAATCATTAAGGAATTATTAAGGACCCCTAATTTCAACTAGACTACTTAGAATTTTATATTTATCATTAGGATCCCATTAGTGCTAGTGCCAGTGTTTTACACTAGTATTTTCTCAAAGATGACTGAAGACCTGAAAACCTTGAGTTATTCCAAAGAATAATTGGTTAACTTGTTCAAGTTGCCAAAGATCTCAACCGATTGACTTTCTTGACCGGTTATGAGTGCCCTTCAACCGGTCAGTTTGCCAGCCGATTATGCCTCTATCAGTTACTCAGTTGCTCGGTCAAGTTTCCCCATCATGCCTCCATCTGTTAACCTAGCATTAATTACTCCCATCTACTTAACTAAAGTTGGTAGAGCAGTTGCTATAAAGACCATCACAACAACTTCTTTATCCAGTGGATTATTCAAAGATCTTTGTATTTCAAATCTCAAGCATTCAATGCATAAGATATTCTCATTTAATTCTTGTCAGTCCAAGTGATCCCTTCAACCCCTTCAAAGACAACAGCTCATCTTGAAGACAACTATAAATACCTCTCTTAGAGAATTGAAGATGGTTGGTGCATTGAAAACTTTGAGAATAGAATTATCAAGAATTGCTAGTGCTGAAATCCTTCAAGCATTGAAGATATTCAGTCCTTGTAATCACTAGACCATTTATTAGGACATACATTGTGCACACTCAATCAATTCTTGTAAGTATTCCCTAACAAGATTATGTCTGGGACACATTGATTGATCACACCACACACCCAATAGAAATCAGTTCAACTTGTGAACACATCTCTTGAAAACACCTGATCAAACTTGTATCACGATTAGGGATGGCAATCGGATCGGATCGGGTCGGATCAGCCCGGATCCGAATCCGATCCGAATACTAGAAAGTCATATCCGAATTCGATCTGATCCGAACTTACTTGATCCGAGACCCGATCCGAGACGAAGCTATAACTTTTTTTTTTGTTACTCAACCGATCCGATCCGATCCGAACTTGCTTGATCCGATTCGATCCGAACTCAACTGATTTGGAGTTTAAATTTAAAGAAAGGATTGGGAAAATACCTTAGATTTAGATTTTTCCTTATATAATAAAGACATAAATGCAAATTTAAAGAACATGAGGGGTAAAAATAAAAAACAGTAAGGTAATGAAAGCTGATCGGATAATAATTTGAAGGAAATCGAATAGGATCAGATCGGATCTCGGATCGAATCATGCCTAAACCGAATCCGATCCGAAATTCGATCGGATCATGAAAAACCCTACCAAATTCGAAAATTTCGGATCGGATCACCCTTCGAAACGGATCGGGTTCGGTTAAATTGCCATCCTTAATCACGATTCATTAGTGATCACTTTCCTTTATCCAGCCTTAAACCTTCCTTATATTTTAAGGTTTTCAACTTGTAATAGACTAGTGAACATTATTGGCATATGACGTAGCAATTATTTAACAATGTGAACCTCTCCAAACAATCATGTCCCTTCGTTTGTGTGTTTGCTCATTTTATCTTGTCTTTTAATCGGTTGAGCTCTATCACCGGTTACAACCTTTAAATTCCTCAACTGCCTTGTTTTGTGTTACTTATTGGAATATATTTTGCATGATATTTTAACCTTCTTGAAACTACTTTTAATTAGCCGATTATTTGAGTTAGAAAATGGGTAATATTTTATTTTCTGCGTAACCGATAACATTGGTTTAGTTTTTGATAAGTTACTTGGCTATTTTGAAAATATTTTCAAATTAATTTTTATCAGGCTATTCACCCCATTCTAGCCTGTTTTCATACCAATTGAATCTAACCGCTAGTATTACAATTAAAATAAATATAAATAATACATAAAAGTTCTTATTAACAAGGAGAGTCGACAAAGACTTTATACAAATGAGAGTATACAAATAATACCAGAAAGAAGTAAGGCAAAAATTGTAAGATATGAAAAATAGTGAATACCAAATTCTTATATAGCGAACGGATGTTTGACTGACAAAAATTAATGTTTATTTTTGTCTCATTTCCCCTTTTCCTTTGTCTCAAAAGTTAGTCTCATTTTCAAAATTAAAGCTTCAAAATCACTAAATTTTCAAAACTTGTAATATTTAGGGACGAAGTATTACATAACGGCGGTGTATATTATCAATAATTTTCAAAGCGTTCGTAAAAATAACCAAAATTAAAGCTTTAAAATTACTAAATTAAAATGTTTGAAAAGTTAAATGAGACAAACATTTAGGAACGGAGGGAGTAAGTATTAAGTTAAAACATGACGATTAATTTTCTTTTAAAAACTCCAATTTTGTCTCTTAAATTTGCTTTTGTCGCACTTTCCTTGTCATTTTCTTAGAAACTCAAATAAGCAATTTCCTTGGTGGGGCATTTAGAAAAACATAAAAGAAAATGCATGTTAACTTCGTTAATGCAGGTCGACTTTTGAAGAAACATCAAGGAAAATGTACGAGGGGTCAAGTCTTGGAAAAATGGTTGTTTAAGGACAAGTTACTATGACAACTGTACGTTTTATTTCCTCTTGCAAAATCCAAATCTTGCTTAGTTAGTACTCCCTCCGTCCCGACCGAAGCGTCCGAAAAGGACAATTGCACGAAAATTAAGAAAAGTGATGTAAGAAAGAGAAAAATTTAAATGTTGTGAATATGAAAAATTAAATAGGAGAGATAATGAGTGGGAGAAATAGTTAGAAGAGAGAATGTTGTGAGTGTAAAAGTAAAGTAGGAGAGAGAATGAGTGGGTGGAATAGTGAAAAAACTTTCATTTTTTGGGTATGAGACATTTTAAATGGGACGCCCAAAATAGAATATTGGGACACTTCAACCGGGGCGGAGGGAGTATAACTTACTACTCCGTCACAAAATAAATATTTCTTCCTCCGTCTCAAAAATTAACTTGTATTAATCAAACGAACAAATGAACTTTCATCAAAGTAAATGTCAATTTTATTCTACATCAAAGTAAATATAAACTTTATTCTAGTGGAATTTTCAAAATTATAGTAATTGATAAATTATTATGATGTTTTCGGTGGGGAGGCATGATTTTTTCGAAAAGAGGTTAAGGATTTTATAGGATAACTATTATAATTGAGGTATTTGAATTTAGGGGGAAAATTGATTTGATGTAATTTTTTCCCAAAATTAAGAAAATCAATGTATAAATTCATAATTTTTATTAGTAAAAATTTCTTTCTGAAAATTTGATAATACTAAAAATGACACATTTCAAAATTGAAGGGGATCATGACCCCCTTGAAGAGTAGCCTCGACACTGGATATATCAATAAAAATATTTAAAATTTATTAAAATAATTAGATGTATACTAATGTTTGATCAAAATTTACATATATTGCATTGATCATAAAAAGTCACATATGAAACTTGCTTTTACACATGTCCGGTCGGATCGGACCGTCGAATCACAGTCGAAAACCGGCTGTACATGATTTGAAAAGGCCGATCGGAACCCGATCGCCGACTTATGGTTCACGGTTCTTGTTTCCGATTTGCCGAATTTAGACGGTTTTTTGTTTTTTGGTGTTTTTTTTTTACCCAAAAGATATTTTGAAATCTTTTTTTCTAGGTTTTTTATGTGAGAAAAAAAGGATTGAAGTGTTATATTTATACACCCGAAAACATTTTTTATTTTTTATTACTCTCTTCAATTTTCAAAAGGAGACGAGGGATTAAAAAAAACAAATAATCTATAGTATAAATGGCAACGGGGTTGCTACAGTACTATGAACAGTACCAAATGTCAAATTTCTCATTTTGCCCTCACTAAGTTGTCCCTTTCCCATTTTGCCCTTAATTTTTTTTTTTTTTTAATTTAAAAAAAAAAAAAAAACACGTGTCCTTGGACACGGACTTTTACTAGTACTTAGACAAATGACAACATACTTACACAAGTACACAAAGCACTACACACTCGTCAAACACACGCCCACACAAAGAGTCAAGGTTGATGGAGAAAAATGTAATATTATATTGAAAATTAAGGTTTAACCGTCGGTTCAAATTGCCGGGTCTGAACTGTTGGCCGAGTAGATAATATTAGGAATATAATATAATATCATTATATTATATTCAAGTATATATTGTTAATATAGATTAGAAAACTAAATCATTGTATTAGATTAGGAAACTAAATCTTTGTATTAGATTAGAAACCTTTTCCTTCTAGGAATTAGAAACCTTCTCCTTCTAGGAGACTACCTCCTCATTGTAACCTATAAATATGTATCTCTAGCATCATAATCAATTGAGTCATTCAATTCAATTCTTTTCTTCCATGTTTTGATTGACTTCGTCTATCTCTCCCTTTATTCTAATATAGTATCAGAGCATTAAGATCCATAGAAGAATTTCTCCGCGAAACCCTAGCGGCAAAATCCTAAGCCGCCCCACACCCTCACCACCTTGCTTCCGCCACAAACACCAAAACCCCACCGTCCTTCAACCTTGGCAAAAACCCTACTGCCATCACCACCCTTATTTACGCCATCAATCAACAAAAACACCACCCTCCTTCTTCCCTAAACTACTCAGCAAAACCCTCCTTATTCAAACATTCTTCTTCAATTTTTCTCTTATCTCAATTTAACGTTGAATATTATTTCTCTCCCTCATAATTCCTTTTTTTTTATCTCAATTTAACGTTGGGTATTATTTCTCCCCCTCATAATTTTTTTATCTCAATTTAACGTTGAGTATTATTTCTCCTCTTCGTAAGCCCGAATTTTTCTCGGCCATCATACGTAAGCCCGAACCTTTTTCGGCCATCATACGTAAGCCCGAACCTTTTTCGGCCACCATACGTAAGCCCGAACCTTTTTCGGCCGTCAAATGTAAGCCTGAATCTTTTCTCGGCCATCATACGTAAGCCCGAACCTTTTCTCGGCCGTCATATGCCTATCACCACAACCCCATCATCTCCGAAATGGTCATGCACCAACCTATCACCACCTCGGACGCGAGAAACGACACCACATCCGACACCACACATGTCCGAGAACACATCTTCAACTCATCATCAAACCCGGTTCATCTCATCACTCTCCAAGATTGGACTTATCCAAAGAACGTCCATCATGCGGGGGCATATTAGGAATATAATATAATATCATTATATTATATTCAAGTATATATTGTTAATATAGATTAGAAAACTAAATCATTGTATTAGATTAGGAAACTAAATCTTTGTATTAGATTAGAAACCTTTTCCTTCTAGGAATTAGAAACCTTCTCCTTCTAGGAGACTACCTCCTCATTGTAACCTATAAATATGTATCTCTAGCATCATAATCAATTGAGTCATTCAATTCAATTCTTCTCTTCCATGTTTGATTGACTTCGTCTAACCCTCATTATTCTAATAGATAAAACCGAATTCGAACTTTGAATCAGCAGTCCACAGTTTTGCTGGTTTGGCTGTTCGATAGTTCTCAATTTTTAACGGTTTGATCAACGATTGAAAACCTCCGATTCAAAAGTCTGAACTTAACTGTACGGCACGTCTACTTGCTTTTCAGTTTTCAAAAGAACATAGGAGTATTGATTATTAAATTTAGAAAAACGTAAATGTATGACTTCATTTCAAAATAAATATTTAAATTTAGAGTAATGTGAATTCAAACTAAATTTGTTGCTATAATCCTTCCTTAAAAATGTTCTTTTCGACTGGAGGCTAAAATGATGTATTCCCTCCGTTTAAGTTCAGTTTAAGTTATAATAAAATCTTCTCATATACCTAAATTTATAAAATTAGAATTACTTTTATATTTAGGTATTAGAGTAATTTATTACCTTCAAATTGTGAAAAAAAAATGTTCTTATACCTTAAGTTATAAGAGTAATTGTTGTAGATCTGAACTTGCTATTGCTAGAAACTCGAACGGTGATGGAATGAATTGGAGTGATGTCGCAGTGTTTGATGGAATAGAATGAATTGGAGTGATGTCGCAGTGTTTGATGGAATAGAAAAAGGAAGTAGTGGGCGTGGTTGCTGTGGTTTGAAGGAGAAGAAGAATAGCGAAGAAATGAGAGATTTTGTGTGTTGAAATTGACGTGAAAGATGTCGGCATCAGAGTAAAGGAATTTGAGTTTTTATGAGATTTTGATCTCAATTTTCAATAGTATGTGAGCTTTTAAGTCTCGCCTGAACTTTTATTCAAAATGATTTGGAATTAGGAGCTTCACGGAATTATTCCAAGAACAAATGATGAAAAAATAGTAAATAAGTGATGGTTGTGACTTATGATTATAATAAGTGAGTTTAATCATTAAAATAAAATTAATTTTGAGACTTTATAACTTTGAGTTAGTATCTAAAATATTTAAAAAAAAAAATGAGATGGGGAGAGTATGTATATCTTTGATTTTAGAGCATCCACAATGGTAAAGCTTTTTAGATAGTTTTTTTTTTATATTTTCTATGAGCCACATCATTATAATTCAAAACTTAAACATCTCAAGCACTTTTTCACAATGGTAAAACTCCTCTTTCAACTTTTTTATGAGTCTCATATGTAAAAAAGAGTGAATGATTTGCATAGAAAATATGTAGCATTAATGATAAAAATTAAAAGTAATTTCTTTGTAGAAAGAGCTACTCCCGACTAAGGAGCTCTTTCATCATTTTTACTGATGGTAAAAGCTCTGCAGAGCTTTTCATAAGAATAAAAGACTCAAAAACTCAATTGTGGATGCTCTTAGGTAAAAAAAAAAAAAACATAATTTGTGTATATCCTTAAATATACAATCAAGATCCACGAAATGAACTTTAAACTGATATTATCTTCTTATTATTTTTGTAAAAAATCGAACCATAAACTCTTGATAATACATGAAACATCTTCTCAACCAAAAAAAAAAAAACCATCACACACATATATTCACACTAAAAAGGAAAAAAAGATTGCTGACGTATGAATCCTACCTCCAACCATTCTCCCCACCTCATCCATTTCCCCTCTCTCTCTCTCACACCTAAAAACACACAGTACATTGTACACTATGCAATGTAAGTGTAACCCCTCATCACACACCCCACTGCAAAAATCTTTGCAACTTTTCTCTCTCTTCCCAAAACCTCTGTTTCAAAAGACCTTCAGTTCTCCCTCTCTTTTTCTTTACATTTTCCATGTAAATTCTCTCTCTACTCTCTCTCTTCTCCCCACATCTCCACCTTCTCGATTCTTTCCACCAAATACCCTCCTCAAAACTGCAAATTCGTTCACCTAATTCGCTGCACCTACTCCATTCGTCCCCACCCCCTCCCTCAATTTATACACAATTTTTCATCCTCAAAACCATAATTTCACAACCAAATTATAATATTTTTGATGGGTTTCAGTTAAAATTTGAAAAAAAAATGCAAAATTTGGAGATGACCCACGTGGTGGTGGACTTAGAATGCGGTTCCCGCCACCAACGGCGCCGTCCCACCGCCGTGAGCGACGGAGAGGAAGACAGCATCTGTTTTTCGGACGCCGATGACGACGGCGGGTCATGTTACTCTCAATTCTACTCGACTTACGCTGGCTCGTACGATGACCAGAGCAGCAGCTTTGATCACAACGAGATTGGACGGGTTTCGGATTCTCGGAGGGTGTCGTCGGTTGCCGGGTCGGATTGTTCGGTGGATATTGAAGGTGGGGTCCACGAATTGAAGCTGCATTTGGGGAAAGAAGACAGAGATTGTAGAATCTGTCACATGAATCTTGTTGGTGATGATGAGGATGGTGTTGATAATGGGGTAGCTTTGGAGTTGGGATGTTCTTGTAAAGATGATCTTGCTGTTGCACATAAGCATTGTGCTGAAACTTGGTTCAAGATTAAAGGAAATAAGTAAGTCAAATATTCAATCTTTTTTTCGTAATATTTCATTTTAAATTAGTATAATTGGTAATTTATTGGCTTTGGGCTTTGTTAGATTGTTCTTATATTGTTGCCGGTGGCGAGGCTAGGTAGAGCCGAAGGGGGTTGGCCGACCCCATGTTTAAAAAAAATAAAAAAATTACTAGTGTTATTATTGTAAATATATTTGAATATAAGGTAAAAATGTATATTTTTACAATCTGACCCCTTGATACAAAATAAAATTTTCACTATATTTATAAATTGACCCCCTACTCGTAAGATCCTGGCTTCGCCACTTATTGTTGCTCAAGTCTCTTTTTTTTTTTTTTATTAAGTCATTAAAGAAATAAGTACTGTATTATAAAGTTTCAATTGAGGTTGTGCACCTTATTATGGGACATAGGGAGGGAGTATGCAACGATAAGTTGACTCGGTTCTGCTTGAAGAATTTAAGCTTAAAGAGTTAACATTCTAAATTTATCCTGCATATTGGAAATCTGCATTTTGGTAAATAATGTTTGTTGTAGGGGTTATTTTCAACTTGCAAATTAAGTACCTATTCGTGAAAAATGAATATTTGGACACCTTCTGCTGAGCTCGAAGAGTCTACTTTTGAAAGCAAAATGTTTTAAGTAATACAACGAATTTCTGATTCTATCATAAACTTCATGGAATTTTTGTTATTTTAGAGTTTAGTGTATAAGGATGCAATTGAAAACTTGCAAAGTCTATTAACTTGGGGTTTGAGGCAAGAATATTGACATGGAATGTTGCAAAAGAGTGGAAAAATAAGAATAAGTTAAATTTAGAATGTTTTGACCTTGGAATAAATGTTGGTTAGTGGATTGAAAAGTAAAGGGGATTATGTTAAGTGTCGAAGATTATTGAAAAAGTAAAGCTAAAGTAGTTGAAAGAGTTGTCCCTGTTCCTAATGGCACCGACGATTCCATCTTCTTCTGTCCCTTTGTATGATCTAGTGAACAATCCGTCTTATTTTTTAGATTCCTCTTTTCTTTGCCAAAGTGGAGATTTTGACCCATAATAATTCATCCTTATTGTGTTATCTTTATTCCTTCTTTTTAAATTCTTCTGCATCACTTTATGTATATAATATCTTTCTTTTTCATGTTAGCTTACTCATGGTTTAAAGCACAATCATTCCATGGTGATTTTGCTGTGTAATTCGTTTATATTAAGTTACAGTAGTGAATCGTGTGATATATGACATGATGATGAAATTCTTGTTTTCCTTGGAGCATATAATTATGTTTTACTTTTGCACCATTATGCTACTCTTTAAGGACGATATTTTGGCTGACCTTGTCTCCCTCCCTCCCTCTCTCTCTCTCTCTCTCTCTCTCTCTCTCTCTCTCACTCACTCATTGTGTTCATATGTTAAGAGAAGATTGGAGAAATGTCTACAATTTTTTTTTTTTAAAAAAGGGTTTTTTTTCTCTTTCCTGTGTTGAATCCTAAAATCATTCCCGTGGTTTGTCAATCACTTACGGTAAATGTTTTTGTAGTAATGATCCAAAGCATCATGTAGAATAAATAACTCGAGGGTCGCTTTCCAAGTAGATTGTTAGTTGTCCTACTAATGAAAGATATTGGGGGCATTTGTTACTTAAATTTTGGAAATAGGGCTGCAAATGTAATCTCTTAAAAATAGGAAACGTACATGAAAATGAATTTTATTCATCCACATGCGTAGTTTTCCCCGATTTCTCGTTAATCAGGTGATAAACCAAAAATGAAGCAGCTTCTGGTGTCGTTGACTATCAAAAGTCATTTCCATTCGTTTCTTCCATTGACAGTAAAAGAGAATCATTAGTTTATTCCAATATTTCCTGTAAAGGATAAACATTTTCAGATTCTATTTTGCTTAGTTCTTAAGGATTAGTCTGGCATTCAAGAATCTGCCTGCCTTCCCATATTATCTTCAAAAGGAGACCCACCTCTCTTTTGTTTCCACCACTACTTGTCCCCACAACAGGAAAATGAATTGCAGTTATGTTGTTTACTTTATAGCCTAATGTTCTTATACTTTTCTTGTTATTGTAATTGACATGTATACCATGGTTTCTCATTAGCACATGGTCCATATTTAGCTGTCTTGCACATCCAGTTATTCTCTCTCTCTCTCTCACACACACACACATGATGTTTCGGGTACAAAATGTCACAAAATCCTTCGTTGTGAATCAACAATTGGCTACGTGTCTGTAGGCCTAGCAATTACTCCCTCCGTCCCGAAATGATCTTTCTATTTCTTTTGCCGTTACTACAAATGAATTTTGAGCAATAATTATACGTTGATTCCATTATACTAATGTAAATCTAAAACTTGTAATCGATACACCATCAATAATATTATCAATAACAAGTTTTACCTTTTCATTAGGATAATTAAATTAACCTAAAATAATTGTTTAAAGTTCATTCATAGCAGTGACAAAAAAGAGTGGGAAGATCATTTTGGGAAAGAGGGAGTAAATGATTTAAACCCCAGTCGAGATGGCTGAGGACAAAGTTTGTGAATCAATGATTGGCTACGTGTCTGTACTCCGCTCGCTTTTCATGTTGTCAGTGGTCAACATAAAAGCTAGGATGTTGGACCGAAATCACAACTAGTCAAGCAATTACACTAAACAATTTCGTTAGTAGTAATAATTATCGTTTATTTGACAATTTCATAATTCGCAGGACTTGTGAGATTTGTAACTCAATTGCACGGAACGTTGTTGGCTTCAATGAGACCACATCAATAACACAGCAAACAAATGAGACCAATGCCATGGCAACAACTGCAGCAGAATCTTCGACATCAGTATCCCCAACTACAGACAATAGCAGAAGAAGCTGCTTAAACGGTCACCGTTTCTTGAATTTCCTTCTAGCATGCATGGTTTTTGCGTTTGTCATATCCTGGCTTTTCCACTTCAACATCCCATCGTGAACAAGCTTGAGCAAATATTTAATCCCATCAGTGAATGAAAGAAACGACTATATTACCCCTGGACCTTGTTTTGTTTTGATTGTTTAAAAAGGCGTTTGACAAGGTGAAAGAATGATGTCTTCCAAGTCTTTTGGAGGTGCTGACCTGCAGGGGTACCATACCATTATACTCCTATCACCAATATTATCTTCGCAAGTATTATGAATCCATGTGTGTAGAGTTATTCCGAGTCTATTAGGCTTCCCATTTTCATTTTTTTTTTTTTTTTTTTTTTTGCCTAAAGATGGCCTTTTTGGCTTTTCTATTGTCACGGAATTTTCAATTTCATACCGAAGATCTACGAAAGAGGCTTTCTTGATCTTTAGAGTGTTTAGAAGAAACGGGCAGATGGATGTACATTTGTTGTGTAAAGTCAGATACAATGTAAACTTTTATGCAAGGTTCTTGAAGATGATCCAATGTTTACTGTCACTAGACAATCAGTGGCGGATGCAGGATTTATTTCCAGTGTTCGCCAAATTTTTTTGCCTACTAACATCATTCAAACAATCATTTTACTATGATGTATAGTATTCAATTTAAAAAGAAAAATGATAAAAAAAAAATGTAAAATATATTTGGAGAAATTACATTATATTTATATTTTCTTATTGTAACAATGAAATAAACTTAAAAAAATTATACCAAAATAGAAAAATTAGAACATACTGAAAAGAAATAAACTCACATTTTTCTAGAGAAAGAGCATTAATTTCGGAGAAAAAGAATCGTAATGGAAGTGGCTTTAAAAAGAATAAGAGAAGCTAATAAGTTTTGAACCTAAAACCTCTTGGTGATTCAGTCGTCTTCTTTTCTCCGTGCCAAAAGCTTTAGTTATAATTCTAGTAAGATTCAATATATTTATTCATAAATACTCGGTAATTTTTTTTTTAGAAAAATCCAGAGTGGGCCATGGTCTGGGCATACCTAGTGAAAAAAATTACAAATGAAAAAATAATAAAAATAACCAAAAATCTTTAAAAATAATCAAAATCATTAAAAATGTAAATAAATGTTATAGGGCGTTAGTAATTTAACGAGTTAAATACCTATTTAGTCATTAACCTATATAATTTGTTTTGTTTTGGTCACAATTTAAATTTTGTTAAAAATCATGAAAGTCAAAATTGATTGATTTTGTAAATCAAAATTTGCTCCGCTGACCACACCATCACTACTGCCCCCGGAATTGCCATGACCACCATCCCAGAAACCACCACCGTTACTGCCCTGAAACCACAACCATTTTACCACCATCACTGCCATGAAAACACAATCCCCGAAATTAATCTTCGTTCACATTTTACCCAGATTCCGATAGAAATAATTACACTATCATGTTTGAAATTCTTAAGAACATATAATATAATCTGCAGTGAAAGAATGGATCAACATACCTCCGGCCATTGCGCCGGAATCGAAATCGGAATGAAGTTGGAGTTGCACCGGCGGAGAACTTGAAATACTTCTAAACTCTTACTCCCTCTTTACTGATGGTGTGTATTTCTCAATGAGAATGAGTGAGTTTAGGGACCTACAAAGGCTTTAATTTATAGTATTTTTCCATCAAAGACAAGTTGCTGAACATGGGTAGCTTTTTTACGGTTTTCACGTTCATGTAAGTGGCTAAAGATGGTGGGTGATTATGAAGCGGTTGCCGGCGGTTGCTCCATCCACAATGTGGACCACTAATAGGGAAAAACCCAACATTCTCCCACTTGGTCCACAAACTCCACCATGTATCTCAACGAGGGACAAAATGCATGAATCATTAGATCATCTAACTACGAGTATTATCTTCCATGTATCACAATACATTCAGTACCTCAAACACTAACCCAAATAACTTAATGAATAAACCCTATGTTTATTCAAGGTCCAAACTTAATGATATTTTCTCGAAATGAATGTACACAACTGAATGAGAAACATCAACTGAAGTAAGAATTTCATCAAAATAACAAACGTAAGTACAATGAATATTTACATAAAGGAACCAAGTCCCATTCTAACTACATGATCCTTAAAACTCTTTGGTGGTATGCCATTAGTCAAAGGATCGGCAACCATCAACTCAGTGCTAACGTGCTCAATTACCACTTTATTTTCCTTAACACGTTCTCTAATGGCTAAGTACTTAATGTCAATATGCTTACTTCGACTACCGCTTTTGTTGTTCCTAGCCATAAAAACAACAGATGAGTTGTCACAATACAATCTCAATGGTCTAGAAGCTGAATCAATGATTCTAAGCCCGGACATGACTTCAACTACACATCGTGTGAGGTAGCCTCAAAACACGACACGAACTCGGCCTCCATAATGGAAGTAGTAGTCAAGGACTGCTTCACACTTCTCCAAGATATAGCTCCACTGGCTAACATGAAACTATACGCGGATGTTGATTTGCGAGAGCCAACACAGCCGGCGAAATCTGAATCGGAGTAGCCAATCACCTCCAAATTATCGGTTCGTCTATACATGAGCATGTAATCCTTCGTTCCTTGAAGGTATCTCATGACCTTATTTGCAGCTCTCCAGTGGTCAATTCCTGGGTTACTCTAATATCTCTAAAGCATCCCAAAACAAATGCAATATCGGGTCTGGTGCAGACCTGAGCATACATAAGGCTTCCAACAGCTGAAGCATATGGAATGTATTTCATTTGTTCCCTTTCGAGCTCATTCTTGGGGCAATGGTCTAGGCTAAACTTGTCACCCTTCACAATGGGTGCTACACTAGGTGAACAATCCATCATCCGAAATCTCTCTAAAACTTTGTTGATATAGGTCTCTTGAGACAAACCCAATATGCCTCGAATTCTGTCTCTATGGATCTTAATGCCAATGACATAAGATGCCTCTCACATATCCTTCATATCAAAGTTTTTCGAGAGAAATTGTTTCACATCGTATAGCAATCCTTTATCTATCATTGGTTGCAAGCAAAATATTATCCACATATAACACAAGGAAACAAATCTTGCTCCCACTAACCTTGAGGTATATGCATTGATCCATAACGTTCTCTTCAAACCCAAATGAAGTGATGACGTTATGAAATTTTCTATACCATTGGCGGGAAGCTTGTTTCAGTCCATATATAGATTTATTAAGCTTACATACCAAATGCTCACCACTACTAGAGGAGAATCCTTCGGTTTGTTTCATATAAACCTCTTCCTATAGATCACCATTAAGAAAAGTCGTCTTCACGTCCATTTGATTTAACTCTAAATCAAAATGGGCTACCAATGTCATAATTAATCGAAGGGAATCTTTCTTAGATACAGGGGAAAAGGTTTCCGTGTAATCGATTCCTTCTCTTTGTGAGAATCCTTTGGCAACAAGTCTTGCCTTATATCTCTAGATGTTGCCTTATGAGTCTTTCTTTGTTTTGAATACCCATTTACATCCAATGGCTTTTACACCATCTGGCAACTCGACGAGATCCCAGACTTTGTTAGTTGCCATATAATCCATCTCATCTTTCATGGCATTATACCATAAGTTTGAATCGTTAGAACTTATGGCTTGTGAAAACGTTTCAGGATCATTTTCGGCTCCAATATTGTAGTCACACTCTTGTAGATACACGACATAGTCACTAGGAATTGCTGACCTCCTTGCCCTTATAGATCTTCTTAAAGCTGGATCAACATTATCCTGAGGAGCAAGATCATGTTGTTCAACAGGTTCAAAATTTTCATGTATCTGTTGAACTTCATTTATTATTGGATTAGGATCAGCTCATGGTGCTTCTAGAACTGGTTCTTCAACACGTTTTTGTTCTTGAGGAGTGTTGTTAACAATATTGACCGGTTCATAACTTGAAGTGGTACACTGAGCATCAGAATGATCTCCTTTGATCAATGTCCAAGGATCGATCGCTCCCACTGATCAAGTCATTCTCAAGAAATTTTGTATTTCTTAATTCCACAAACTAGTGTTGTAAGATGGACAATAAAATATATATCCCTTATACCTTTCAGCATATCCAACAAAATATCTACTTATGGTCCTTGGGTCCAACTTCTTTTCTTGTGGATTATAGATTCTCACTTCGGACGGACATCCCCAAACACGTACATGTCGCAAATTGGGTTTCCAACCTTTAAATATATCAAATGGTGTTTTTGAAACGGCCTTAGTTGGAACTCGGTTCAATATATACGTAGCCGTCTTTAGTGCTTCGCTTTTCAAGTACCGAGAAAGTTTGGATCTAGCAATCATGCTACGCACCATGTCCGATAATGTTCGGTTTCTCATTTCTACTACTTCATTCTGTTGTGGACTACCTGGCATATTATATTTCGGAATAATACCATTCTTTCGAAGAAACCTTCATTCTGTTGTGGACTACCTGTCATATTATATTCCGGAATAATACCATTCTTTCGAAGAAACCTCGCAAATGGACCAGGTGCTTGTCCATTTTCAATATATCTACCATAGTACTCTATGCCTCTATCTGATCTCACGGTCTTAATTTGCTTGTCGCATTGTTTCTCTACTTCTGCTTTAAACACTTTAAAAGCATTAAGTGCTTCATTCTTATTGTTAAGCAGGTAGAGATACATGTATCGCGAGTAATCATTTATGAAGGAGACAAAGTACTTGTCACAGTATGCATCCATATCTGGAATACAAATATCTGTATGTATGATTTCCAATAAACCTAAGCTTCTTCTGGCACTTTTTTTTTGACTTATCAGTCTGATTACCCTTAATGCAGAGTCTGTAAAATCTAGAGTACTAAGCACTCCATCATTTACTAACTTCTTAATTCTATTAATGGAGATGTGTCCCAATCTCCGGTGCCACAACATAGAAGACTCTTCATTCATAGCACATCTTTTGGTACCAGTATGAACGTGCATAGCAGAGTAGTCATCATCATTTTGCAAATTGAGGTTGAAAAGACCATTTGATAAAACACCTTCCAATAACATTTGATTTGAAAACTAAATCAAAACCATTTTCTGAAAAGTTAAAGGAATAATCATCTGATACAAGTCTAGAAACGAAAATTAAATTCCTAGAAAAACTGGGAATATAAAAAGTCTTTTTCAAACTTAAATGAAAACCACTACTTAAATTAAATTGCACGTTCTGACGGCTTCTACACATGAAGGCGTCTGATTTCCTGAATAGACGTTGCATTCATTTCCCACTGGCTTTCGCAAGTTTTGTAATCCCTGCAATGAAGTGGTAATATGAATTGTAGAGCCAGAATCAATGCATCATGTATTAAGATTTACAACATTCATATTGGATTCATAACAAACAAAAGAATGTTTAGTACCTTTCTTACAATCCAACTCTTGAACTTAGGACATTGTTTCTTAATGTGCCCCTTCTTTTTGCAAAAGAAGCACATAGGATCCTTCTTAATGTCCTTGTTGGGAGGGATTTTTCCCTTCCCCTTGTCCTTAGCTTGATCCTTCTTCTTGTTCTTTCAAATTGTATTGAAATTCACACTCTTCTTTTCCTTATCCTCCATTAGCAGCCTGCCCTCTTCCTGAACACACATGGTCATCAATTCATTTATTGTTCATTTACCCTTATGTGTGTTGTAGGATATATTGAAGGGGTCATACTGGTGAGGTAAGGTGAAAATGATATAATGAACCAAGAAGACTTCCGACATCTCAACTTCTAAAGCTTTCAATTGAGCCGCAATATCCATCATACGCATGATATGATCACGCACACCCTTAACACTTTTAAGCCTTAGGGATGTAAACTGCATGATGAGGGTGCTTGCCATTGACTTATCTGAAGTGGCAAACTGATCATCAATAGCCTTTAGTAATTCCTGAACCTTTTTGATATGCTCGACTGAACCCCTTATTCCAGCAGAAATTTTTGTCTTTATGAAACTCACACATAGACGGTTAGATCGGTTCCATTTTTCATAAAGATCAACATCATCCAGAATGTTAGTCTCAGTAATTTGAAGGGGTTCATTCTTTCTTATGACATAGTCAAGGTCCAACCACCCTAAATGGAGGAGAACTCTCTCATGCCACACTTTGTAGTTGTCCCCTTTAAACTTGAAAATATCACATTTCATATCAGAGTAATCAAAAGATTGAACTGCTGCAATAGTTAAGTGTCAATTCTCATGTTAATAAATTTGAGGCTAGTAATTATAACATGTTATACCAATATAAAAACATGCAAAATATGAACCTAGTGACATAAAACTTGCATGTGGACTAAAACTCTAATTCAATTAGATTTATTTTAACTTTATGATAAAACCATCAAACTTGTTTTCCTTTTCTAATTTATGTGGGTAAATTAGAAAATATAGTTTGATATTTTATCCTACTTGATCATACACAATATAATAAAAATTCATGTGGGGTAAAATTTATTATATAAAGTATGATTAATTACAATTAATGTTCATTACAAATTTGTGATCCAAAATTTAAATATATAATTTTAACTAATTAAAGATGATGTGGCTATTTCATAATTAATTAAAACCATATGGATCACATAAACATTAACAATTATTGCATAAATCGCAAGCAATATTTTATGAATTTATTTCAAATGTACTAGTGTTTTGTCCAACTTAAGATGACATGCATAAATAGGTAATTAATAATTTATACAAGTCAACTAAATGACATAATGTGAGTACATATAAATTCATAAAGAGACATTATTTTATTAATATAGCATGCATATATTTAAACAACCTTGTATGTACATAAATCCTCAAAATATACATACATAACTTAAGCATGCAATTAATAATTTGTTAATGTGCTTAAATTTGTATACTCCCTCCGTCCCATTAAGTGCTTCACCCTTTTGGATGGGCACGGGAATTATGGAACCATTATTTATATTCAAAAGTAATAGGAGAGAGAAAATTTAATCTTCAATTAGGGGAGGGAGGGAAAACTAAAGCAAACACTAATATTCCCACCAAATTTCAAATAACACACTGTTCCTTGAAAATTCAAATTACAAAGTCAGTTTAAGATTACAGCCACTGAGAATTTAAACATTCCCTCCATAATTACATTCCCTCCATATTTATAAACCAGTTTCAACCAAAAATTACATACTCCACCTATACCAAAAGATCTTCCAGCAACAGCAAGCACTAATACTCCCAGTTAAGATCAAAAGTTCTTCCAGCAAGAAGAACATCTTGAACAGCAAAAAAAAAAAAAAAGAGAAACAGCTGTGGCAAAAATGGAAGAACCCAGCAGCAGAAGAAGAGGAGAGTGCAACTTGTTAGCCAAACCAAATTTGACTTCAAATCAAATGAACATGCTGGGCCAATTCTTGATCGAAGCTTTGGTGGATGGGAAACTTCCTAGAGGTTATATTCAAGTGGCTGCAACAAAATTTGGAATAACAAGGAGGAGAGTGTTCACAAGCTGGGCAGGGACAAGAGTTTGAAGGCATGATGCATGAAATGAACCTTCTTCACATGTCATTAGGTAATGGTATGTAGACCATTAGGACATGTATCTACTCTCAGAAAAATATCATCACTGAGTAGTTTTTGATTGGTCTTTTGTACTCTCAGTTAAGATGTCATCACTGAGTAGTTTTTGATTGGTCTTTTGTACTCTCAGTTAAGAATCATCATAGAGCACAATTGAGCCAATCTTTTGTACTCTCAGTTAAGAATGCAAATATTTTCTACTCTCAGTTCAGCATCATCATAGAGTAGTTAAGAATCATCATAGAGTAGTTGAACATGCCAATCTTTTCTACTCTCAGTTAAACATGCCAATTTTTTCTACTCTCAGTTCAAAATCATCATAGAGTAGTTAAGAATCATCATAGAGTAGTTAAACATGCATCTCACCAATTCAAACTCAACATAAGCATATCACAATTCAGGCACAAAGTTCAGTGTTCATAAGAGTTTGAAGGCATGATGCATCTCACCAATTCAAACTCAACATAAGCATATCACAATGCATATCACAAAGTTCAGTTCCAGCAAGAAGAACATCAGAAGAAGAGGAGAGTGCAGACCAAGGCAATCACAGTTCACACCAAAGCAGTTAAGAGTGAGCAGTTCAACAAAAATCACAAAATAGGTCAAGAAGCCATATTCATCATTTCACACAGTAATTTCAACCAACTCCCAACAATGTACTCAAACTAGAAAAAGATTTGAATTTCGAAAAGAAAACATGAACTCCGTTCCTTGAGCCAACGTTGTACGGCGGGACGGTCTGAAACCCAACATCAACAAGTTTAGCCTGTGGCTTGCAACCTTTTTCGGAAGGGTGACATAGCGGAGTTACGGAATGGGGGAGTCCATTCATAGGCGAGTTATCCTCCTTAAATCGATAGTACATTTGTGGACCATTTCGAGCAAATATCTCATCGAGCTCCTTCGACAAAGACCACCATGGCTCATTAAAAACTGATAATGGAACGATACTCAGGTTTGGTTGAGGTAGGGTTTCCCCAAAAATGTTTTGATACACTTCTGTTTCTTCCACCACCGAAGGAATAGGTTCCCCCACCACCGATTCACCATTAAAGTACAAAAAAGGAGAGAAATTTGACGAATCACCGGCAACGATTGAAACATCGTTCGTCGCTATGGACGATTCATCTGAGAAATTGATAGGTTTGGTCGAATCCATTCGACAAGGAGAACAAAGAGAAGAGAAAATCGAAGATTGGATGTTATAATTTCTGGTGTAATCGATGAGGGAGACGGAGAGAGAGAGGCTAGGGTTTCATCGTAAGATGAACACGATTGGGACGAGAGAGAAAATGTGAGGAGAGAGAGAGGCTTTTGAAAATGAATTTTGGGTTATTAATTTTGGGTTGGACTGATAATTTGGGTTGGGTAAGGGTTAATTAAATTTGGATTTAGTTGGGGTTAATTAAGGGTTATTGTTAATGAAGTGGGCCCCACCATTAAAATAATAATATTTTATGTCCAAAAAAGGAAAGGTGAAGCTTCTAACGGGACGCCCTTTTGAGTAATTGGTGAAGCTTTTATTGGGACGGAGGGAGTATTATGTATAATTAATCTAAGTACATATAATAATCTGATTTACATAATTAAACACATTTAAACTAGAGTTATTGTTTATTAATAACATAGGGTATCTGTATATCAAGTTAGAAGTCAAACATCAACTATAATACTCTCTCCGTCCCGGCCGACTTAGGACTTTTTGCCATTTTGGGCGTCCCACCCGACTTAGGACGGCCCAAAATGGAAACCTTAAATCACTATTCTCTCCACTCATTCTCTCTCCTACGTTATTTTAATATTCACAACACCATTATAATTTACTATTCCCTCCACTCATTCTCTCTCCTATTTTTAAATTACACTCACAACATTTACCTTTTTCTTAATCCCCGTACCATTTCAAAAAACCCTAAGTGGGCTGGGACGGAGGGAGTATACAGTAGTATTATTATGTACCGGATACATAGGTACAGGCTATTCCATTCACTAATTAACAAGTACTCCCTCCGTTTCAATAGTAGCTTCCCATTTTGCTATTTTGGGTGTCCCGTTAATAGCTTCCACTTTCCTTTTTTGGCAAAGGAATCTTTACTATTCCCTCCACTCATTCTCTCTCCTACATTATTTTAATACTCACAACACTATTATAATTTACTATTTTCTTCACTCATTCTCTCTCCTATTTTCAAATTACATTCACAACATTTTTACTTCCCCCTCATTTTATTAATTTGCGTGTAACCCAAAAATTGGACAACTTATTGGGACTGGGACGGAGGGAGTATAGTCTAGCCCAATTCAGCATTGCTTAGATATAGATACTTGACAGGCTATAATTGAACTTCAACAAAAAAGACAAAAAAAAAAAATTGAATGTGCTTATCTGTACCCACTTCCAAATTCCATTCTTATATATTTCCTCCGTTTTAAAATGTTTGTCCCATTTAATTTTTTTATTGAATTTTGATCACAAATTTATGAGAGATTAATTATGTTCATGAAATTCTAAAAGTTGTTGTTGATAATATTATTAATGGTGAATCAATAGAAATTTTTAGAATTTCATGAACATAATTAAATTGTCATATATTTGTGATCAAAATTCAACAAAAAAATCAAATGAGACAAATATTTTGAGACGAAATGAGTAATTAAAATATCACTTTTCAGTCATCATGGATGGAAAGGATAACATATGGAAAATTTAAAAGTGCCTGCATACTTCTTCTTCTTCCTTTCGACGGGTCAAGATTAATCCATTTACGACCCGACGATATTTTCAGATTCCAACAATCAAATTCAAGTTAATCTATATTGGAATCGAAACGAAGTCGAAGTTGCACCGACGGAGAACTTGAAATACTTCTAAACTCTTACTCCCTCTTCTCCAAATGCTTTAATTTATAGTCTCTTTCCATCAAAGAGAAGTTGCTGAACATGGATAGTTTAATACGGTTTCTACTTTCATGTAAGTGGCTAAAGATGATGGATGGTTACGGAGCGGTTGCTCCATCCAAAATGTGGACCACTAATAGGGAAAAACCCAACAGATTCAACACATTCAAAACCCGATATATCCAACGCATTCGAAAATCCAATGCAAAATTAATTCAAGACCTTCAATAACCCATCACAAAACATATTCTAGCCATTCAAACCAAATCGGGGTACTTCTCCCAAATCTGCACCAAATCAGGCTCTTCCTCCCAGATCTGCACCAAAATTGATCTCCCATATTCAGATCTACGTGCCAGGTAAGGTGGGGACGATGGTGGCAGCGAAGGTGAGACGAGCCGGAGGCTGGGCACTTCATTCCGGCGAGAAAGAGATGACGGGACTTGAACGGGAAGTGAGCCGAGGGGAAAAGATGGGGAGGGTGAAGTGAAAGAAGAGGGTGAAATGGTATGAAGGGAAGGTGCCGGAGGCGGTGTTGGTGTGCAGGTGGGGAGGGCGCCGGGGGATGATTTTGTTGAGGTTGAAGAAGAATAAGGGAAGAGGTTTAGTGACCAAATGGGTATTTAACTCGTTAAATTACTAACGTTCTCTAACGCACTCTAACGTCCCTCCACATTTTTAATGATTTTGGTTATTTTTTAAATAGTACTCCCTCAGTTCACTTACATACTTCACACTTTCTATTTTACATACTTCACACTTTCTATTTTGGGCGTCCAATTACATACTTCACACTTTGTTTCTTTACCCAAAATGAAAAGTTTTTATTATTAAAAAATTAACCCTACCTCACTCATTCTCTCTCCTACATTATTTTAATACTCACAATACTATTATAATTTACTATTCCCTCCACTCATTCTCTCTTCTATTTTACTTTTACACTCACAACATTTATATCATTATTTTTTTTCTTAATCCACGCGTAAACAGTAACTGTGAACTATGTAAGTGGACGGAGGGAGTATGTATCTATAGTATAAATGGAAGGGGTGCTTGCTACAGTTGTATCTACAGTTCCAAGCGGTGAAATTTCCATTTTGCCCTCATACATTTGTCCCTTTCCCATTTTGCCCTTAAAAATTATTTTTTTTTTAATTTAAAAAAAAATTAAAAAAAAAATTTAAAAATTACATGACCTTGAACACTGGCATGTGCTAGTATAATAATATAATAATGATCGTTTGCATTGTATAAATGTTAATGTGTAATTACAATAAACTCTTCAAAGAACATTGGCTTTGTTTCTGATACCTGGCTATATGTAAAGTTATTTAGTTTCACAAGTTGTGTTTTAATTAGACTGATTTGAAACCTAATTCTAATTACGATTAAGAAAAAATGCAGCCCACTTATGCAAAGGATTTGGGGCATGTGCAGTTCAATTGCACAACAGTGCTAGTGAGGTGTACGGTGGGGATCAAGTACGGGCTAATCCGGCGGGCTGGAAATGACGAGTCGAGCAAAATGTCATTAATAATGGCTAAAATGAGAGTCATCGAGATTCAAATGAAAGTCGAGATCGCGGGCCACCGTACTAATGTGCGGTTGAACCGCACATGCCCTCGATCCCTTATGCAAACTTCAGTCCGACAACTTAGTCCAATTCTTCTTTTTTTCAGAAACAACTCGGTCCAATTTGGAAGACTTAACAGAATAATTTTCATAGCAATTGAGCATAATAATATTCTTGAAAAAAAATGATTATAAAAACTTGATTTATTGAAGATTTTTATTCAAAGAATATTCGACGGATGTTATTTAAGATACAACACTTTAATGCATGCA
This sequence comes from Adenophora triphylla var. japonica, assembly GCA_022495995.1. NCBI lineage: Eukaryota > Viridiplantae > Streptophyta > Magnoliopsida > Asterales > Campanulaceae > Adenophora > Adenophora triphylla. Next base: position 56,410 of record JAFEMH010003283.1, on the reverse strand, counting down.
CACAGATATACTCATAAATTTACGAGTGTGAATAAACAATCAAATATCAAATGGATTAATCTTATTTTATTGCCGTGAAGTTTACGTGAATAATCACTTGGGGGTTGGGGATTAGCCGATTGGGATGTATAATTTTGTTTTTCTTACTTTACGACTTAGACTTTCAATTTTGAATCAATTTGAAACTTGGCCAAAATTTCTGTTAAATTTTGGATGAAAACATCGAATGGCTATTTTCTCTTGATTTTTTTTTATTTATTTATTTATTTATTCTCTTTCACATGTTAATACATTGAAGGCATGTGATTTACTTATTTTTTACATATTATACCATTATTATTATAAAATTATACTGTATTTATAAATTGTGATATTTATTTTGACATGGATAAAATAGTTAATACTAAAACTTTCAACTACCTCGGTGAACGGAATAAAAATGACGGGTAATGCCCAACATATAAAGCCCAACACTCCAGGTATCATAAAGACACAGTTACTAAATGGGGCAATCCAATTACTACGTCCCCATCGACCCAAACATTATGGATCAGTCGACATATCTCATTGTTCGAGCATCCTTGATCCTGATCTATCTTTGTCCGACATATGATCATCTAATTGGGCAATCTCTACCGGTCCAATGCACGAAGTCAGGTCAAACTCGAATACTCAGGCGAACTCGACGTACAGAAATGTGCGTGTATTTACCACTTAATTTGTAACCGTATGCTACAATCACGGAGATCGTTACGCCTGCATTGTCTTCACGATTTAAGGGATTTATTACGATCCTACACCACGACTATATATAGCCAATTACATCCAACGTAAAAATGTAATGTATTCTTGGCTATTTTGAGATTACTTTACTTTCATATAGTTCTATACAAACTCATAACACCACATCTCATCATCACGCCGGAGGGTGTTAGCCGGAGATCACCCAGGCTAGTCGTTTGTTCGTGGTTTCAGGTCATAGTTGCTAAAGATCAATTTATTGTTGGACTAAGACTGATCTTGATCATTTCCTGCGTCATCAGTTTGATTTCATTATCGGAAAACGATCACGCTAGACCTTGAAACTTCGCCTAGTCACAAACATGGTCTTAGATGGAAATACTACTACTGCCTCCGGTGAACCACAACGTGAGAATGTTGGGGGAAACATCGATGTGGGTACGGGGAATCGTACTGCTAACTTACCTCCTCCTCCACAAGGCCACCCCAAAGGAGGGCCACTCGCTCCAACAGCGTGGCCAATGGAATGGGGCTGCAAGATAGGAGGAAAGAGAAGAAGCCCCTGCCTAATCAAGCAGTGAGCCAGCAAGTCAAAAGGATCCACACAGGTCGACCAGCTGCAGGCGACATTGCAGGTCCTCCAGCTTCTCACCTTGGTAGGAAGGAGATCTTACTAGAGCGGGCTAGGATGCTACAGAGTTTACTCGAGGTACAGAATGAACTGCTCGAGCTACCTGAGTCTTCTAAGAAGGACAACAGAAGATCACAGAGGGTAGCCCCTTCTCTCACCTCGCATAGGCGTGCTAATGAGGCACCTAGGCCGTCGGGGGAAGAGAGAAGGAATGAAATGCCTCCTCCTACCCACATCTCTATAGACCGAACTGGCGACCTAAAGGATAGGCTCAACCAGCAAAGAGAGCAAGAAGCCGACTCAGCTCAGAGAAGCCAGCTTGAAGCTGATAGGGTTCAGTGTAGGTCACCATAAAGGGGAGAAAGGTCGCTTCCCCGACGATAAAGGAGAGAAAGGACCCCTCCAAGAGAGGAAAGATAGGGGACGCTCTCGAGAAGAGAGCACCACCGTGAAGAGAGACAGAAGTCTAACTCGATCTCTCACCAAGGAGGCGACCTAGACTTTAGGGAGATTCTCAATCTGAAAAGAAGATTGGATGATATGGAGGCAGATCGGAAAGCAACCAATGGGAAGGTCGAACAAAATGATTGTACTCTTCGACCTTTGGCCAAGGACATGCTCGATAAAGGACCTCCTGCAGGGTTCAAATTGCCCGTGTTAGAAAAGTACTCAGGCACGACTAACGCCTTGAATCATATGCAACACTTTGAGGCCACTATGTGTTTGGTCTCTTCTGAGGATGACATGCTATGCAAGGCATTAACCAGCACCTTCACAGGTGTAACACTGACTTGGTTCTGTAGTCTATCTACTGGCTGCATTACCTCATAGAGTTATATGAGGAGGAAGATCCTAGAAAGGTTCTCTAGAGCGGGGGCCCGCAAGAAGACAGTGACCGACTTGAATAACATGACTCAAGGCAAGACAAAGAGTACCATAAGTTAGTTCACCAGGTTCAAAGAGTTGGTCGACCAAATCGAGGAAGACCTTACGGATAGGGAGGTCATCAACTGCTTTAGGATGGAGTGTCCTCTCCCGATCTGGATTATGAGCTCCAAGTCCGAAGGGCGACCACGAGGAAGGAGTTGTTTGAGAGGGCCTATGATGTGGCCGTGGCTGAAGAACGGAAAGAAAGAAAGAAGGATAAAGGCTTCAAACATTCTGAAGTTTGTGAGTCGACAAAAGGGGGACAGGTAAAGAATGACAAAAACAAAGGGAAAAATAAAACTAGGGCGACTGAAAGAGTGCCTGAAAGCTTCACCCCACTCACGATTAGTCGGACAGAGATCATGAACACGGTCGACCTAGGCCCTCCTGCCCCAATGAACACCCAAAATAAGTTCAGAAGGGATAATGGTAGGTACTGCGAGTATTACAAGGACACCGGGCACACCACGAAAGAGTGTATGAGCTTGAAGAGGATCATCCAAAAGTAGGTGAATGAAGGAAAGTTAGATAGGTTTGTGAAGGGAGATCGTCATGCAGGAGGAGATTGATCTACAAAGCCGAGGCAACCAAGATTAACTTTGGGCGTAATTGCTGAAGCGGCAAGCAACACAACGCTCAAACACAAGATTTTCCAGCAGAGTAAAGCTCCATATGTACCCCCTAAAAGTTGTGTTTTCTAGTTGAGTAAAGTTGCGAGAGAATAGACATTGGTGATTTCAGGGCTCATTGATGACTGTTATGGCTGTTACACGAAACGAGCTGACTCGGGCTTGGCTCGTAAAAGCTCTAGTTCGAGTAGGCTCGAGGTGAACTCGAGCTCGAACCGATTTTCAAGCTCTTTTTTTTTCGAGCCGGCTCGTGTTCGGCTCGTATATTCGATGAGCTCTGACCGCAACTCATTTGAGCTCGGCTCGTTAAGCTCGAATGAATTTTGTCCGCGAATGACTTGTTTAGGCTCGAGATCAATTACAACTCGAATTAGTGCTCGAGATCAAAACTTCAAAGCTCGGCTCGGCTCGTTTACAGCCCTAATGACTGCACGTCTAGCAGGATATTGATCGACACGAGGGCATGCAAAGACATCCTATACTAAAAGACTTTCCTAGACATGGGTTTGACAGACGTCAGGTTGTCGCCTTACTTAGGTCGACTGGAGAGCTTCACCAACCACAGAGTCGAGGCAAAGGGCTAGATAGAGCTCGAGGTAGACATTGGACAACATTTCTTGAGGACCACAATTAAGGTAACATTTATAGTCATTGATGTTATAAGTGATTACCATGCTATACTGGGTATACCTGGACAGGTCACACTAGGAATGGTGCCCTCCATCCCTCATCAAAGAGTTAAGTTCCCCACCGTGCTAGGAGTTGGGTGCGTTCTAAGGACAGCTAGGGAATATCTGGATCATGTGCTTCGCTCTAAGAAGAAGAGGGAGTTAGAGATAGACACTCCAGATGCCAGCTGGAAGTTCTCAAAGTCTGTCACCAGTACTTCCAGATTATCTACGATCAAGTATGTAGAAGTGGCGACCTATCCCTCACATGACCACGTCATGACTGAGCCGACACGTCCCTCTGAAAACATTTGGGTCGCAACAGATACAGTTTTGGTTGACCAGATCATCATTGGCGATCAATGCCTCCAAGTTAACCAAAACTCAGGGACCTCCAACGGGGAAATAGCTGATAAGCTAGATGATATGATCGAGGTATAAGCTCCACACTTGGGGGAAAGAAAGGGGTTCAGAGAGATCATCATTGAGACTCTGCAGTTTAGAGGCGGCCAAGAGCTAGAACAAGTAGACGAGCCGGAAGATGTAGAGGTCAACCCATCTTACCCAGAGTAGAAAATCAAAATAGGGAGACAGATGTCACCAGAAGAAAAGGTGGAGATAGTCGACATATTGAAAGAAAGTACAAACTTTTTTGCTTGAAAGGTATAGGATATGAGGGGAGTCAAACAAGAGATCGCAGTGCATCGCCTTGAAGTCAACCCCACCATAAAAATCAAAAGCCAAAATCTAAGAATTTTTGCTCGCCACAAAGAAATGGCCATCAAACAGGAGGTAAACAAACTTCTTAGTGCAGGTATAATTAAGGAGGCATCCTGCACTACTTGGCTGGCAAACGTAGTAATGGTTAAGAAGGCCAATTGAAAGTGGAGGATGTGTGTCGACTTCACTGATCTGAATTTAGCATGCCCAAAGGAAAGTGATGTGACGAATTTTGTATATATTATTTCCCTCATTTTCCTATGTATTTTCATTCATTTTGATGTACTTAGACTAGATTTGATGAAATTGGAGCATTATTTATCATTTGAGCTTTTATTGTAATCCGGGGGTAAAATAGTCGTTTATTTAGTTATTTTTCCGAATTTATTTTTGGTGAGCTTCAAAGTCATGCCTCGAGTATCAAAGCAAAGTCAAAGTCAACCGAAGCGGATGAGTATAGGGTCCAAACTGCAAATCAGCGAAGTTTCAAGGACCAAGATGCAGAACAAGAGAGTTCTGACCAAAGTGAAAATAGGAGTTTTAGGAAACTAAAATTTCCTAAACTCAAATACTGAGCACGTGCACGTGAAGACCAAGGAATTAGGCGCTTTGACCGAGGCTAGGGGGGACGGCTAATGGATTTAATTTTTTTTCTTTTTCCTTTTTCTTTTTATTATTATTAGTTTAGGTTTTTAGAATGAAGGAGTATATATACTCCTTTTAACAATATTTTTAGGGTTTATCTAGAGTTTTTATTTTTCCCTAGAGAGCTTGAGTTTTTCTATGGAGGCTTAAACTCACTGCTTTGAATTTGATTTCTTGAACCCCTATTTACCAATTTGAGGTATTTTTCTTTTCAATCTGTTTATCCCTGTTCATAATTTTACTTGTGTTTATTTTAGATTTATAACTAGGGTTTGTGAACCTGATCAATTCACTAGTTCTTTTTATGAATCTTTGCTAGAATTTTCTATGACTGTGCCAGTGTAGGAAATTCATGAGTAGCATCTTTACGATTTATGCATGTGCCATGGTAAATTGTGAAGTGGATAAAATTAGATGATTATCTGTGTGAAATAATCATAGAAAGCATTCTTGATCTTAGTTTCTCAAACCGTTCATCAATTAATTCTGCGATCTAGACTGTGCCAGTTATATTAATTTATTAATTAGGGTTTCTAGTGAGTGTGCCACTGCTAGTAACTATTCTGAAAGAAGAAACAGAGATTGAAACAGATCTTGTGATCAGGTGAATAGGGTGACATTGAAAAGAGATATCAATGATAATTGGCTAATTAGGTGGGGACGGAATCAAATCTAAAGTGTTTCGAAATTATTGTTTTTGCTCTTAGTTAGTTTAATTTCTGTTTTTAGGAATTAATTCATCAACAAACAAACCCCCCATTTGTGTGTGACTAGTTCGTAATCAATAACCGTTCTTCAGTGGTTCGACCCTGGACTTACCTTTGCTACATTCTTGTGGCTGAGTTCCGGTTTAATTTAGTAGATGTGCGACTAAGCCTACCAAATTTTGGCGCCGTTGCCGGGGAACGGTGTAATTGTTTACGGACTTATTCTTTTCTTAATCTATTTTTTTTCTTGTTTCCTTTTTGTTAAGTTTTTTTATGTCATCTTTTTCTTAACCTTGTTTGACTATGGAGGGTGATGAACAACGAATGAATTTTAATGTTTTTGATGACATGAAATTTGTGTTGGAGAATGCTTTAAGATTTGTAGAGTTAGAATTTGATCTTTCTGATGAGCTGAAGGAGGCGGTAATGGGTCTTGCTGATGTGCTTGATGTTGATAAGGCCAAGGAACCGAGTGAATTTAGGGGAGAGGTCCTCAATAAAAAGAAAAAGGCTACAATAATTTCTTGGAATGTTTCCAAGAAAAAGAAAAAGAAGATAAGGGCCAAGAAAAAGGCCACAATTTTTTTTTTGGGATTCCCCCGATTTAATCAAGAATTGTATATATATGTGGAAAATTGTGGGTATTTGTACTCGTGAATGTGCGAGGTGGGCCAAGGGAAGAAAAGTTAAGACAAAAACAAGGTGGCCACCTCGAATTTCCATTGAAGTGGGAATCCGGTCGGGCTAACGACCTTAACCAGATGCGCTTACCGGGAGGCAACCCGGAAATCTCTTTGTTTAATTCTTTGTTATTTTTTTTTATTTTTTTATGATTTTGTGTTGAATTGGTGCTACTGAGGTTTTTTGGATTGTGGTGTTGTGCAGTTAAAAGTGAGACGGAGACGGAGCATAACAGTCCTTCTTGAAAAAAAAATAAAATTGGTGCCTGTTAAAAAAAAATCTGGAAAAAAAAAAGAAAAAAAAAGGAGAAAGGCATGTTAAAAAAATGATTTTGAGCTGAGGGACAAAAAAAAATCTTGGGCCTTTTGATTCAAAAAAAAAAAAAAGAGTTTGGCAACCTACTGGACTTCATGCGCCAGCCTAGTCCAAGGCCATGCGGCCGCCCCACAATGCCAAGCCAAGCTACTGAGTACTGGAATATGAGCTTTGATTATCTTTGCATTTGGTCCTTCCATTCCGTTCCAAGGTAATAATATTTACTGTTGAATGCATTAGGGACAATGCAATTATTTAGTGAGGGGGGGTTGGAGTGTACCTGCATATTTTGTGTATATTTTTTCCCAAAAAAAAAAAATTGAAAAAAAAATATTTGAAAAAAAAAATGAAAATAAAAAAATTGAGAGGCTAAGTGAAAATCCGAAAGGGCGCTTAGGCAAAAGGTGAGAATTGAGTATTTTCTATCTTTTATATCACCGGAGTGGAGACATAAGGGTGGTTTGGAGTCTCGGGATAGGATTTTCATACTTGGTGTAGGAGGCTCGGTCCTCGTTCTTTCTTGGAGTAATAAGGGGGCGTTGGTGCTTTCACGAGGTAAGTTATGACCGCAAAACAATTTCTAGGCATCAACTTCTTATTTTTACGATGGCGAGAGTAGTGTGAGACTAGCGTGGGGGAAACTTAGGGCATTTTTAGTTCCCCTAGGCTTTTATGTGTGGGCCTTAGTCCGAATATTTCATTATTATGGGAGTTTGTATCGGACTAAGGTCATTGATGTATATTTGATTTTTTTGGAGTTATATGGGTGGACGGAGTTTCTTATACTCCGAGTTGTTTGAGTTTGTTGACTTTTGACTTGGAGACTTAGAGGAGATTAGGGGTCATTTTCTCCCATGCTACGCTGATTAGACTGGTGCTTAGAGTGGGGTTAGGATATTACTCAGGGACGAGTAATGGTCTAAGCGTGGGGGAATTTGATGTGACGGATTTTGTATATATTATTTCCCTCATTTTCCTATGTATTTTCATTCATTTTGATGTACTTAGACTAGATTTGATGTAATTGGAGCATTATTTATCATTTGAGCTTTTATTGTAATCCGGGAGTAAAATAGTCGTTTATTTAGTTATTTTTCCAGATGTATTTTTGGTGAGATTCAAAGTCATGCCTCGAGTATCAAAGCAAAGTCAAAGTCAACCGAAGCGGATGAGTATAGGGTCCAAATTGCAAATCAGCGAAGTTTCAAGGACCAAGATGCAGAACAAGAGAGTTCAGTGACCAAAGTGAAAATAGGAGTTTTAGGAAACTAAAATTTCCTAAACTCAAATACTGAGCACGTGCACGTGAAGACCAAGGAATTAGGCGCTTTGACCGAGGCTAGGGGGGAAGGGTGGAGTTTAATGGATTTAATTTCTTTTCTTTTTCCTTTTTCTTTTTATTATTATTAGTTTAGGTTTTTAGAATGGAGGAGTATATATACTCCTTTTAACAATATTTTTAGGGTTCATCTAGAGTTTTTATTTTTTTCTAAAGAGCTTGAGTTTTTCTATGGAGGCTTAAACTCACTGCTTTGGATTTGATTTCTTGAACCCCTATTTATCAATTTGTGGTATTTTTCTTTTCAATCTGTTTATCCCTGTTCATAATTTTACTTGTGTTTATTTTAAATTTATAACTAGGGTTTGTGAACCTGATCAATTCACTAGTTCTTTTTATGAATCTTTGCTAGAATTTTCTATGACTGTGCCAGTGTAGGAAATTCATGAGTAGCATCTTTACGATTTATGCATGGGCCATGGTAAATTGTGAAGTGGGTAAAATTAGATGATTATCTGTGTAAAATAATCATAGAAAGCATTCTTGATCTTAGTTTCTTAAACCGTTCATTAATTAATTCTGCGATCTAGACTGTACCAGTTAGATTAATTTATTAATCAGGGTTTCTAGTGAGTGTGCCACTGCTAGTAACTATTCTGAAAGAAGAATCAGAGATTGAAACAGATCTTGTGATCAAGTGAATAGGATGACATTGAAAAGAGATATCAATGATAATTGGCTAATTAGGTGGGGACGGAATCTAATCTAAAGTGTTTCGAAATTATTGTTTTTGCTCTTAGTTAGTTTAATTTCTGTTTTTAGGAATTAATTCATCAACAAACAAACCCCCCATTTGTGTGTGACTAGTTCGTAATCAATAACCGTTCTTCAGTGGTTCGATCCTGGACTTACCTTTGCTACATTCTTGTGGTCGAGTCCCGATTTAATTTTGTAGGTGTGCGACTAAGCCTATCAGAAAGCTACCCACTTTCACGGATAGACAAGTTGGTCGACTCAATTGCTGGACATGCCACCCTTAGTTTCCTCGACGCTTATTCTGGATACCATCAAATCAGAATGCACAAATATGACATTGAGAAGACAGCCTTCCAAGCAAATGGAGGGATATATTGCTACACCAAGATGCCATTCGAACTGAAGAATGCTGGAGCTACTTATCAGAGAATGGTGAACAGAGTCTTTGCTAGTAAGATTGGCTGAAACATGGAGGCCTTGTTCAAAACAAGTACTAGTCCACTAGGTAAAGTAACTTCATAAGTTCCTACGGCTAATGCAGCAACTTTTGCTTCATTCCCATACGTAGGTCTACTTCACCTTTTTTTAGTAGCTTTCTATTATATATTCCTTGCACATTTAAACAAATGTGGGATCTATATTCGGTATCCAATACCCAAGAACAAGAAGTAGAAAGGAAAATATCTATCATATAGATACCTGAAGTAGTAGCAATTATATTACCCTTCTTTGCTTTTAGGCCTTTCTTATAAGCCTTGCAACTTTGCTTCCAATGACCAATCTCAGTGCAATGGTAGAAAAATGCATCCTTTTGAGACACTTTGGGTTTAGCCTCTTCGGCTTTGGCAACTTTTGCCCTAGGTTTAACAACCTTTGCTTTACATACTTTACCTTCCCTTTTGAACCCCTTTTCTTGTGTTAACCATTAACACAACATACCTCTCTTGCCTAGCCTGCACTTGGAACATTTCCTTTGTGCACTGTGCTAGGTCAAAAGCAGTTACCATGTGTTCAAGGTCCTTCATAAGAGCCTTACACATAGTGGCAAGTATAAGGCAAGCAACATCGCTAGAATCATCAACATGTTTCTAATGTTGCTCCTTATCTGCCCTTGCAACATTTGCAGCGGGTTTTAGCAGGAATGTGTTCGTCAATAACATACAATTTGCTCTTAAGCTTCTGATCCAATCAAAATAGTTTGTACCGTTCTTTTCGAGCTTTGTCCTTCTCAAGGACGGATCGCAGTAACAAGAATTAATTATAGTTTAATGCTAATTCTACAATAAGATATACATACAATAAACATATAAGTATCAACGCATTTATCATCTAAGAGCAAATAATGTATTTCATAAATACTCCAACTAAATTATACACCTTCAAATACAAACATGTATTATATAATCATAGTAGGCTAAGATCCATATTTTACTTGATTTTGGTTTAACTAAGTCAATGCCCGAAATCAAGCTATTTAGGTAGATAACATCAATCATATCATATATGACTCTTAGATCTTTTATGAGATTTCTAGACATCATATGTCAAAAACATGTTTTAAATCTCATCTATGCCTTGGGTCAAATCTCATTTGAAAGCACCAATTAAGTCCAACCTTTTTCAAACATATGAGACATGGAATGATGCACCTAACTGAGTCAAAACTATATCAACCATTATTTCATCTTGATCATAAATTAAGATATAATGCACCTAACTGAGTCAAAACTACATCAAAATATCCTAAAATATCACAAGTTTTCTAATCAAGGGGTGGCGAGAAATTACAAATCTAAATAATCATATTAAACAGATCAATAACCTATGTAAAAGATTAATCACATTAACCAATTATTAATCACAATCATGGCATATCACATATACTTGTTTTCATAAAACAATACACATAAAAACATAGATCTATTTCATATAGCATGTAAAACATTTAATCAAATTAAATCTAGCATGCCAATTTCTCTCCTAATCATGATAAACACGGCTCTGATACCACTGTTGGGTTTTGGAGTTACAAATGCAGCGGAAGAATCTTTATAAATCAACAAAACCCTAGCCTAGAATCCATCTAGCATGAAGAGATTAGAAACATATGAAATAGATTTACATACCTTAATGCGATTTATGTTGTCAAAGATTGAATCTTTAAACCGTTGATGAAACTTGGATCTTCTTCTTCCTTGTTCTACCTTGGTGATGAATAACCAATGGTGATCTTCAAGCTTTAGGAGATAAAGTAATCGCCCTCTAATGGTGATCCCAAGAACAATTCTTGTAGTATTGCTAGATGATCCTCCGATTATTGAATCGATATTCAATAATCAATAGCCGAAACAATGAAATTATTTGGGAGCTTTTTGATATTTTGATTCTCAATCAATATCAAAATCTAGAGTTTCATAAACCTTAAACAAAGAGATGTTTTTTGCTGCAAGAAGGATTGTATTTATATCAACATATAAATGCCTAAGACTTAGGGAGAATCCTTGTTTAAACCAAAAACCTTTCCAAGCTTGGAACCAGTGTACGGATTTGAAATTCACCGTTAGCATGAGTCGTGCCTGAGGGCACGAGTCGTGCCCTTGCAAAATCAGTCGTACCCACGAGTCGTGATAAATTTTACACTCGTACTGATTCTTGAAGCACGACTCATCCCAGAGGGCACGAGTCGTCCCCAATCCCAGAAGCTAAGTTTCCACGATTTGCCTTAAACACTGTCGTACTATTTCAAAGGCAAGAGTCGTGCTCCTTGTCACGAGTTGTGACCCAAGGCACGAGTCGTGCTCCTGGTCACAAGTCGTGACAAATCCCAAATTTCCTATTTTCAGCTTTCATCAAATTCGTTCTTTTGTGTGTGACCCTTTAGGAATTATATTTATGTTGGTAGTGAGTCGAAACATCGACCTCACAAGACATAAGTGGTTTCTAGCAAACCATTATATCCACCCAATTAATATAACATCAAAGCTTGATTCCTTGATAGATCAAATGTCACAATCCCTTTGTCCACGATGCCTAATTGAACATGAGTCATGGTCCTCGTCAACTCATATTGTTCAATGCTTTCTCGATTTCGAATATGTTGATAATTCAAGTGCATTTGATCTCTATCAAATCTCTTGAGTGTGGCCACACATTTCATCAATACTATTCATCGAGGGGCCCAAGCAAAACATCTCTCTCAACGAAAGGGACAAATCCCATCTTGACTTATTATTCTTCCATACAAGAATTCAATCGTGCCAACATAGCCCTTATTGCTATCTTATTAAAGATAGTGTTAGACTACATCAAACACAATGTTCATCATGTGGAAGACGATAATAATCTCAGGTATAAGGATTCAAATGACACGACTATCATGAGATTTAATCATGACATATATGACTATAGACCATGTCAAAAATCTCATCGGTAGGTCATGTCCAATACTTGTTCTCTAGCAAGTATTCATAAGTGTAATGTGCATCTCATGCATATAATCATCTCCATGATTATCCATTACCAACTTATACTAGTCATTCACAATAACTAGGGATATTATAATAAACAGGCAAACATATAATATGCCAAATAAACTTTCTCTATAATAAATGATAAAGACGATTACATAGCGGTTTAAGTTATAAGTCAAATATAACTAAACGCCTAGGGCATTACACCAACATGAACGGAATAAAAGTGACGGGTCAGGCCCAACGTATGAAGCTCAACACTCCAGGCATCATAAAGACACAGTTACTAAATGGGCCAATCCAATTACTACGGCCCCAGTGGCCCAAACATTATGGATCAGTCGATCTAGCTCAGTCCGACCATCCTTGGTCCCGAGCTAGATTTGTCTGACATACGATCATCTAATTGGGCAATCTCTACCTGACCAAGGCACGAAGTCAGGTCGACCTCGAATACTCAGGCGACCTCGACCTACAGAAATGTGCGTCTATCTAAAGACTCAATTTGTAACCGTCTCCTACAATCACGGAGATCCTTACGCCTGCATTGTCTCCACGATTTAAGAGATTCATTACGATCCTACATCACGACTATATATATCAAATTACATCCAACGTAAAAAGGTAATATCTTATTGGCTATTTTGAGATTACGTTATTTCCATATAGTTTTATACAAACTCATAACACCACATCTTATCATCACGCCTTAGGGTATTAGCCGGATATTACCACGGCGAGTCATTTGTTCGTGATTTCAGATCATAGTTGCTGGAGATTAACATATTGCTGTAATAAGATTGATATGGATCGTTTCCTGCATCATCACACAATATTCTTAAAAAGAAAAATAATATATAAACATAAAAGGCTTAAAATTGTTAATTAGCTAAAATTTTATCAATAATGAATGCTTTTTATAATTGTGCAATATTATTTAATGAGTCTATTGTTTCTTTTAATTGGACACTCTATGAGAAAATTTAGTAGTGGAAGTCAACATACGTACATTGACCACTCACGCTTACCTATGTAAATGGTTCGATTTGGAGAAATTTATGGATCGAATAATAGTTATCGGTTTGGGAAAATTTTAAATCGAATCGAACCATGAAAAAAATTTAAAACTAACGAAACCAAATCGCTATGGTTTGGTTCGGTTTGGTTCCAATCGCAATTCAATATGTGGTTCAAACCGCGGTTCACACCACGGTTCAGACCGTGGTTCATACCATGGTTTACACTACGGTTCAAACTACAATTCAGACCGCAACTCATTTTCATATTTGTTTAAATTTTTCGTGATCTAGGAGAATTAGCGAAAGATGCGGGTGTTGAGAGAAAAGTAGGAGGAAGAGTGAGACTAGATGAAGAAATAGGCCGAAGGAAAAAAAACATTTTACAATTTTCAATCGTGAATAAAACTTAATTATTTATTTATCGCAATGCAGGTTTTTTTATTGATATAAAAGTAAATTTTAATAAATATATGAAAATATTAAATAAGATACAAAAATGAGGGTTATGATTAGTTTATTTAATGTGATTTGATCTATCGATTCGGTTTGATGATTCGATCTCAAATCGCGATTTAATTTAATCTGATAAGGTCAGACCACAAACCTATATGAGCCATTTGATTTGTCAAAATTTGATACCAAACCAAACAATTCATATTTGAAAATCAAACCAAATCACGTAATTTGGTTCGATTCGATCGGAAAAAAAACCTGGGTGTCAACCTTACCTCTCACCCCAACTCACGCTATAGGATCCGGATCCATTTTCCCCAAAACCCTCAACGGGCCAAAACCCTTTTAGGGTTTCTTACTTGAAAATCCCAATTGAAGAATCGATATAAACACACGGCTTCATTTGGGGTTTTCTTTTCGCTTCGAATTTTCACCTCATTTTTTGTTGCTTCATAGTTCAGATCTAATGGCGGCTCCAAGTCCAAACATCCCAACTGCCGTAGACAGAGATCAGGTACTCCTTCATTGCATTAATTCCGGTACAATTTATTCGTACCTATTGCATAATTTGAGCTGTTCGTTTTGATATCTGTATGTTTGCTTGATTCAGTGTGTGTGTGTGTGTGTGAATGAATGTTCTTTCTGGGTATTTGGATTATCCCCTTTATCAATGCTGCTGATTTGGGGATTTATTCTTTGATGAATTTCTTGCGCAGATATTTGGGATGGCAGAGAAAGAAATGGAGTACAGAGTGGAATTGTTTAACAAGTAGGTTCCTCGCTTACTCGGTCAATCTCCGGTTCTATTTGAAGTATCACTTGTTATTAGAGTTTCTGCTGTTTTTTTTATAAGTATTGATTATGCAATTTAGAGCATTAGTTTGTTCGGAAAGAAACTTGTCTGATAACATTGACATGAACAACCTTAAGTAATACCGAGTATCGTTGATATGCTTGATCTGCTACTAAATGAATTGGTACGCTTACGTGAAATGGAAAGAGGGCTTCTTTCTGCGGGAAAATGATGCTTAAAGAAATTAGAGCTTAAATAAGTAATTCTAGAATGGTTCTAAGTTATTGATTCAGACTATAAAAGAAAGTAATGCTGTTAAGCATCAATGTCATCCCTGGAAATTCTTGTTTTATTGTGTTATATTGTAGATCCAAGTCTTCAACTAGTTCCCATGAATCTCTCTGTTTGTAAAATTAAGGAGCGGCCTTTATTTTCTATTACTCAAACAGACCCTTAGTAGCAGTCGAGGTGGAGGAATGTGCCTGCCACACAGACTAAATGTTGAGTACCGCTACTATAAATCAAAGAACTTTTCTCACCCGATTCCGTAGTTTTCATTGTTCACATCATGATCTTATTTTCTTAAGGAGACATGTTAGAGATATACATGCTGTCAATATGAAGGATAGTCAACAACAGTCATGAGTACTCAAGTGTCAAGTTGTAATAGTTCAGGGGTCTTATGTGTAACTATTTGAGAGTTTGTTTTTCTGTTGTGAGAAGTCGGTTAGAGTTGTTAGTTGTTGGGAGTTCCATCTATTATGTTTGTATATAAACCAAGTTCTGTAATCAATACAATCACGATTTCTCCATTATACATTTCTTCATGGAATCAAACTTAACTACTCCCTCCGTCCCACATTAGGTTACCCGTTTACTATTGAGAACGGAAAATAAGGAGTGAATATATATAATGTTATTAAAGTAGGTGTTGTGAGTGGGTAGGAGAGAGAAAGTGAGGTAGAGAATAGTAAGTGGATAGTTGTTGTGAGTATGACAAGTGCGTCCCATGAATAAAGAAGTATTAAAAAGTTTCCTTTTTAGGAAAGTGGGACTTTAAAGTGGGACGCCCAAAATGGCAAAATGGGTAAGGTTTTATGGGACGGAGGGAGTATGTGTTTTTGCTCTATTTTCTCTCCTCCTAATCGTTATCATCCTATAGATAATCCTGAGGAATATAGGAGGCTGTAGGCAGGATTATCTTTCTTACAATAACAAGGCCAAATATAGCTTATTCAGTTCACATCCTTAGTCAGTTCATGAGTTCTCCAAGGACTCCACATTGGTCTGCAACTCTAAGATTGGTCAGGTACTTAAAGGGTTCCATTGGTCAAGGTTTATTCTATTCATCTTCTAATACCCTCTCTGTTCAAGCCTATTGTGATGTTGATTCTAGTATCATGTTTATTTTGGTTCCTCTCTCATTTCATGAAAAGCCAAGAAGCAGAATACAATTTCTAGGAGCTCAGAATACAGAAATTTAGCTAATGTGTCTTGTGAGCTCTCTTGGTTTATCTCTTTGCTTGGGGGATTCGGTATACATAACCTTACTCTTGTGTCTGTTTTATGTGATAACAAGGCTGCAATTCATATAGCCTCTGATTCAGTGTATCATGAACGTACTAAACATATCTAAATTGATTGTCACTTTGTGATAGATAAAGTGCTTAGTGTCTTCTCAAGTCTGTTCATGTTTCTACCAAGCTTCAAGTAGTGAGAAGTCAGTTAGAGTTGTTAGTTGTTGAGAGCTCCCTCCATTATGTTTGTATATAAACCAAGTTCCGTAATCAATACATTCACGATTTCTCCATTATACATTTCTTTAAGATGACAATCCTTAGGTAATTTTTTTGCAACAATACATATTGTTGCAAAAAGTTTTACGTAAGGGCTGTTGTCTCCTTTAGAAAATAAATAATAAGGTGAAAACTGAAAACTATAGAATAGGGAGAGAAAAGTTCTTTGATATATAGTAGAGCTAATCTGTGACAAGTACATCTCTCCACTTTTTCATTGTTTACTCACCTCTCAGTTTCTCACTAACGAGTCCTATGACTTTTCATATTAGTTGACCTCAAATCAGTTTGGGACTAATGCTTTGGTGTCGTTGATTATGTCTATCTTAACCTTCAGTTTCCTCCCAATTTGAATTCAAATGTGGCCATCAGTTTGAATCCAAATATATTGAGTTTGTTTTATAATTATCAGACTCCAATCATCTTCTTAGTTTGTGTGTTTCGTCAAACATTACTCTTCGTTTGGGATGGAGGTAGTAGATGTTTGAAATAAGATTTAAGCTTTGTAACTGTGTTGTACGCATCACCTATATTTTCATTAGCTCGCACTGCTCTAAAGTTCCTAATATAGTACTTTATTCTTTTATCTTCTTATTCAGGCTTACCCACTCGTGTTTTAACAAATGCGTTGAGAAAAGGTATATTCATTTCCCGTTTGCTCGCTAAACTTTTTGAGGCTTCAATCTGAATTTCTGAGATTTAGTCTCCACGACGTTTTGATTGTTATGGAAGAAGGCATTTTGTTTTGTCTGCTACTCCCTCTGTTCCATGTAAAGAGTCCACGTTCAAAAGTTTACTCATTAATTTGCATTTTTACACCTTTGTATGCCTTATAATTTGTACTAAATTCATTATTTTTTCTACAAGATTCAATGAAACTATCATATTATGAATATGAAAGAAAAATCTTGAGAAAAAAAGAAAGTATAAAGCTTAATTTTGAAAGTGGATACTTAGTGTGGAACATCCAAAAAAGGAGCAGTGGAAACCTGGACCGGAGGGAGTATTGTGTGAGGATTTAATTGTTTAGTGACTAATAAAAATAACACTTTTATATGGAGTATTCAGGTATAAGGAAGGTGAACTGAATATGGGTGAAAATACTTGCATTGATCGCTGTGTATCAAAATATTGGCAGGTGAGTTTATGGATTATGCATTTGAATCTTTATTATGTTTGTTTTACTGCTTGATCCTCTGATATAAATGTCTAGAACTTCTCTTTTTCCCATCTTCAGCCAAACCACTAATATAGGATACTCCTTTTCCTGTTTACTGCATCATTTCCATGGAATTTAAATTGCTCTGCGAATTCAATATCTAAATTGATTTTTGATTCAAAATCCAAGACTTTAAATTGAGTTGTTAAAGACTCAAACATAGCATTATGATGATTTTAGCAGCCTTTCTTTGTTTTTGAACATTTGTCTAGTAACCATTCTGTGAAAAATATTATAGATGCTACCACTCCCTCCATCCTCGGAATGATGCTCCCACTTTTTTGTTATCATTTTGAATAAACTTTGAGCAGTAATTTTAGGTTAATTTAATTATTCTAATGAAAGTCTTAAATTTGTTATTGATACGCCATTATAAATCCTATCATGAACAATTTTTAAATTGTCATTAGGATAATAAAATTAACCAAAAATATTATGAAAGTTCATTCAAATTGACAACAAAAAAGTGGGAACATCATTCGGTGATGGAGGAAGTATTAAACAAGGGGGAAAACTTAAGTTGTTCACAAAGTTTTGTTGTTTGTCCGCTGAAAATTAAAGTGGCATACCTACTGAAACATACAAATATGTATCCCAAGTGTGGGTGGGAATAGGTTCAGGATGAAGGGAAACTTTAAGCTAACTAAAAGCTTCCTTACATACTCTGTTGGGGCCGGGCATGAGTGTCAGGTAAAATGGGATTTGGCAAAACTAGTCACAAAAGCACACTCATTGTTTAGTTAAATGTAGCTTAAGAACACAATCCATACTAGTCTACCTTCCACCCTAGTATACATTGTTGGTTTAATTCCTTAAGGCCCCCTTAGCCCAAACAAAATGTTATAAAAACCCACCTAATTTACTGAAGCTCACATAAACCCGAGACCCAAATCAAAATTCCATATAAACCCAACACTCATTTGACCCAATCAAATATAATTTTTTAATACCCAAAATACCCCCTTGTATATAACTCTAACCTCCCTTCTCTCCTCATTTTTTTGATCTTTCCTCTCTCTCTAAAACACAAACTCACACGGTTCTTCTCTCTCTCCAAACACTTATTTCGGCATCCCGCCGGAGTCGATCCGGCGACTCCATTACTCGTCAGCTCACCAGATCCGCTACTTTGCCGTCTCCCACACTCACCGGCGACGGTCTCCCACCTCCAATCACCGACAATCTCCCACCTACGATTTTAATCATTCGACATAAGTGTCAGTTCATTTTCTGGTTATATCATCATAGATTTTCTTTTAAACGTGGGTAGGTTTTTCGTTGTGTTGATGATTTGGGGATCTTGATCCTGTTGTTGATTCATATTGATTGGTTTATTTAGGTTAGAGTTGTGTTTAATTTCTTGAATTTCCCCTCTATTTTATCATTCTTTTTCGAAATCTCATTGCATTTTACGCCTTGAAAGTCTTGATTTTGGAAGCATATTTCCTGTTTAGAGTCAAGGAACTTGAATTGTGATTGGTAACGGGATGCATTTGCTCGAAAGGAGTTTCTGAAATGAGTACAAGAATTGTGAATTTTTTAAAAAATTACTCTATACCTAAAATTACTCTATAACTAGTTATAAAAGTAATTCTAGTCTTATACCTTAGGTATAGGAGTAATTCTAGTTTTATACCTAAGTATATGAGCGGACTAGGTAATAAAATATGATATTTTTTTTTATACTTTTTAAGAAAATATGATTAACTGTGAAAAAAATATCTCTTATACCTTAAGTATGAGAGTAATTCTAGTCAATACCTAATTATAAGAGCGGATTGACTAATAAAATATACGACTTTTTTTATGATTTCTTAAAAAATGTGAAAATTGTGATTTTTTTTTTTACTCTTATACCTTAAGTTATAAGAGTAATTATAGTTTTATACCTAAATATAAGAGTGGACAGCTTAATAAAATATGAAAAAAAAATATGATTTTCTAAGAAAATGTGAGAAAAAATTACTCTTATACCTTATGGTATAAGAGTAATTCTAGTCTTATGCCTAAATATAGGAGCGGACTAGTTAAAAAAATATGAGATTTTTTTTAAGAAAATGTGAAAATTGTAAAAAAATAAAATAATATTTTTATACCTTAAGTTATAAGAGTAATTATAATTTTATAACTAAGTATAGGAGCGGACTGCTTAATAAAATATGAGATATTTAAATATTTTTTAAAAAATATGAAAAATTGTAAAATAAATAAATTACTCTCATACCTTAAGATATAAGAGTAATTCTAGTTTTATAACTTAAGGTATAGGAGCGGACTCGTAGGGATAGTCTTGTATTTTAAACATTGATGGGTTTCTATGGAATTTGGAATCTCGTATGGGTATTTATGGGTTTGTTATTTGGCCCAAGGGGCCTAGGGTCTTCAGCCCTACATTGTTTCGGAAATATCAAGATTATAACAATTTGAAATAGTTGGAATTACTTTCTCCGGCCCATAATAAATGTCGTCTTTGACTTGTCAACGTTTTTTAAGAAATGTGCTTTACTCATTTGTATAAAAATTGCACTAAGACAATTATTTAATTTAGAAACGTGAGGACATATCAAAAAGGGAAGTGTGGCATTTTTATGTGATGGAGCAAGTATATTATTATCGAAATGACATATGAAGGGATGAATTTTGAGATATTTTTCCTAAAATCCAGAGAATTTTCTTACCACATTATTTACGGTTGTTAATAGGTGGAACAAATCCGTTAAAAGATAACTAAAAAGATGTTGATTGGTGTTTAACCAATCATCAGCCAAAGAAAGCAGCCATTACCAAGTCTTTAGTCAGTTCCTTTATCGATTAGTTCTATGACAACATACTTGTTGTGCTTATTATTTTCAAATTCTGTCTTTCAGGTGAATAATCTAATCGGCCAGATGCTTGGAAACAATCCTCCAATGTGAATGTGAAGGCATGGCTACTCTTTTTTTCCCATGCTTTGGCGAAATTAACTATCCTGTTCATGCCCGCCCAGGTGGCTGCCTATTTTGGAAAATAAGAAACTGAAAATCAGAAAAGTTTGTTACAGTATTTATTAATCCCGAATAACAACTTCCCCTAGGTGCCATTTCTTTCATTCAAATGTACCAGAAAGACTTGCATCATCCTATTATGTTTGTTTTTTTTATGAAAATTTGTTGGGCAATGCTAGGGGCTGGGACAAAAATATGGATACTAAATAAGGTGACGATATTTTATTGATTGTCGACTCTTAGCATGGATATAATACATCATTTATCATTTTGTGGCTTTTTTATAATTTTAATATTACCGAATTTTGTTGAGCAATAGAAATTGATGCTCCTTAATGGAAACTAACTGCCATTAAAGGAATTGAACCGTTAACAATTTATGTTACAGTTGCTATTAAATTAATAGCTCAATGGTCACATTTGTATTAGAAATTTGATAGTCAAATTGATGATACCCAACAATTGGTGGTCAAAAATGTACTCTTAATACAATCTGATGAAACATTTGTAATTTGTTGTGTCCAATATGTTATCTCAAAGTGGACCGAATTAGGAATAGCATTTTTGTGCAGAATATTGTCAAGAATCTGTTTAATTAACGATGTAAAAGATCGAAATGTCAGATCGGACTAGAAACGATGTACATTTACAAGAAGATTGAATGCAGAATGCGAATGAGAAGTATATCAATTGATCAGTTTTTGTTCTTTTTAGTTTCCAAGTTTGTGCCATCTTTGAGAGACTCTTGGGCATCAGTCTCCATCCCCAGGCTGAAGAGGGCAGCCGCCTGAAGGTAAAAGGCGGTGGGCCAATCAGGAGACACCACCTGAGCTTGCATAGCATCCCCTAGAGCTTCTTGTTGCATCTCATTCATCAAGTAAGATAAGGACCGCCTTGCAAATACTGTCGGTGATAACATGGTCCCACCTTCTATGAACTACAGACGACAAAACAATTACATTAGTCCAGTAGCACGTCCGGGACTTAGTCATGGTGGGTGCACAAACTATATTACACGTATTGGGTGTTCTAAACTGATCATTTAATATCTTTACAATAATATTTTCTTCTTAGTATATACGAAAATGTATTGGATGCACCTGCAACCAACATCACTAACTTAGATCTGCCCCTGCCTAAGTCCATTTGGATAAATCATGATGCCCATTTTATTAGACCAAGAAGAGTTGCATTGTGCCTATGGTCATACCAGATAGATGCCAAAACAAAACTTCTTGCCAACTCAATGCAAGCCGTGTATGGTACTACAAAGAAAGGGCAACCTCGTGCTACAAGGACTCTCACTATGTGTATTGTACTGTGTGAGGTTCAGGGAAGGGCTAGGCTCACATTTGTAAGTTACTGCTAAATGATGAGAAACAACAGACTCACCAGTGTGTAACACTCAATGGCTGATGTGAAATCCTTTGCTCGAAAAGCAGCATCACCTCGCTTCTTTGAGTTGAGGGTGTCTTGCATTTGGTTTGTCCACATTTGAAAAGAAAGCTGCAAACACCAAATTAAGCTTAGGATAGTAGCAAACAACTTAAGAAACATACAATTTCCAGTATGAACTAAAAACCCGTTCCCTGAAATCTATACTGACGACGAGTGGAAAATATATTGAGAAACAAACCTCGTTAGCTATTCCCTCATCATCTTTGTACCCGCTCTTCTCCAGTATTTCATGCATTGCAGTAAGATCCATTCTCAAACAAGCTTCGCCAAGAGGTGTCAAAAGTAACGGTTCTGATGATTTTGCAGTTAAACCCATCAAAGTAAAGGATGAAACCTGATTTGTATAAAACATGTAAGAATGAATGTATTTCATGCTTTATTGTCATAGTAGAAAAAGCAACATAACAAATGCACCTTCCTTGAGAGCATGGAATATATTTTGAAATTAAGTTTTCTCACTGTAAGGTATATTTTACTCTTCTCATTCTTCCAACTCATCAATTTTTAAAAATTTTTTTGGTTAATTTTTTATCAATTCTCTTCACTTGCGAGGTGATGGGGAATATAAAGTAAACACTTTTTTTTTTTCAGTTTGATTTTTTATCAATGAATATAAAATAACACTCCAGAATAACAGAACAAGCATTCATATTATTCTTAGTGGCTCATGGAGTGAGTCCAAATATTAGTACTTGTTTATACCTCTGTTTCTTTCTGAAGAGACATGAGCGCAAGCACAAGAGACTTTGCATTTGGCCTCTCACGAGCTTCATATTGTAAACAACGAGAAGCTAACCGAACCAACTCAGTTCCATCATCATTTGAGAAATGACCTTCCAAACACGAATCCATTAGCATCAGGAAATTCTTGC
The DNA here is from genome assembly GCA_022495995.1 of Adenophora triphylla var. japonica. Lineage (NCBI taxonomy): Eukaryota > Viridiplantae > Streptophyta > Magnoliopsida > Asterales > Campanulaceae > Adenophora > Adenophora triphylla. The sequence continues at coordinate 33,647 of JAFEMH010003283.1, read as the reverse complement.
CTCGAATAAGATCAAGTGCCTGTTAGGAAGACAGAGAAAGTGGCATGTAAATCTTTGGTTGTGCTTTCAAAATACAGTCTGTGACACCAAAGGTTAGTGAAATTAAGCAAAAATTTACATGGCTTGGAGGAATATGTTTGCCACTCAGAAGATCAAGCAACAGGGTTCCGAAGCTATAAACTACACTTTCAGGTGTCACTCTTCCTGCCAAACAAAAACATATGCACACTTGCATCAGTTTTACCCCAGAGCAGGAAAATGCAAAGATAAAACTATAATGAGCAACAATGGTAAAAGAATTACTTTGTACTAAAATGAATGACCAAAAAATTTAATATTGGTCTTGATCAAAAGTAAATATGGACATTTTTTGGACATTCATTTTGGGACGGAAGGAATAGAAATTACACACAAAAGTAATATCTTAGATCCAAAATATGTATCAAATAATTGGGCAGTCAAAGTGTTGCAATATACGGAGTATTCAAAATGTAAAACTTGATGCAGAAAAATGTATTCACCGGTTCGCAAGTATTCTGGAGGGGTGAAAGCTAAGTTTGTACTGTAACTCTTGCCATCTCTACTGTTCTTCATGAGGCCAAAGCAAGAGAGCCTAGGATTGCCATCCTGTACCCCAGTTAAATCAGCACAAGACCAATGCATTTAAACAAACTAAGCTACGGTCGTAAAACCGAAAAAACGCAACAACAATCTCACCTGATCAAACAATACTCTGTAAGCGTTGAGATCATGATATAGTGCTCGTCCCTTGACACTGCAATATTCCAAAGCTTGAGCCAAATACAGAGCCACTCTCAATCTCATAGCCCATTTCATTGGCTGTGTCTCCCCTGAATAATATAGCCAAATTCTAGATAAGAACTTCATGCGACTAGTTGGTAAATCTAGTTTATGCAATTTTCGACGCAATTTTCATCATGGGTCATCCGGAAACAGCCTCTATATGCTTTAATATAGGGGCAAGGCTGCGTACATCCGACCCCCCTTACCCCACCGTACGTAGGTGGGAGCCTTTGCGACACTGGGGTAATGTTGTTGTTGTTGTTGTTGTTGTTGTTGTTATGCCTACATTAACTAATCAGAATATCTGATAATTCTAAATAAACAGTATAGGTCTTACAAATAGCTAAAAACATCTCAAACATCATTATAAGTGTGAAACTCGTGAAATAACTTGGCTTAGACTCCAAACAACATATGATTTCATTGCTACTGAAAAAAAATAAAAATTAGCAGTCAGGTAAAACAAAATTCTGGAAACTCACAGTGGAATAGATGCTTTGCAAGTGTTTCATGTGGCATGAACTCTGCTATCAGCAATCTCTCATCACCTTCACAGCAGCACCCAATCAGATTCGCCAATCTCTCACTTCTCAAACATCCCACCAATCTTGCTTCTTCCTGAAACCACAAACAGTTGCAAATCAATATACATTCTTTGTTGTTGCTGAGGGATGGTACAAGTTGAAACATATCAAACAAGTCTGCTTCTAATATACCCTTGTTCATTTTTTGAACTGTCATCTATCTACCATTATGAGAAAAAGGAGTAGGGCACAAAATATCATTATGAGAAAAAATAAGGAGTCTCAAGCTTCACTTTCAAATTAATCATCATTAGTTCAATATTTCAATTCAAATCAACTTGGGCATTTCCCCAACAAAGATTTGTTAGATTGTTTTTGCTAACAAATTAGACTTCTAGTTCATGGCAATCCTAAACAAGGTGTAGTTTACAATGGTTATCGTTTTACAGTTTCAAACTTAAAGAAAACATGTCAAACATAAATCTGTCAATTTCTTTTGCTCAACGAATAATATTTGGTGTCATATTCCTCTGACTCTAATCAGTTAATTGAGTAATTTTTGATTCTAACTTAAGGTACAATGAGTATTAAACAAGGATTCGAATTGGTAGGAGTTATTAATCGTACAGTGAATTGGCGAGAATCAGGCCAAGCCGACTTATTGAAGCGCTTAACGGCAATCCATCTATTGCCGCCGTCTACTCTACCTCTGTAAACTACGTTGGGAGCTTTTTCTCCGTGCTCTGACACTATGTTATCCGAAGAGAAACTGCTGGTCGCCGCTTTCAGCTCCTCGTAGCTGAATTCTCTAAAGCTCGGCACCCCCCTATTCTTATCCCCATTCTCTGAAACATTTTCACAAACACTAAGAACACACACATTTTAACGAACACTTAGAACTCATGATTCCTTACACAAACATTTTCACAAACACTCAGAACACGCACATTTTAACAAACAATTGGAACCCATAATTCCTTACACATACATTTTCACAAACACACACAAAAAAAAAAAAAAAAAAAAAAAAAATTGACAAACGCTCATAATCCACAAGTCATACATAAAAAAAAAAAAGAATAAAAAAAAGGACATATTGAGAGAGAGAAAGGTGGCGGGAGGAGCTTGCCTAAATCGGAATGTTCGAGTACGGAATGTTTAAGGTGAGAGTTCCACCAGCAAAGGGAGAATTTGGAGCAACCGGCGCCCATCGGAGATGATGACTGGGTGTATGTGACCGGGAGAAGATTGGAGATTGATCAAGGGAATCTGACGACGTCGTGTTGCAGTATAGAGTATACAGAGAGGGGCAGAGTTTGAAGCTTGTACGTAGTAATACGTATATATAGGTAGAATTTTGACAAACAAATTTTCTCTCTCACACACAGTAGAAAACATGAGATGAGGCGGTGTGTCCGGTGTAAGCTTCAACCTCCTCATCATTCCTTTTTTTTTTTTTTTTTTTTTTTTTTTTTAAGTTTCCTGACTTTTACTGCTAATATGGCATTATTTTATTGAATACAATCTAATTCATAGTTATCAAAATGACTAGTTTGATAGAGTTTACCAAAAGGCAATTCATAGATCGCCTTAGCCTTACATCTAAGCGGACATGCCAAGAGTCCGGATAAATGTGTTGGAATAGTCGTTGTTGATTTTATCATGGGATGGGGTCGTCAAAGTCAATACTCCTTCCGTCCAAGTACATACTTCACGGTTACTGTTCACGCGTGGATTAAGACAAAAAATAATGATATAATGTTGTGAGTGTAAAAGTAAAATAAGAGAGAGAATGAGTGGAGGGAATAGTAAATTATAATGGTGTTATGAATATTAAAATAATGTAGGAGACAAAGTGTGAAATATGTAATTGAACGTCCAAAATAGAAAGTGTGAAGTATATAACTGAACGGAGGGAGTATATCCTTTTTCCTTTTGTTTGTATAATGTTCTTATGGAAGTTTTGAATACCTATTTCCTTTCAACAAACCCCACCTCACCTCACCTCCTCCTATCTTCAAATTTATATCCAAAATAATTAGAAACGCGTCCAGACCTTCCCCATCATAATAATTTCCATTTCAAGACATAAATGGGATAAGCTTTTCTTTACTTCTTTTCTTTCCCAACTGCTAATTTTCTCAATAAAATAGGCTGACACCCCTGGGCGATACATAAAAATTATAAAAATCCAAACTAGATGTAAAATTTCACATAAATCCACCTTCACATATACCCCTATCCGTCGCTCTTATACCCAAATATATATCGTAAAATCTAGGGAGAAACGCGTTTTTTCATAAGTTATGGAGAAACGGGTTACGGGTATCCAGAATCTTTTGAAAAGATATCCAGAAACTTTTTGTATTGGCCATGACCTTGTCCATGTTACTTACGGATATCGATCTCAAAGGTTACGGATATCCGAACCCTTTGAAAGGATATCAGGAAGTTATGAAAGTGATATCAGAACCTTCAAATGATATCCGAAACTTTCAAAATGTTTGAATATTCATTGATGATTTTGGATATACATTTGAAGGTTTACGGATATCCGAAACCTTCAATAAGCAATTTATGGTCTTGGCCTTGGATTTGGCTTCAAATCTATTTTTTACGGATATCGCCAAAGGCTTCGGATATCCGTTCCAAAGCTTCTGGATATCCAGAACCCTTTGAGACTGATATCCAGAAATTTTCTTCTGGTTATCAAACGTATAGCTTCTGGTTATTAAAAACGCGTTTCTCCATAGTTATGGAGAAACGTTTCTCAGCAAACCTACTCAATATATATGGCTAAAAATACTGTTATACGTAGGTATAATAGTATTTCGTTTTTCCACAATTTTTCATCTTTTCTTAAAAATAATAATAAAACACTTATATTTTATTAAACAATTTTCTCTTATATCTTCATATACCTAAAGGTATAAGACAATTTATAATTAGGTATAATAGTATTTTTCACAATTTTTCGTATTTTCTAAAAAATAATAAAATTCACTCATATACCTAAGGTTATAAGACTAGACATTCTTATATATAGATATAAAAGTTATTTGTTCCCTTCAAATTGTGAAAAAATAACTCTTATACCTTAAGTGTAAGCAACTAGATCGAGAACTGAAGTCATGGCATGGGCGGAGGCATGTCATGGCTGAGAAGCGCTGCAGCATGGGGTTGGACATGGGCAGCATGGCGGGATGGACATTGTTGCTGGCTGAGCAACGTCGAGCTGAGCAATGTCGGGCTGAGCAACGTCGAGCTGGACAACGTCGAGCTGGGCAACGTCGAGCTGGGCAACGTCGAGCTGAGCAAATGCCGAGCTTAACAATGTCGGGCTGGACAAGGCAACGAGCCAACTGAGTTGCGAGCTGGGCAACGAGCGGGCTGGGTTGTGGCGAAGAAATAGGCAGGAGTGGTCAGTTATGAGCAGATCGTGGGTGGCGGTTTCTCAGCAAACCCACCCACGTAACTGCCATGTTCCACGACAGTTGCGGGCAGTTATTGTAGTCCATCCCAAGTATATAAGTGTAGCAATTATCAGATTGTACACGGGAGTTAGTGCTTTGTAATTGAGCACACACACACACACTTGAGATAGATAGGCATTGTAAAAGGGCATTGGCCTTAATCTCTTGTAATCCTTGTATTGTTGAGCAATAAAGGTTGGGAAGGTGTTCCTGTAAATTGTGTTTCTTTATTGTGGATTATTGTTGTTGCCTTAGTTGTAAAAACCCAGTTGGAGAGGGTCACATTTGTACTTGGGCAAGTGCAAGCCGCACGGGTGTACGTCTTGGTGAAAATTCGACGAAACCTGTGACAATTGGTATCAGAGCCTGGTTGAAGCTAGTATTCCGCTGCGACGAAAATGGTAGGCACAACAGGAGAAAGGCTGACCAGATTGGAGGAGCATGTTGGCGTTCCTTTGTCAACGGAGGATCTCCCATTGGCAAATCAGGTCCAGGTCCTTAGCACTGGATTGGATGAGTTACGTGCAAAGGTTGAGGCATTAATGAAAGCAGATGATGCCAAGTTCACGGATTGGTTCACGACGGTTGCTACCCTGTCAGATGATGTGAAGGCAAGTAGGCAGTCCATGGTGGAGGAGATAGCCATCCTCAAGAGGGCTGTTGCTGGCGGTCTTGGTGGTACAAGTGATGTCCGTTTGAACTTTAAAGTCCCTGAACCAAAGGCGTTTGGTGGGAAAAGAGATGCGAAGGAACTCGAAAACTTCATTTGGGATATGGAGCAGTACTTCAAGGCTGCTCGCATTAATGAAGTTGAGATGGTTAATGTTACTTCGATGTACTTAGTGGGTGATGCTAAGTTATGGTGGCGTACGCGGACTGATGATGACGAATCAGGCAGGCCCAAGATTGATTCGTGGGATATGCTTAGGAAAGAACTTCGAGACCAGTTCTTGCCTAACAATGCGGCGTGGTTAGCTCGGGAGAGTATGAAAAATCTGCGACAGACAGGTACAGTTCGCGAGTATGTCAAGCAATTTACTTCTTTACTGCTGGACATAAAGAATATGTCGGAGGAGGACAAGTTGTTCAACTTCATTTCGGGATTGAAGTCATGGGCGCAGTCGGAGTTGCGGAGGCAAAATGTTAAGGACGTGTCTACTGCGATCGCTGCTGCGGACAGCTTGGTTGACTACAAACTGGGTCCTTCCAATGAGCCCGGGAAAGGCAAAGGTACAACTGCGAAGGGAAAAGGAGCGCAGAAGGACAAGCAGCGGGCTGAGAAGAAGGGTGGCGAGTCTTCAAGCAACGGTAAGACCCGGAAGGAAGATGGAAACAAGAAAGCGAAGACGTGTTATATCTGTAATGGTCCTCATTTTATGAAGGACTGTCCAAAGAAGGAAAAATTGAATGCCATTGTTGATGCGGATGATGGACCCGAGGAGCAGGAGGATGCCCCTAGACGGGTGAATCCCATTCGAATGGTGAACGCTTTGCAAACTGAGAAGATGGTTCAGAAGCAAGGGCTGATGTACGTGAAAGTTGTGGTTAATGGGCACGAAGTGATGGCGTTGGTGGACACGGGGGCTACTAACAGTTTTGTGGCCGAGAAAAATGTGAAGTTGCTGGGTATTGACTTGTTACCGAGCAGTAGTCGGATCAAGGCAGTAAATTCTGATGCTCAACAAGTGGGCGGTACGGCTTGTGTGAGTGTGAAGATTGGGACTTGGCATGGTGAATGCCAATTAATGTCTATGCAGCTTGATGACTTTGACATGATTTTGGGCATTGACTTCTTGTCGAAGGCCAAATGTCAGATTATGCCAAATCTTGGGGGTATGTTTATAGCGGACGAAGGGAATCCTTGTTTCGTGCAGGCTATTGGTCCAAAACGGGATAAGGAAAAGGACTCGGGAAATGGATTGATATCGGCTCTACAGCTCGAGGCGGGACTTAAGCGCGGGGAGGAGACATTTTTGTGTGCCTTGATAGAAATCAAGCCGGATCAGGTTGTTGAAGTTCCTGATGAGATTGGGACTGTCCTTGGGGAGTTTGAGGATATGATGCCACCCGAGTTGCCTAAATGTCTACCACCGAGAAGGGCTATTGATCACAAGATAGAGCTTGAGCCAGGGGCGCGACCTCCGGCCCTAGCACCGTACAGAATGGGACCGGCTGAACTAGCTGAATTGAGAAAGCAGCTTAACGGGTTGCTTGAGTCGGGACAGTTGCGACCTTCTAAAGCTCCTTATGGTGCGCCTGTGTTGTTCCAAAAGAAGGCGGATGGGTCTTTGCGGATGTGTGTGGATTATCGGGCGCTGAACAAGGTGACGATTAAGAACAAGTATCCGGTGCCGAACGTGGTGGAATTGTTTGATAGGCTGTCACGAGCCAAGTACTACACAAAGCTCGATCTAAGGTCCGGGTATTGGCAAGTGCGAATTGCAGCAGGAGATGAGGCGAAAACGGCATGCGTAACGAGGTATGGTTCGTATGAATTTCTTGTGATGCCTTTCGGTTTGACAAATGCTCCTGCTACATTTTGTAACTTGATGAATGATGTGTTATACGACTATCTAGATAAGTTTGTTGTAGTATATTTGGATGACATTGTAGTGTATAGTGAAAGTCTTGATGACCATGTTGTGCATTTGGGGAAAGTGTTTGAGAAGCTGCGAGAATACAGCCTTTATGTGAAGAAGGAAAAGTGTGAATTCTGCAGAACGGAGATCACGTTTCTTGGCCACATTATTAGCCAAGGAAAGGTGATGATGGATGCTAAAAAGGTGAAGGCCATTGTTGATTGGCCTGCTCCAACAAAAGTTACTGAGTTGCGGTCTTTCCTCGGGTTAGCCAACTACTACAGGAAGTTTGTGAAGGGTTACTCGGGGGTAGTACATTGCTTGACGGATTTGTTGAAGAAGGACAGAAAGTGGGAATGGACAGCGAGCTGCCAGGTCGCCTTTGACAAGTTGAAAGAAATTGTGTCAACGGAACCGGTTCTAAGTCTTCCCGACTTTGAACAACCATTTGAAGTCCACACAGATGCATCAGATAAAGCGATTGGGGGTGTTTTGGTACAGAATGGGCATCCAGTTGCGTATGAAAGTCGGAAATTGAAGGACGCCGAGCAGCGGTACAGCACTCATGAGAAAGAAATGACTGCTGTTGTGCACTGTTTGGAGGTATGGCGACATTATTTGCTGGGCACGAGATTTGTTGTTTGCACCGACAATGTGGCGAACACCTATTTCAAAACGCAGAAGAAGCTGACCCCGAAACAGGCCCGCTGGCAAGAGTTCCTAGCAGAATTTGACTTCGTATGGGTGCACAAACCGGGAGCACAAAACAACGTTGCTGATGCGCTAAGTCGGAAGGTAATGGTTGCTGGTTTTGTGAATGCACTAATCTGTTTAGAATCAGAGTTCCTTGAACAGATTCGGAAGCAAGCGGAGACCGACGAGGTATACCAGAAATTGTTAAAGGAGGTACGCGAAGGTATTGTCCGAAAGTATTGGATAGAAAATGGTTTGTTGCATGCGAAGGGCAGCAGGCTTTATGTTCCTTGTGGGGGGAAATTAAGGTGGAAAATCTTGAGAGAGTCACACGACTCGAAATGGGCGGGACATCCAGGGGTAGAACGTATGTATGCATTACTTTGCCGGACTTATACATGGCCGAAAATGTTGGACGATGTTGAAGCCTATGTAAAGTCTTGCTTAGTTTGCCAACTTGACAAGACAGAAAAGAGGAAGGAAACTGGGTTATTACAGCCACTACCAATTCCAAGCAGGCCGTGGCAATCAGTTTCTATGGACTTCATTTCTGGTTTTCCTAAGGTGGATGGCATGGGGTCCGTTTTCGTTGTTGTGGACAGATTTTCTAAGTATGGGGTGTTTATTCCTGCCCCAAAGGCTTGTCCAGCAGATGTTGCTGCGAAGTTATATTTCAAACAGGTTGTGAAGCACTTTGGTTTGCCGGAGGACGTAGTTAGTGACCGAGACTCTCGATTTACAGGCAGGTTTTGGACGACGCTGTTTGGGCTGTTGGGGTCAGAATTGAAATTCAGCACTGCCAACCATCCACAAACGGATGGCCAAACAGAGCGACTTAACGCGTTGCTGGAAGAGTATTTGAGGCACTATGTGAGTGCGAATCAGCGAAACTGGTTGGAGCTTGTTGATGCGGCTCAGTTTTGTTACAACTTGCACCGTTCTTCGTCAACCGGGAAAAGCCCGTTTGAGATTGTTTTGGGAGTACAGCCACGAACTCCAAATGAGGTCGCTATTCAGCGTACAGGTGGTGATTGTCCAGCAGCTTATCAGTTCGCCATGGATAGGCAGGAAGTGTTTGATGAAGCGACGGAAAGCCTTAACAAGGCGCAACACCGCATGAAGAAGTATGCTGATAAGAAACGAAGGTCACTTGAGTTTCAGGTCGGGGACAAGGTGTTATTGAAGTTGACTCCGCAGATGTGGAGATACATCAACACTAAGTCGAGACTTAGGGGACTGGTTCCGAGGTATGAGGGACCGTTTGAAGTGTTAAAAAGGGTTGGGACAGTGGCGTATAGACTGAACTTACCCGAGAGGATGAAGATGCATTCCACGTTCCATGTTAGCTTCTTGAAGCCATTCCATGAGAGTTTGCTGCGGGAAAAACAGCAACTCAAGCGGGCTCCTCCAACGATTTCTAAGCAGTTTGATAAGATTGTTGAGAAGGTTCTTGATCATCGAACCATGGGTACGAGCAAGAAGAATCGTAGGACAGATTATCTTGTGCAATGGAAAGGGGAGGCAGAAGTTGACGCGACATGGGAAAGGGATGTGACGTTATGGCAGTTTGAGGACGAGATCAAACTGTATTGGGATAATGTTCCGATGAGGACATCGGACTCTCCTAGTGGGGGAGAGTTGTAAGCAACTAGATCGAGAACTGAAGTCATGGCATGGGCGGAGGCATGTCATGGCTGAGAAGCGCTGCAGCATGGGGTTGGACATGGGCAGCATGGCGGGATGGACATTGTTGCTGGCTGAGCAACGTCGAGCTGAGCAATGTCGGGCTGAGCAACGTCGAGCTGGACAACGTCGAGCTGGGCAACGTCAAGCTGGGCAACGTCGAGCTGAGCAAATGCCGAGCTTAACAATGTCGGGCTGGACAAGGCAACGAGCCAACTGAGTTGCGAGCTGGGCAACGAGCGGGCTGGGTTGTGGCGAAGAAATAGGCAGGAGTGGTCAGTTATGAGCAGATCGTGGGTGGCGGTTTCTCAGCAAACCCACCCACGTAACTGCCATGTTCCACGACAGTTGCGGGCAGTTATTGTAGTCCATCCCAAGTATATAAGTGTAGCAATTATCAGATTGTACACGGGAGTTAGTGCTTTGTAATTGAGCACACACACACACACACTTGAGATAGATAGGCATTGTAAAAGGGCATTGGCCTTAATCTCTTGTAATCCTTGTATTGTTGAGCAATAAAGGTTGGGAAGGTGTTCCTGTAAATTGTGTTTCTTTATTGTGGATTATTGTTGTTGCCTTAGTTGTAAAAACCAGATTGGAGAGGGCTGTTTGTACTTGGGCAAGTGCAAGCCGCACGGGTGTACGTCTTGGTGAAAATTCGACGAAACCTGTGACATTAAGGTATAAGAGTTGTTGAGGATCAGTTCCGCAGCACGGTCGTGCTTGATATGGGACACAGCCGTACTACACTAGAATGGTGACGGGGAGGAATTTTATGGGATTTTGATCTCGCACTTCAATAATAGGTGGAATTTTTGATCTCTCGTCTGCGCTTTTATCAATAATGATTTTGGGAGAGGGGCCATAAATTAAACCAATAAAATAAAAGTCAAAACAGCATACCCTATTGTCCACATTGTAGCTAATGTAATTTCGGTGTGATTTTTTTTTTTGGATCTTGAACCAGAACCGAATTTTCACATGAACAGGCAAGAGTTAAAGCTTGCTAGAATACAGGTTAAAGTCCATTTGTTCATGATCCTCCACATAAACTTGAATATACTCCCCTCTGTTGTTCCAGCTCAATGTGCATAGTCATAATAGTCAGTTACTGTTCATTTGATCAACTCAATCGAACATTAATCATAATTTTATGAAAATCTAGATATTTCTATGTAATTTTAAAAATTGTTAATGTTTTACCGTTATAAATATTACCCATTAAAATTTTAAAATTTTATAAAATTATCTAGATATATATAAAATTATGGTAAAAAATTATTGATTCAGTTGACCAAAAAAGTCAAACCGTGCACATTGAGTATGTTCCAATTGCGGACTACTAAGCTCCTTAACTACTAGAGTAGGTTTTATTAAAAACCAGTTATTTCAAAACACTTTTTTTTTTTTTTTTTAAAGATATCAATAACTTTTCATAATGTTTTGAAAAAACTATTTTTTCCATTTAAAATTAGTTAGCATTAAATTAAGATTAGCAAATCTTGATCCAAGAAGTTGTTGGATATGCTTACAATTTAAACAACACAACAATTAACTGATTGGGTAGATGGGGATTAGCAGGAGCTGTAATGATCAAATCAAACCCTTTAACAAAAGAATCAATATAATATATTATTTCTCATCCAATCAGACTTATTTGTCAACATCATTTTATCCCAAGATTTTTGGGACCATTTCTTGCATATGGAACATTCATCATCACTCCACCAAGGACTGCTACTAAAACCCCTAACCAAACAACCCTTTTCATGATACACACATACACACATATACATAGATATATACTCCCTTCGTTACCTGCTTAGAAATTCATTTTCTTTTTCGGCCGTTACACCTTAATGTTAATGGATGGAGACTATACAAAATGATAAAACTTTTACATTATTCCTCTCACTCATTCTCTCTCATGTTTTGCTTTTCATATTCATAAACACCTCCTTCTATTAATTATTTCTTCTACTTTTTCTTATTTTTGTGCCCAACCTCTTGATATTTACTGTGGGACGGAGGGAGTATGTATAGATAGATAGGAGTATATATATAGAGAGAGATTTTTCATTATTAGTAGCACTCCACCTCATGCAAGGGTAGAGGGTTCCCTTTTTGTGAGGCAAGAAATAAAAATGCAAAAGGGATAAGCCAGCAGGGGCGGATCCGGGGGAAGGCTGCCCACCGCCCCCCCAAATACAAAACGCAGCTTTTTTTTTTTTTTGCTCCCACCATATTTTTGTTATATACGTATATATATAACTTCAAGATTAACACTGGAATGGAAAGGCTCAAATAGTAGGCAAGTAAATTAAAGCCTTTGGTGTTTCCTTTCAAATTCATGTTTGAACCTTGCTATCTACATTTTCAATTAATTTTGTCTTCCATCTTTGCTATTCTTTCTCTTAACAGTTTTGTTTTTCTCTTTCTCCTAATTTCCTCACATTTTTTTCATTCTTAATTAATTCGTTAGACTTTTCCCATTTTTTTTGTTTTTGGTTTTTCTTCCTATTATCCCAAGTTTAATTAGCAAATTTGAATTTCTTTTTTGTACGAATAATATATTTTAATAAATTATTTGCGCTAAATACTTCAACATTATTTCAATTGTTCTTTGAATTATTTACTTTTATCATTTTTGTTAACTAAAATACATTGTATTTCATGGATCCAACCCATTTTTTTACTTGTTCGACCCGAATTTTTTTTTTCGGGGGCCCTGTGTAATCTTCCCCCCCCCGGGCCAATTCCTGGCTCCGCCCCTGTAAGCCAGTAGTTATGTTGACATGCCCTTAACAATGATAACATATTGTTCCCCATTTCTGACATTAATGCTCTTTTATCTTTCTCAGTTTCTCATTTCCTTTTCTGCAAACTTACACTAAATTCACTTCATTTGGGCGAATTAAAAAAAAAAAAAAAAAAAAAGGAAGAAGAAGAAGAAGATAAGTTGCAAATAAGGGTATAAAGCTTAGGCGTCATTTGTGTTGGAAAAGTATGTTGTGTGTGAAGAAAATTGTGTACATTTCCTTGGAAAAATCGTTTGTCGTTGGACAAAGATTATTGTGGGTTCATATTCTACTCCGTGAGAACATGAAAATGATATTTTATTTGTTCAATTTGAAGATTGAATGATAAAAATATTACAGCTTAAATAAATGGTTGAAAGTTGGAAATGTGAGTTTGTCTCACATGTGAAAAGAATGAAAAAACTAGTTGATAGTTTTGGCCATTTTTTATTGAATTATAATTCTTTTAATTCAAGATTAATTCCAAGAATAACTTTCAAAGTTAATGTCCATTTATGATTGGCAAATGAAACTCCAAGAATAAATTGATGGCAATGTTAATTGTTGAATTAAGATGATCATTAATATGTGGATTAATTGGAGAGTTAATCCTTGGGGAGTTTTGAGCTATAAAAGAAATACCCACAACTCTTTGAAGAAAAGAGAGAAAAAAAAAATAGAGAAAAAGATAAGAGGAAAACACACAAAAAGAAGCTTTTTCCATCAATCTTCTTCTATCCTCTTGCAATTCGTTCATCTTCTTCCTTTGCCCTCCTTGAATAATTGGAATGGTGATATTGTCCAAGCATATTAGTTCATTTCGCCGGAAAGCTCAAGTGCGAAGTGGTTCCGGTTAATCCGTTTTATCCTAGGAGACTAACGCCCGTTGAAACCTCAAGCACTCGTAGAGAGGAGGACGAATTAGTCTTAAGGAGAGTGTGTTCTCACACGACTCGGATACAAGAGATTAAAGATGAACAAACCCAATGAAGAGATCAAATACGGTTGTATCTTTCTTTTTATGGTTTTTCAGAATTGTTGTATATTATATTTTCAATGTTGTAATTTGTTTTCCTTTCTATATTTTCAAGATTTTTCTAACAATCTTAAGACTAATTCTCTTTGTTGAGAAAGGATTGCAGATTACAGGATTCTTGTAGCGTGGTAGCTATGGGAGAAAATATTGAAAAGGGACGGGAAAACAATGAGAAAGAAATCAAGAAAATTTCTGCACAGATTTTTCTTGACCAGGTGTAGTAAAACAGTATTTCCTGCTTCGTTAACCGTTGGATCGAGCTCAAATTTGGTGAGCATGTTCTAATCTCATATAAGAACAATCTGGACGGTGGAGATCGAAATCTTTTATCTGGAGATAAAGATAAATTTTTCTGAACAGAACAGTTTATGAAAGAAAAAAAAATATTTTGAACATATAATGAACTCACGGAAGAACATCAAGGATGTTGCGATGATTGTGTAAAATAGTTGTGGCGATGCCACTTCTAGTATTTATACAATGGGTGATATATCTCTTATGGTTCATGAGATCATAGTGAGAAAAATCGAAAAGTTCGTAGGAACTAAATTGAGAAATTGAAAGTTGAAAGTGTTGAAACATAAACGATCCATTAACCATGAACCGACTCACAACTAGATTAAGAAGAGAAGGAGAAGAAGAAGAAGAATAATACGGAAGCGTGTACCTTGTGATTCCATGATTGTGTTCTTGATCTTGTTCTTGAATAAATGAGAAAGTAGGGAAGAGTAGATCTTCTAAATGATAAGTGCCCTTAATCTCTTTAATCTTCAATTACTTAGGAAGAGTTTTGACTGAATGAGAAATGATGTAACTAGTAGATTCATAGGCTTGATGGAAAGGCCTTTATATAGGAATCCAAGGGGCACTTCATTTAGGGACTACACCCTTTCATAAAGATGATGGTGTGAAGTTACCATTATGCCCATCATTTAATGGTACTTACACCTAATGGAATTCTACACATTTTGTCTATACTTTAACATTATTAAATGATTATAACAAATGGAATTAAATAACACATATTAATTAATCCATGTTCTAACAATCTCCCACTTGGATTAATATTAATATGTATCTTTTACTAAATAAATTCCTTAATCATTTATAACATGAATGACAACCCTTATGTGCACGTTTATTGTCATCCAACACAATCCCGTCCATTAGTCTTATAAGTATAGGGACTAAAGGGGCGTCGTTGTAATTGATTCGCAACTAAACCCACATTAATCACATATATATATCCAACTAAACGACATAGATTAAGTATAGATATGTAGCATGGAATATTAATGAATATATATGAAGAACGCATATATATATATTCTCCAACTAGTCCTACTTAACCAAATGAGATCAATATAAATAATAACAACACAAAGAAATAGAAAACAACACAAACTCCCACTGATTTAAGCATTATCAAAAGTCGTTTCACCCATATGAGCAGTATGCTCGTGAAACATCAAAAGAGATTACGCTTTACAAAATGGATCCAATAACATGGAGTTTGATCCTATAAGTTGTATATCTATTTGTTCATTTTATACTTATTTCTCTTCAACAAGAGACATAACCATATGATGTCTTTCGACATCTTTGCATCCACTAAAACATAATCGGAATACTTAATGATCTCAAAATGATCCGATTTTATATACATAAGCATGTAGTTTTAATGTTTTATAGGTACTTCATCATTCTTTTGGATGCGACTTAATGTTCTTCTTTCCGAATTTCTTTGGTATTGACCAAGCATCCCAATAATAAATACAAGATGCATGCAGTACGGATTTGCGCATACATTAAGCTTCCTACGCCGGTGCATAAGGGATATTTTCCATATACTTGGATTAAAAATTAATTTTAGGACATTGCTTTAGACTGAATTTTTCTCTCTTAGAGACAGGGGTGTTATGTGGTTTACAATTTTCCATGCTAAACCTTTGTAATACCTTCTCTATCTGACTCTTTTGTGATAATCCAAAATACCTCGTGAATGATCACGATGAATTTAGATTCCCAATACAAAAGATGCCTTACCAAGATCTTTCATCTCAAATTTGTTTGAGAAATTTCTTAGTTTCTTTTAGAAGGTCTTTATTATTACTAGCAAGAAAAATATCATCCACATATAAGACCAAAATAATAAATCTACTCCCACTGAACTTATGGTGCACACAATCTTCACCAAGATTCATTTCAAAGCCAAAGGAAAGAATAACTTGGTTAAATTTTAAGTACCATTGACGAGATGCTTGCTTAAGCCCATAATGGATTTCTTAAGTTTACAAACCGGTTGACTAGTTTGATCCGAATTAGTCACCATTTACGGTTTCTTCATATAGATAGTTTCCTCAATGTCGCCATTTGAGAAAAGCTGTCTTAACATCCATTTGATGAAGCTCAAGATCATAATGTGCCACTAATGTCATAATGATCATAAAAGAGGTTTTAGAAGATCTTTGGAAAAAATGTTTTATGATCAATGTCTTCCTTTTGAGTAAATCCATTAGCAACAAGACGTGCCTTATATCTTTCCATATTACCTTGCTAATCCCTTTTGGTTTTAAATATCAATTTATAACCAATAGGTTTTACACCTTTAGGTAATGGTACAAGATTCCAAATGTCATTGTCTTTCATTGATTTTAACTCCTCATTAATGGCATTGATCCACTTATGAGAATTAGGACTATTAATGGCTTCATGGAAGGTGATTAGATCATCTCCCACTAAACCTAAGGTGTCCTCATTCTCCGCAAGATACATATCATAAATATCCGGAATAACACTTCTTCTTTCTCTAGTAGATCTCCTTAAGGGCACCGGTTCATCCTCATTTTGAGGTTGTTGAATTTCATTATGTCCAACATTCTCATGTTGTCCGTTATTTACGGGAGTCTTTATATTATTTTGAATTGTATGTTCTTTGTTGAATTTCAGGTACAATTACTTGATTTCCAACAGGAACTAAAGTTTGAGGAATAAAGAGTGGTTCCTCTAACTCTTCAAATTCAAAATCATTACTATTTCTCCCACTAAATTCAACATCCTTAAGGAACCTAAAATTGCCAGTCTGAAAAAATGTTCTAGTTTTCGGGTCATAAAATTTATATTCCCTAGATCTCTCGGCATATCCTACAAAATAGCTACTAACAGTATTTAGGTCCAGTTTGCCCTCATTAGGCCTATAAGGTCTAGCTTCTGCTGGACACCCCCATACATGAAAATGATTTAAGGACGGTTTCTTATTTGTCCATAACTCATAAGGGGTTTTGTCGGTAGCTTTTTAAAGGTGCTCTATTGAGAATATAAGCTGCGGTTTTTAATGCTTCGTCCATAATGAGTGAGGTAAAGAAGTACAAGAAAACATACTTCTTACCATATCTTTAAGGATTCTATTATGTCTCTCCAATATACTATGCTAGATTTTCCCGGCATGGTGTAGTGAGGGACAATCCTACACTCTTCAAAATAGCGAATATAAAGGACCCGGACGTTATTTACCTAATACGTTATACCGTCCGTAGTTTTCACTACCATGATCGGTTTTAACGTTCTAAATAGTCTTTCTTATGCCTTAAAAGACTTGAAAACGATCAATGATTGAAACTTTACATGAAGAAAATAATGTATCCATAACGAGAGTAATCATCCATGAACGTAATGAAATATTGTTGACCATTCCATGAAGGGCTAATGAATGGTCCACAAATGTCCATATGAATTAGTTCCAAGACGTTTGATACTCTCAAAATTCTATTTCCTTTAATGTTTGTAAATTTATTCTTTAAAACACTTTAATGCAAAAGTTTTATCCGGAGTATCAAGTTGTTTTTAGAATTCCCTCCGACATAAGCTTTATCAATTCTCCCTTTGGAGATATGACCCAAACGCCTATGCCATAGAATACAAGAATTTTTACTTGATAACTTTTGCTTAGTGCCTTTAGTTTTGGTTTCATTATTATGGGACTCATTAATAGTATTTACTGTTTGAAGTAAATAAAATTGTCATTGTTAAGATAAAGTACTAATACGAAACTGACCTCGGAATTGAAAATAAGATCACATTTATTATTACCAAATGAACAGGAATAACCTTCCCGATCTAATACTGTGGCGATATCAAATTCCGCCTAAATGACGGTACAATAAATGTATTATTTAATACAAAATAATAGCCAAGTACTTAACAAAAATCCCTATGCCTATAACTTCAACCGGATTTCCGGCTTTCGTATAGATGTTTTTCTCATCTTTACTGGGGATTCGGTAATTCAGGCAACCCTGCATATATGAACTAATGTGAGTTGTTGCACCAAATACAACCACTATGTATATTAAGGAATTGAAACCAAATTTGCCTTAGTACAAACAAGACCAAATGACATACCATCCTGAATTCGCCATTCGCGATATTTATGGTAGTCGTTCTTCATGCGAGTAAGGTCCTTGCAAAAGAAGCATTTCTTGACTTTATGATCCTTAAATGATCCCTTATGCTTCTTACTTGCAACCGTAATTTCCTTCCCTCTTCTCTTAATCCCACGAGAAGAAGTAAATGTTGAGTGAGTACTTTCTAATTTGAGATATTTCATCCTATCTTCCTCTAATGTCATATGTGAAAGTAATCCATTAATATTCCACTTTTTCTTTTGACATTTATAGGTCACTTCAAAAGGACCAAATTGAGGAGGAAGATAGATCAAAACTAAGTGCACGAGCAAATCTTCCGAAATCTCTAACTTAAGTGCCTTTAGTTTGATCGAAAGATGAAATAATTCAATAATGTACTCCCTAAGATTTTCTTCACCCTTGTATCGAATGGAAACAAGTTTCCACAAGAATTCAAGTAAAATCTCGGCATTTTCGATCTCAGAGACATTGTCCAAAAATGTCTACGAAACCGCATTTTCCATGATCATTAGACTCACGCGGTTGGACCGTTCCCATTGCTCAACATTTTCCGTTCTATAACGGTATTTCCTTTAGAGAGAGGCGGGACTTGATTCCCAAATGCGTGATCGATGTCCATATTGCCTAAGATCATCGTTATATTATTTTTCCAAGTTTTAAGTTTAGTCCGAAGCAAAGGTACATCATTTATAGCGGTAGTTACGGATGAAGCATTAAACAAATGCGAAGGAGAAGAACAAGAATGAAACAAAACATATATAAGAAACTACACAATGATTAATTATATCAAATGAATTCCATCAAAATAAAGATAATCAACATGACATCAAGACTAATCTTTGGATTGCGAATTGACTCACAATTTGATTTATCTTAGGGTGAACAAATAATTCAAACAATACATTTTAAATACTTGCCTTCCTTTGGGCCGGTTCAAGTATAAAAAATGTCCTAAAGTTTAAGGTACTTGTTACCCGGCAATAAAGAATATAAACAATTCACTTTAAACACCCGCCTTCCTTTGGGATGGTTCAAAGTATTTAAAATGACCAAAAATTTAATTCAATTATTACCCATGAATGCAAATATTTAGTCAACAACAAGGTCTCCTTTGGGAAACAAGCATGTTATCACATATCAATATTTACATTCATCTTTTAACAAGTTTGAATTTAATTAACAAGGTCTCCTTTGGGAAACAAGCATGTTAATTTTGTTCAAAATTTGTTAAGGATATAATTAATCGAAAATGTAAGACCTTAAGGCAATTTCTTAAAATTTAAAAGGGTAAAGAAATAAGCGAAAAAGACAATATCCTTTTGTTCTACCCGTCCATTCTTAAAGTTTAATAACTCCAAGAACCACCGAAGCGCGACTTGTGATTCCATGTTTGTTCTTAGTCTTGTTTAAAGCACCGGCAGTAGGAAGCTTAATGTATGCGCAAATCTGTACTCGTACAGATCTTGTATTTATTATTGGGATGCTTGGTCAATACCAAAGAAATTCGGAAAGAAGAACATTAAGTCGCATCCAAAAGAATGATGAAGTACCTATAAAACATTAAAACTACATGCTTATGTATATAAAATCGGATCATTTTGAGATCATTAAGTATTCCGATTATGTTTTAGTGGATGCAAAGATGTCGAAAGACATCATATGGTTATGTCTCTTGTTGAAGAGAAATAAGTATAAAATGAACAAATAGATATACAACTTATAGGATCAAACTCCATGTTATTGGATCCATTTTGTAAAGCGTAATCTCTTTTGATGTTTCACGAGCATACTGCTCATATGGGTGAAACGACTTTTGATAATGCTTAAATCAGTGGGAGTTTGTGTTGTTTTCTATTTCTTTGTGTTGTTATTATTTATATTGATCTCATTTGGTTAAGTAGGACTAGTTGGAGAATATATATATATGCGTTCTTCATATATATTCATTAATATTCCATGCTACATATCTATACTTAATCTATGTCGTTTAGTTGGATATATATATGTGATTAATGTGGGTTTAGTTGCGAATCAATTACAACGACTGCCCCTTTAGTCCCTATACTTATAAGACTAATGGACGGGATTGTGTTGGATGACAATAAACGTGCACATAAGGGTTGTCATTCATGTTATAAATGATTAAGGAATTTATTTAGTAAAAGATACATATTAATATTAATCCAAGTGGGAGATTGTTAGAACATGGATTAATTAATATGTGTTATTTAATTCCATTTGTTATAATCATTTAATAATGTTAAAGTATAGACAAAATGTGTAGAATTCCATTAGGTGTAAGTACCATTAAATGATGGGCATAATGGTAACTTCACACCATCATCTTTATGAAAGGGTGTAGTCCCTAAATGAAGTGCCCCTTGGATTCCTATATAAAGGCCTTTCCATCAAGCCTATGAATCTACTAGTTACATCATTTCTCATTCAGTCAAAATTGTTGAAACATAAACGATCCATTAACCATGAACCGACTCACAACTAGATTAAGAAGAGAAGGAGAAGAAGAAGAAGAATAATACGGAAGCGTGTACCTTGTGATTCCATGATTGTGTTCTTGATCTTGTTCTTGAATAAATGAGAAAGTAGGGAAGAGTAGATCTTCTAAATGATAAGTGCCCTTAATCTCTTTAATCTTCAATTACTTAGGAAGAGTTTTGACTGAATGAGAAATGATGTAACTAGTAGATTCATAGGCTTGATGGAAAGGCCTTTATATAGGAATCCAAGGGGCACTTCATTTAGGGACTACACCCTTTCATAAAGATGATGGTGTGAAGTTACCATTATGCCCATCATTTAATGGTACTTACACCTAATGGAATTCTACACATTTTGTCTATACTTTAACATTATTAAATGATTATAACAAATGGAATTAAATAACACATATTAATTAATCCATGTTCTAACAGAAAGATGTAATCTTTAACTTTCTTATGGTTCATAAAATCATAATGAGAAAAATTGAATAGTTCATTGGAACTATGTTGAGAAGATGAACGTTAAAAGATGTAGTCTTTAACGTTGCATTTTATCAATGATGTATTGACAAAGATGATAGG
The DNA here is from genome assembly GCA_022495995.1 of Adenophora triphylla var. japonica. Classification (NCBI taxonomy): domain Eukaryota; kingdom Viridiplantae; phylum Streptophyta; class Magnoliopsida; order Asterales; family Campanulaceae; genus Adenophora; species Adenophora triphylla. The sequence goes on along the minus strand of JAFEMH010003283.1, from coordinate 12,547 downwards.
GCTTCTTGAAAGAAGTTGTTAAATCCTATTATTGTTAATAGTGACAAAAGTCACAAAGATAAAAACAATAGAGCTTCTTGAAAGAAGTTGTTGAATTCTATTGTTGTGAACATTGAAAAATGTTACAAGAACTAAAATCATAGGGCTTCTTGAAAGAAGTTGTTAAAACCTATTGGGGAAATATGTGACTAATGTCATAAAGATAAAAACAATAAGGCTTCTTGAAGGAAGTTGTTAAATCTTATTGTTGTTGATGATGACAAATAACACAAAATATTTAGAATGGGAACTTCTAAAAGAAATTGTGTATTTTGTAAATGAGAATGTGATTTTCTCTAATTTAGAGGTGCTCCAAGATGGAATTCCATTAAGGAATTCAAAGGTTTAAAAATATGAGTGGTTATAAAAAATAAATTGTGTTAATTCTCCTATTGAATTAACAATTTATTCTTAAAGTTAATTCTCTAATTAAGTTAGAGAGTTATAATTTTAACAACAAAGTTATAATTGTTAAAAATTAAAGCCAATGGTTGATTTGGGTAAAGACAAATCTCTAATGGAATGTGGTTGTTCCAAGTTTTCGGATCACCATAGTGAAAAGTTAGAAAATTTTGTTGGCCTTGACTTTAAGTGATGGCAACAAAAGATGTTCTACTTGACCACCTTGAACTTAGAGAGGTTTCTTTTGAAAGATCCTACAAAGTTGGGTGAAAATGTGATGGATGTTCAAGCCTTGAGTGCGGTTGAAGCATGCAAATTTTCTTTATCGGAACTATATACTTAATGAATTGTCGGATTCATTATAAACCATATATAGTACGAAGAAAATTGCAAAACATTTGTGGAAGTCGTTGGACTATATATATATATAAAATCGAGAATGCGGGTGAAATGAAAATCATCGTAATCCGCTTTCTTGATTTTAAATAGTGGAATCCATAAATGAAATAAAAAATTATATGGAAGAAGTGGAAATAGTCTTCCATGAAAAACCATGTCGAATGGATGGTGTTGAGTGAAATTCTCAAGTGATGACAATAATTGAGAAATTGTTTTTCACTTGAAAATATTTTAAAATCACCTCAAACATAATGAATGGAAATGAATGATGAGGTGTGTGTTATTCGTCTTTGTGTTGAAAAAGAGAATAGAACTTTGGAGAAAAAGTTGTCTAACATTTCTTGTGGCAAAAGAAAATGTGATGAAGCATGCCGAAATGCTTAATACTAAAACAAAGTTGGTCAAACTTGTTTGAAATGTCAAAATCGTTTGAAAAGTCAAACGTATTTTAAAAGCCAAATTTGTTTGAAAAGTTGAACATTTACCTTGTGTCTTGAGAGACAAATGTGATGTCATTCATGATGTTTAAATGAATGAAACGGAAAGGTGTTCAAGTGATCAATATGAGAATGAATCCCTTTATATGGTCAAAATAGATTCAAACAAGACTCATCATATATGTGCTTGAAGTTATAATCAAGGCATATTGATTCTTGAGATGTGAATATTATTCACTAGATGATGGTAAAATGTAAATTTTTGCCTTTAACGTTGCTTGCTAAAAGCAAAATGTTGAATCTTATCTCTTTAAAGGAAAAGTTGGAAATCAACTTAATAAAGAGATAGTGATAAAGCACAACTAAGTGTAGTTTGTGTATAAGTTACACAAAATACTATTGGTTGCATATGGTTGGGTATGCTTACAATAGTTGTGATTATAGAATTCTTGTTTAATTCAATAATGGAATCATGAAGCGCTTCTTTCTTTAAGAATATGTTTCCGTATAAATTAAGAGATGAGACAAACTCATTTAAACGGATTCATGATTCAATAGAAGAAGAAGAAGACACTTATCATGAGGCCGGAATGATAAAGAAGAGGCATGACCTCGACATAGCAAATGAGGTAGGATAAGAAAATGCTATGGCCCGGATTTTCTAACCTCCATGCTAGAAAATGAATCACAAAGTTATAAAGACATTGAGCTCTTTGAAAGAATCTTTGTGGAAAGAGGCCGTTAAAAGTGAGATTGATTCCATCTTGGAAAATCACACTTGGAAACTAGTGGATTTACCTTCGAGTAGTAAATCACTAGCATATAAGGGAATTTTCAAAAAGGAAATGAAGACCTATGGAACAATCAATGAGTACAAGGCTAGACTTGTAATTGAGGATTACAAGGAAATGAAGAACTTGATTACTTTTATACTTATTCTCTCATCACGAGAATAAAGAGTTGTATTTGCAATTCTTTGCATAGCAGAATTTGAAATACATCAAATGGATGTAAATAACCTTTCTAAATGTCGATTTAGAAGAGAAAATTTACATAGAACAACCCGAGGGGTTTCTTGTACATGAACAATGAAACAAAGTGTCCACAATGTACACCATGATCAAATGGTGAAAATTGGCATTATTGCTAATTTTGGGACTAACCCGAAAATGTGGGGGTGAGTATACTTTGGAAAATAATTACCTATTGGAAAGGTTTCCCCAAGAAAACAATGAGATGTCCATATGAAGTATGGAAACGTAGGCCTACGTACACTTGTGAATGTGGGGTGTTTCGCAAAGTAGCAAGTCCAATTATCAAAGAAATTGAATTTGATTATTAAATGGTGGATTGTGTTTCAAGAGTTATGTTCATAACAATTGTGCATATTGGTTTGTTATATATGATTCAATAAGTTTGAATATATATAAATCAAAAGAAAATAAAATCAATAAAAATCAAGCATTGATGTCAAATTCATGAAAGTGAATAAATGATACTTTGAATGAAATAGATCAAAGTGTTGAAATGGTTCAAGAAATGAAACCTTAGAAGAAAATGTGCTAGTTTGTCTAGTTTGTAAAGTCATTGTATGACTTGAGACAAGTACAAAGATAAAGACATCAAAGGTTTGATTGTGTGGATTTAAACAAGAGTGGCTACGTCACTTTGTTTATTAAATCCAAAAACGATATGTTAACTAAGGAAAATTCTAGTCAATTTGATCTGTTGATTCAAATTCAAGGAAAACTAATGGACTCGTGGTTAAACAAGTCATTAGGTGGATATTCTTGAATTATTTGAAAGGATCAATATGGAATAGCTGGGATTTAACTGAACTGAAGTTAACAGGTTATCAAATGGATAAATCTTGTGTTAGCAAGATGGTATATTGCTAAGTCAATTTATGATTGAAAAGACATATAGCAATATGTGTAATGGTAGTCTAAACATATATGTCTAAGACATAATACCATTAGAAAACTACTCTCAACTAATTTGACTATGTGAAGTCAAATGATAAACGGATCCGTTAACCAAAGGGTTAAATCGAGAGTTAGTTGTAAATTCGGAGGGGAATGGGACTTAAGCCTATTGAAAGTTAAACACAGCGGAAAACCCAATCTAGATGATTGGAGATCCCAAGAACTAGATTCAATGGGACCACCTAACTGTTAAAAGACTTGTAGCATCACAGTGGGGAAACAAAACCCCAAGTCCATTCCTATTAGTGACATCCCGAAAGGACAAGGACAAGCATATGGCTTTTAATGATTCTTACGCGTCGAAAATTCGAGCGGGGTAATACAGGTTACCTTTAAGAAATCACCTATGTGAGAGAGAAGTGGGGCCGCTTCGAGGAGAATTGTGTGAGGCTCAATTCTTAGACCCTCTCACGTAACCGGGCATTATGTTCGGGGCCATGAACGAACATAGCTATGAGAAATGAAGTATGTTAGGACATTACTTGTGTCTAGTATATGATCGGCTACACAAAAGCATATCGATTCAAGGACATCGCGTCTATCGACTTGCGAGTAGAGTAAATATGCTAGTTCGAGCGGAGGTGCAATGGGCAATATCCCCACACCTTCGTATGCAAGTTTTTGTCGGTAGGACTCTATCACCAATCTCGTCCTCAATTTCCTTCATGCTGGGGGATTGTTGGAAAAGTATGTTGTGTGTGAAGAAAATTGTGTACATTTCCTTGGAAAAATCGTTTGTCGTTGGACAAAGATTATTGTGGGTTCATATTCTACTCCGTGAGAACATGAAAATGATATTTTATTTGTTCAATTTGAAGATTGAATGATAAAAAATATTACGAACTTAAATAAATGGATGAAAGTTGGAAATGTGAGTTTGTCTCACATGTGAAAAGAATGAAAAAACTAGTTGATAGTTTTGGCCATTTTTTATTGAATTATAATTCTTTTAATTCAAGATTAATTCCAAGAATAACTTTCAAAGTTAATGTCCATTTATGATTGGCAAATGAAACTCCAAGAATAAATTGATGGCAATGTTAATTGTTGAATTAAGATGATCATTAATATGTGGATTAATTGGAGAGTTAATCCTTGGGGAGTTTTGAGCTATAAAAGAAATACCCACAACTCTTTGAAGAAAAGAGAGAAAAAAAAATAGAGAAAAAGATAAGAGGAAAACACACAAAAAGAAGCTTTTTCCATCAATCTTCTTCTATCCTCTTGCAATTCGTTCATCTTCTTCCTTTGCCCTCCTTGAATAATTGGAATGGTGATATTGTCCAAGCATATTAGTTCATTTCGCCGGAAAGCTCAAGTGCGAAGTGGTTCCGGTTAATCCGTTTTATCCTAGGAGACTAACGCCCGTTGAAACCTCAAGCACTCGTAGAGAGGAGGACGAATTAGTCTTAAGGAGAGTGTGTTCTCACACGACTCGGATACAAGAGATTAAAGATGAACAAACCCAATGAAGAGATCAAATACGGTTGTATCTTTCTTTTTATGGTTTTTCAGAATTGTTGTATATTATATTTTCAATGTTGTAATTTGTTTTCCTTTCTATATTTTCAAGATTTTTCTAACAATTTGTATAAAGGGTCCAATATTTCAAAACTTGCAAGGGTCTAAGATGACAAATATTAGCAACTAACTAATTTTTAACGAAATCATTAGAAATTTCTGTTAAATAAGACTCTAAAGTTATATTTTTAGCAAATAAGAGTTGGAAGTTACTAACTTTTAGCAAATAAAGGTCTAATCAATCCTCAATCGGTTCGGACCTATACATTTGACAATTATCTCATGTACACGGATTGGCACACAGACTGAAACCAAGTGAATAGATTGAGAAACAACTCTTGATATGTAACCTCAAAAAAGTTCATTTGACAGAAGTTGATATCTCGACATAATATTATTCAAGATGTAACGTGTCATAACCTCAGCCGAATTCTCAAAAAAAATGTCACTCACACACTCCCTCCTCCCATATTATTCGTTACCGAAATCGAATGTTCGGATTAAAAATAAATATCGTGAGTATGAAAAGTAAATGTTTTGAATATTAAAAGTAAAGTAGGGGAAGAAAACTTTTGTTGCGAGTAGTATGGGACGTCAAAAGTCAAGTCACCAACAGTATATGTCCCAGAGGGAGAGAGTATACGTACTCCCTCCGTCCCGCACGATGCTTCGCCATTTTGGTGAAGCACGTAAATTAAGAAAAGTGCTGAGTGGAAAAAGGGTTGGGAGAGGGAAGAAGTGTTTGAATATGACAAGTGGGACCCACAATTTAAATATGTGAGGGGAAAAAGTTAGTAGATATGACAAGTGGGCCCCACAATTTAAGTATGTGAGAGAAAAAAGTGAGTGAGATTGACAAATGGGGCCCACATTTATTACCATTTTAGGAAAGGTGAAGCTTCTACCGGGACATCCATTTGGGTAAAAGATGAAGCTTCGAATGAGACGGGACATCCATTTGGGTAAAAGATGAAGCTTCCGGAAGAGACGGAGGGAGTAATCCTTTTCTTTGTTGACAGACTTTTTGTTGGTCATAACTCATGCAGGCGGGGAATAAGAAGTTTAATCCAAAAACATATAAGAAAAGTATGGGACCAATTTGCTGTCATGCGTGTATCACATGAAAGGGAAGACAGAGAAATTGTTAAGCAATTCAAGCTGTAATACAGCCCATGTTCCAACATCTAAAAACAAAAGAAAATAATACCAAGACGTATGTATAAAGAGAATAAACAACAGCTCATTATCAACACAATTTGTTTCTAACTCCTTAAATTTACTCTCCATTTTTTTCAGGAACAACCCAAAAAAGAATGCCAGTTTCATAGAGCATATCAAACGGCGGATAGCTGCAAGCCCACAACCACCGGGAGACTCTGACTTTTTTTTAAGCAGATGCACAAATTATACTACAAAGCTTCAAAATATAATTATGACAAAAAAAATGCATGTTCCGAATCTCAAACTCATAACCACGTGATCAAAAGCCTAGCACTAAACTAGACAAACTATTTCGACTAAGTGGGGTGGGTTGTATTGTAGCCTGTAGGCATAGATTCCGCGTTGGCTGCAACTATGAAATGGTAATAGCTTTCCAGCACACTATTGTAACTAACAATATATGCACTTCACACACAAGCCAAGGTGGTACACGAGCACAAGAACATGCGAAAATGACTAGTCAAATACAATGTGGCTGAAGACAAAAAAAAAAAATACCAGAAGAACATGATCTTATTCAAAGCAAAGGCATGTGCTATAAGGTGCAACAACATCAAACTAAATGCAAACCAAGTGGTTCTATGTCTGCCAAAATGCATTGAATAAAACAAGCACCTACTTTGAAGGCCCTACTAAAATTGCTCTGTCCACTAAATTTGAAAAATCTTTACCTGCTAGCTATTGTCTCCATTCTTATACTGCAAGCTTTCCAACTTGCCATATTTTCTCTTCATTTAAAACCCCTAACTACCCAACTTTCAAGTCCAGATCTTATGTTACTATGCGTATCACACACACAGTATCACAGTTCCAACGGTTTACATGTTTGGATGTCAGATGTGAACCCTAATAATTGTGACCAATTGGATCATTTATGGTATACAAAGTGGTGCAGAAAATCCGGTCTCTGCCAACTTTCATGGCCAAGATTGTATCGTCCCACTTTACAAGGCAATCCAACGGCTAGGATTTGAACGTGTCAGAATGACTGGTAAATTGCAGTGATATCTTGGCCCTTAGAGTCACTAAAGATTTTGGGTGGGGAGACGGAGGCAATGGTAGAGGAATCTGATTCCTAAGTATTTGCCGTAGAAGCTTATGTCCACTTCCATCACCTACCACGAATCCAATCACTGAGTGGTAAGAACTAAGATAACTTTGTACAACTTCTAGAATTCTATCAATGGAGCAAACGAGTTAAATATGTGAACTTTTTCCCCCAACAAGAAACATATGCGACAATTGCCAAGAAGAGCAAAGATGGTATAAAGAAAAGAGACTAAATATTGAGGAAAAACTTGAAACTTCATAAGTACAATTTGGACACTCTAGAAACATAGTAGCAAGGACCTCGGTACAGTAAAATGCATAACCCAAAATTCCAAGTTCTAGCAATACATATTCCAAGTTTACCAGTCTTCTTCAACTCCCTGAAATTAGTGGTAAAAATTGAAATAGTAGTCCTTGCAGCAGCGGAGCGGAGCCTTAAAATCACAATGGCTATACAGCATTCACGCCCTCAGCATGTAGTGTGTTGCCATCTTCCAATACCTTGCCATTAACTTGAGTTCGCAACCTCTGCACAACCACAGTGAGATACATCAGAAACATGCCTTTTTTTTTCAGTAGTTTTGTTTTGAATCTCTAAGCCCCAAGTTAAACTTTAGACTTACCCTTAGGTACATTAATCAGTTTTAAAAAATACTGCATTCCTCCCAAAAAGATGTTCGCATTTGCCATTTTTGTTTTGTCCCAAAAAATAGTCCATTTTACAAATTTGTTAGGCTAAAATAAAATCATTGAACTTCCAAAATTGCCAACCAAGGAAGAAGAGGGAGTAATGTAGCTAATAATTAAACCCCATCAAGGCTAGTGATGGAAATGAAAATAAGTTGTAAAATGTTTGAATACTCAAATGGGACTATTATTATGGGATGGGGGGAAGTATCCTTTAGGTATTTCTTTTTGTTTTTAACATCACAAAACTCCCCCAATGTTTATATAACACAGACAACTATATATACATATATAATGGGTGCTATGTGCACCATTCAGAATTCTCAAGTAAAACACCCTCCAATCGGCCCAAAGATACAACATTTGAAAGGCATCTCTCTTTAAGGATAAAAAATATTTTCTATAAATACACTTAATTGAGGGATTACCGTAGTTTTGTTAAATTTCATTCTTATTAAGTCAGCATGAATTTGGACACTTGAAAATTAATTTACTTAGTTTTTCTGATAAGGAAAAGGGACGCAGGAGACTTCACTGACATTCATACCTTCTCTGCAGGATCTCCAGAATTCCCATTTAATAGCTTGTGGTTTTCTTCTTTCACCCGACTATCTTTGCTCAATGGCAGCAACAATGCAATGCTACGGTCAGGCATTTCTGTAACAGAAACAAACTCTCAACGTTAAGCTTGAATTTTAAAATGCATGGACAACATTATGCCTTTATTAATCATACAGAGATAATACTTGCCTGGCAATTTATGGTCAATAAAGTACACCACCAAATTAACGGTATACCTGCAACATGATCAATTTGTTTGAGCACATCAACAGATTGTTCCCTAGACAAATACGGAGTATCAAATAAAAACCATACCAGGCCACAATGACATCAACGGTGTAGTGTTTACGCGATGCAATTATCAACAAACTCTGGGCCACAACAGTTAACCAAGCACACTGCTTGATAAACCTGCAAGAATTTGAGAAAACAACTATACAATGAGCACAATTATCAGCCGTCAGCAGTAAAACAAGGCCAGATAAGATAGATATAAGTCGAGCATAAATCATTATTCCAGAAGCAAAGGGTAAATATTTAGCCCTAAAATTCTTTTTTGCATTAAAAATAGTAACACAATTAGTGTGTTGGATCTGGATCTTCAGAATTATCAGATTTTCACCAACAGCAATGTCATCAACCAAGAAGGACCCTCAATGTATATTAAATAGACATTGTTGAACAGGTAAACAGAACAATAATGGTATGACTTTAAAAGGTAAAAGGTCTCAAAGTGCTAAGATTGCTCACCAATTCCTCTTATCAAGTATATTGGGCAAAAGAGAATTTTGTAATATTTGATTGCACTGGAAAGATGCTATTTTTTGTGGAGAAGCCTTTGAAGAGGCATGGGAAAGAGAAGGCTAGATCTTATTACAAATCTTTCTAACGATGTACCTCATCTCCCCTCCACATCTCTTTTAAGGAACCCAAGCTTCATCATTTCAACAAGCTAAGCGGATTTGCACACAAATAACCCAGAATAAAATTGGTAAGAAGTATGTGAAGTTTGAAAATTACCTCCGTGTACCATACTTTTGGTATGTGCGTACAAATACTAGAGAGAAAATCATATGCGATGAGAATATCAAATCTCCGCAACCATAGAGCACACCCCGGGGAACTGCACATTCCCAAAATCATGTATAAGAACCTAAATGACTGAAAAATTTCAGCAACAAAGAAAAAAAGAAAGGTAAGATATTACACTTACTAATTACAAAAACTTCTAAAATATTGTCAGGACGAGGCAGTGTGGCAAGCTTTGAACCCTGGAGCGTGGCAGAACAAATATTCAGTCCATATATGCACAGATTATTTAAGGTAACTCCAAATATCTTAAACCAAAACCATAAAAGATGCGCCAGATCATGGCTAACCAGCAATATAAACAAAAAGAAACTAATAGTGATCCAAACTCGGTGTCCCGGTTTTTTATCTCAATCGAGGTGTCAACCATGTGATGTGCTAAGCGGTGACACGTCACAAGTTAAGTGATTCTAAACCGATCACATTTTGAGCCACCTGGATTGAAAAGTGAAATGGGATTCCTATCACTACTCTTGGACAAACACTGGTGAACTATATACCTCGCGACAATGGTAGTTCGGACCAGGAAGCTGAGTAGAGTAAAATGTAATGATACGGAGAAATTGACAAGCCTGCAAATATGTTCCAAAAGACAAACTGTCAGAAGGTATGATTATCTTCATAATTGAGGAAGTCAAAAAGCATCAGTAGAGAGTTGATCTCTACTTAATTATTATAGCATTCTAAACAATGATTGGTTTATTCCACTGGTTTCATACATCAAAGCCACTAGGCTTGATTGGAAAGCAATATAATCGCATTAAGCATGTATGCACACAATTCCATGAACATGAGAACAAATCTTCTGCCACTAGTTTCAGGCAAACTATCCAGGACATCAAGAGCTAATTTGCTACTTAAAAAGGAGAATCAATAATACGAATCTCTATGAAATGTAAATGAAGGATACAGGAATGAGACAGATATAGTGCTACATGTAGATTTCAACCTGTAACGGGTCACTTTTATGTAACCAATAGTTTATATGAAGATCATTAGGTTCCATATACACCTCATAGGCTGAGATTGTGCAGCCAAGGCAAAACTAGTTCACTGCTTTGACTTTGTAAAAGCTCAATGAGTCCTTTAACAATGAGTCCTTTAAAATCATATTATGTGGTGCCGGAAAAGAAACACTTCCAAATCATCACTCGATCAATGACGTGTAAAACAAACAAATCTTGCTAACGTTTAGAACGTAATTCAAAATCCAGGACAATCAAAGACGCTCTTCTCAAAACATGTCAGATGACAGTAATAGAGGAGGACACAACTTAATAAGCAGTAAGACTGGTGGATAACATAAGTTAATAAGTCAGTTGGCAACCTACCCAATCTCGACAATTATTCAGTGAATAAATTTCATAGATGAATACTAAATCATAATTCCGAATGAGACTATTATGCTACATGACAGCTTAAGTTCAAACAAAGTCATCATAAATGTGAAAACACCAAGTCATATGAACTTCATTCTATATATAAGTACTTATGCAGGAATAACTTACCACTAGAAATGCGAGGACCCTGCACCATATTAGGACCGGTATAGATCTTTTGCTCTTGAAAATGAAAGGATGGAAGGTCCACTGCACCAGATGTAAGTCATGCAGCCAACTCAGTAGATGAAGAGAAATGTAGTATATGCGTAAGGAAGGGAGTGGGGGGTGGGGATTTAGGCAACTTTCTTGGTAAACAACAAACAAAATTTCTTTCCTGAAACTAAAGTCAGTAAAAAGAGCAATATGAGATTAACAGAATCTCACCAGTACAAAGGATAGGAAAATAAAGGTGAACAGAGTCTCACTGATGTATGCATTTTCCAGCCCAAGCTCCTGAAATTATTATGAACTTGGAACATAAGTTGAATAGCTAAATGGGTAACATAACTAATGTATTCCAAAAAAAAAAAAAAAAAGCAATGTAAAAGATGGTCGAAAATATACACACCGGGAGCAGAAAGAACCCAGCATCCTGAAGAGTAGGGCCTGGGCGATGAAAATAATGAATTCCTCTGGCTGCCAGCCCATGGATGTACTGCAGAGAGTTAAAAGAAAACTTCAATGAGTCGACTAGAACCACAAATGGATCAACTATTTTAGCTATATCACAACAATATTCAGATAACCAGAAAATCTATGAAACCTTGCTACCAAAAATAGTGATACAACAAACAGAATGGTGATTGTTCACCGTAAGGGTTCTTCTAGCGTACGTTGAAGTGCATCACTCATATATGGAAAGGACCTATATGCTTGACTTAAAATTCAGTTTTGCAGGTGCAGTTGAGTTGTTGTCTTCCACTAAACCCCTCACTTGCTCCACCAAAATAAATTATTTTATTTTATTAATAATTAAACACTGGAGATTCATTTGATAATAGTAGTGGGACTGAATCAATACCAAGACACATTCCAATATCATTACCTCCACTCAATACATAATTGTTACATCAACTTACCAAAGAGAGCCAGCAAAGAAACAAAAACAATTATAATTTCAATGTCAGATGACAAAACTGGTTGCTGTGAAGTTTAATTCAACCAGCTTACAGTCACCATTCGGGTCATCATGCATTTCGTAAACTTAAGTAACCAAATCTTGTCAAAGGCCGAAAAATTAACTCTAAAATATCCCTCCCAAGATCACAAAACGGCCTCAGATAGGCACTTAAACCAACCATATAGAACATATCAAACAACAACAAAGCTCTAATAGCAAATTTTCCAATCATAAATGAATATATAGAAAATTAAACATAAACATTTTGGGGGGTAAAAAACAAAACCTGGCCAATTAAACCGCCGAGAATATATTTCCAATTCTCCGCAAGAAGGTTGATTTCTGTTGTAATCTCTGCACAAACTCTCTTCCATAACTAGTCACAAAAATCAAGCAACCAGATCAACAATAATAACAAAAAATTGGAGATATAAAAAAAAAAAAAAAAAAAAAGTGTTTATTATATAATCATACAAAAAATGACGAACCTTCGAAGCCTCGCGACCAATGTAAAGTTTAGACATCTTTTGTGATTGTAGGCAGCCAATGCCATATTAGCATCATAAACCAACTGGGTAATAAGGCCAACATCATTCATCACAAAATTCTTAGTAACCAAAAACTCTTCGGAATTTTCACTAAATTCCGTTCAAT